>JADLZN010004671.1:0-120000 GCA_018155175.1 Sinocyclocheilus anophthalmus
CTATATATATATATATTATAAGTATATATAGGTTAACATTGAAGTAGATCAAAACCTTGCACCAAAGGGCTAAACCAAAACAATACCGTCTTATAATAGCGATAACTTTTATGAACTGGTTTTTGACACTTCAAATGTTGACTGACTGTGTGTGTGTCGTATTATATAGTATAATAGATATATATATATATATACAGGGGTTACGGAAAAGTATTCCGACACCCTTAAAATTTTCACTCTTAACAATATTGCAGCTATTTGCTAAAATCATTTAAGTTAATTTTTTTGTTCCTCATTAATGTACACACAGCACACCTATATTGACAGAAAAAAAACAGAATTGTTGACATTTTTGCCGATTTATTAAAAAAGAAAAAATGAAAAACTGAAATATCACATGGTCCTAAGTATTCAGACCCGTTGCTGTGACACTCATATATTTAACTCAGGCGCTGTCCATTCTTCTGATCATCCTGAGATGGTTCTACACCTTCATTTGAGTCCATCTGTGTTTGATTATAATGATTGGACTTGAATAGGAAAGCCACACACATGTCTATATAACACCTTACAGCTCACAGTGCATGTCAGAACAAACGAGAATCATGAGGTCAAAGGAACTGCAAAGACAGAATTGTGGCAAGGCACAGGTCTGGGCAAGGGTACAAAAAAAATTTCTGCTGCACTTAAAGTACCTAAGAGCACAGTGGCCTCCATAATACTTAAATGGAAGACGTTTGGAACGACCAAAACCCTTCCTAGAGCTGGCCATCCGGACAAACTGAGCTATCGGGGGAGAAGAGACTTGGTGAGAGAGGTAAAGAAGAACTTAAAGATCACTGTGGCTGAGCTCCAGATATGCAGTCGGGAGATGGGAGAAAGTTTTAGAAAGTCAACCATCACTGCAGCCCTACACCAGTCGGGGCTTTATGGCAGAGTGGCCCGACGGAAAGCCTCTCCTCAGTGCAAGACACATAAAGCTGTAAATAATGTTGAGATTTCTGACAGACAATTGTTTCGCCTTCAAAGGCCTCCAATATTTCATCAAAGAACATGGGTATCTTTAATTTTGTGGTTCTCTGATAGAATTTTTCTTCATTCAAAAACAATGTAGGCCATTGACTTTATGAAATCAACCAGGACCACTGTTTCAGCTAACAACTTGTTTGTGACTGTTTACTCAGGAAAAAAAACTTCAACTGCGTCTTGGATGGCACTGAGAGTGAGTAACGATAACAACACATCTTAATTTGGGTGAAGTATAGTACTTAAAATTAGACTACTTAGAAACGTAATAGAAAACTTATCCCCAACGTTTATTGTGCAAACTCCTGTAAGAACTGGTTTTCGTTGTGAGGGAGTTTAATTTACGTTTGATCTTTGAAACAGCCTACAGTAATATGCAGAGACTGATATTGTGTTCTGTTTTAGGGTTTGCCCATGAGTAAACTGAAGAGTTTCTCCTTAATTGGAGTTGAGAAAGGACATGTGCTTTGGGTCTATGATCAAACCTCAAATGATTCCTCCCAAGATAAAGACAAAGCTGTCAAGAAGGGAAAGGTGAGTACCTTCCCACTTATTCCTGATCTGTATATCACAGGCTTTAATTTGAAGACAACTTTGATGCCAAAAGAAAGTCAACAAAATGAATGCAATATTTTTACCTATTGGTTCGTAGTCCTGATTGTATTCTTATTTTAAATAGTGTCCACTGGTTTTCAAAGGCCGTAGCCCTCCTGTACTGCTAGGGAAGCTTTGGGTCGAGTTACTACGATATTATTCACTGGAATTTCAAATACCTGAGAAAGTCATTAGTGTGCGCACAAACAGTGACCTGTTGCGTGATCTGAAAGACTGGCCCAAAAAGAGGATTGCAATAGAAGGTATGCATGACATCATGTGATATTTTTTTTTATACACTTCCTAGATATGAAACGCATCAATATTCATCCTTGTTTTCTTTTCAGATCCTTTCGCCGTCCAGAGGAACGTGGCTCGGACGTTGAATAGTCAGATGATGTTTGACTATATGTTGCATTGCCTCAAAACAACTTACAAGTATTTTGCTTCTCCTTCAAAAAGCACAGCAGGGAAAGTCAGGTCAAACAGTCAAACTGACAAATCTGTGAATGCTGTGAATCACATTGATTCAGTGAAGAGAAGCACAAAAGTGCCAGCTGAGAATTTGGATAGATCTCATGCGAGATCCAGTCCGCATAGTGCAGAAGAGCTGGAGGACTCGGACTGCATGATTGAGCTGGAGCAGGACGAGGAGGAAGAAGCTGACTCTGACATGGAGACTGAGGTGTGTGATCGGTGTGAATGGATTGATCGTTATTATTTGGTTTTCTGGTGGTCTTAACTAAAACCTAGGGGTGTGCCGGTACGAGTATCGGTACCAAACAGTTTACGGGGCAAATTCCAAATGGAAGTGATCATCCCTATCCCCTTGGAGTGGGGACTTTTGAGTGAGCAGGGCACGTGCGTGCTATTATGTAGTCGTTTGGAATGCGCTTGGCAAAGGGAGCGATGTAATTTCCTCATTACTCCAGCTCGGCATGTTTTAGTTTTTTTTGTGTAAAAAACTGACAACGCAGCATAAAAAAAATATAATTTTTTATTTTATTTTAAAAAGTTTATAATAGATTAGTTTTTATGATATATCGCATATTTTAAAAACTTTTTAAAATATAAAATGTATATTTTTTTATGCAGGTGTCCATCAGCGAATCTGCTGACGGACACCATGCTGCGTTGTCATGGGAACACGCCAGCTGAAGATAATGAGGAAATGACATCTCTCCCTTTGCCAAGTGCATTCCAAACGACTACATAGGCTGCGTTCCACTCCACTTTTAGACATGCACTCGCGAACTTCCCTAAGCACTTCCCCTCGGGGGAATCTCCGCTGCCATTTTTAAGTGCGTTCCACTTCGTGAAGTGGACGAGGGAAGTTTATATGGACAGACCCTCGACCCCTCGATTTTGACAGAGGGAGCGAGTCTGCTTCATATGCACACTTCAGGCCGCTCCATAGACCACAATGCAACACGATTGCGACATCATCACAGATCGCATTTAATTTATCCCCACCCCAAACAACTCTGCAATGCTGCACCAAACAAATTCATAAGGGAAAAAATGTAAACAAACCAACACCATAGCTGATTCTAAGTGATCAAGGGCTTAGGACGTTCCAGTTCAGCCCATTGCAAGGGTTCCGCCAGTAGTGGGCACTCATGCAATGTAATCAATGACGTACATCCGAGTAAACGAGACGGAGGGAAGTTTGCGAGTGAAGGGCATAAAAAAATGGACTGGAACGCAGCCATAATGGCACGCACGTGCCCTGCTCACTCCAAAGTCCCCACTCCAAGGGGATAGGGATGATCACTTCCATTTGGAATTTGCCCGTGAACTGTTCGGTACTGATACTCGTACCGGCACGCCCCTACTAAAACCATTAAAAGTAATTTTTGTTAATTAAAAATAAAATAAAATATAAATACTAGATGAAAAAATAAAGTCAAACCTGCCTTGGCAAACTAACTGAAATAAAATGAGAACTAAAATTACTAAAACTAAAACAAAATAAAATACATAAAAAAAGAATAAGCCAAAACTACTAAGAATAAAATGGAAAAGTGATTTGGTTTCTGAAGGTTTAACTAAACCATTAAATATTTGTTCATTGAAATAAAGCGAAATAACATAAAATATAATTTTGATGAAAAAACTTAAAACCTTAACAACACAATTGAAATAAATGAACACATTTACTAAATCGAATGAAAAAATAAATATATATAACAATAACATATTGAAAAACACGAATCTAATAAAAAAGATAAAGCACATAGCAAAATACGAAAACCTTTTTTTCATCCTACGGTTAATGTAGCAACAGTTGGGCTTAACAAACTATGTCTGTTAAAATTCAGTACAGTAAAATTCGCATTGTGTTTTTAGTTAAGTTATGTATTTAATAAATAAAATAGGGTGTAAACTTAAAATCTTGCCTGCAACTAATGAAATAAAACTTAAGTCTAAACATGTCTAAAACTGAAATAAAAATAACGCTAAATAGAAATATTAACCAATAAATAAATAAATAAATCTCAAAAGCACATAGCAAGATTACCAAAGCTTAAAATAAAAATTAATTACCCATTTTCCAGTATGTTTAGACCTGGGAAATTGATTCTTCATGATCTGTTCAAGCTGCTCAAGTGCTAATTTTTTAAGCAACTTGGATGTTTTCCAGTTAAAATAAGACACATATAATGATTAGTACTTTGGAGTGTTGTTTCAGCTATATGGTTTTGTAAAATAGTGGAGAAACATTAGTTAGCTTTTGCATTAGTTAAAAATAACAAATGATAATTTATAGGATGAAGATGATGACATAGAGCTTGATGGATCTGGATGTGATCATTCTGGCGAAGAGATCTTCCCGTTTGAGCGGGAAATGAGTGATGTAGGGTCTGATGTGGCTGATCCAGAGGAAGCAGCGTCTATCCCAGCCAAACCCAAAGCTGAGTTTACCAAATCTGAATCTCCTGTAGGAGCTCAGGCAGGCCCTGAAGGCTTTCAGTATGTCTTCAGCAAGCGCTTTTTCAGTAATGGCAAGGTAAACATTCATCTTTTCTTACATGCATAGCTACTGAGTGTCAGTTTGAATGTCTATGTGAATCCATCAAATCACATAATTAGGGGTGTGCGATATTTCATGTCGATAATACTCACAATGTGTTTAATCAGTGTTGGGAGTAACTAGTTACATGTAACAGAATTAAGTAATTTAATTACAAAATAAAAGTAACTGTAATCAGTTACAGTTACTAAGAAAAAAATTACATATGCCAAAATGGTAATGATTAAAAAGGGGGTTACATTTGAATATTTACATGTGTCCACATTCAGATTTAATTGATTTCTTTCCCAAAATGCACCGACTGCTCTAAAATATGAGACATACGGCTCAATGCTTAAAACACAGACTGGTTCGTAGAATCAGTCATAAAAACGGAATTCCTATTACGTGGAATGTCAAGGAATATGCCACATTTTGGATGAATAAATCCAAAGTAGGTCAGTACACTTGAAAATGGTTTTGATCAGAGTAATCAATGCAAGAGATTCGAGTAGACTGTATAAGCGCACAGGTGGAGCAGAGAAGCAAAACTACTGTTCAGGATTTCAAGTGCAGGTCAGATTAATCTGTAAATATGCTATTGTAGTTCTGTCTTTAAGCAATAGCAGCCCATTGCTAAATAGTAATCAATCAATATCAGATAATAGCCTAAGGACATTACACTTATAGGCTATATTGTAAGGTTGCAGTAGTAATTTAGCAGACAAATAATCATATAGTTTATAATAGGTTTAGGGGGAGCTAGAGCAGGGGGGGGGGACAACTACGATAATTTTACTAGAAAGCCAAGACAATGGTTAGACTATGTTAAACCTGGTAAACACAGATAATCATGAGTTTTTGGTACACTATCCATAGTTTAACCAATGGAATGGTGTGTAGTAAAAAAATACAAATGGAAGTCAATGAGCCAAAAAAAAACATGGTTGCTACACTTTTAATAATAAAATCATGGTTAATTTGTGTAAAGGAAAAAATTACTCCTTTTCAGTATTAGGATTTTTCTATAAAGATAATGTAATGATGTAGCCGAGTTATTATTGTACTAATTTTGACAGTAAGCAATTTAGAAAAAATAGTTGTGTTAAATCTTGAGTGGTATAAAGTCATGTTATGATGACATAGAGGATATCAGGGCAAAATAAGAGACTGAAATTCAATGGAAGTTAATGTGGAGTACAGGAGGAACTTTTATTTAATTTGGTATGTGCCCCGCGATCGGATTTTTTTGTGTAGGCATACAAAAATTAGGGTTGTCCTAGTAGAGATTTGTTGGGGGTATGGGATGGCCTGGCTTTCCAGTCCGCCCCTCGTGGAAATTAATTTAATTTTCATTTACACATACTGAAGCATGCGTGTGTATCACTCGCTGTGTTTTCAGCCTCTGCCACCTCAATATATGTATGTACATGAACATGTAAATATAATCTCTAGAACTGCATGAGCATTTTACAATTTCTTTTGAGAAAACTGTCGTCATATCATATACAAACAGATACCAATGTTTCAAAAAGACACCAACATTTCAGGAGTTTAGTACAAAGAATAGGACACACGCTTGTTAGATAACCATATTTGGGTTGATGTAAATGCTATGCTATGTTTTTTTCCAAAGCATTGTTAGATGCAGTGTTTCCTGTAGTTATGCGAAGATTTGTTTTCAAAAACAGTATCAGTAAACTATTTTTTATGATTTTAAATCTGCATTGAACTTCAGATCAATCTCAAAGTAAAAGGCGGTACTAAAGTCTGATTTTGTGGTGGATGTTCAATTATTATCATCTTAATTCAAGTGATGAAGGATTTTGAAGTCTGACAGTAATCAGTGTTGAGCACAGGTTAACCCTAACTTTTGAAAACATTCATTAGAAATGTAGAAAAGTAATCAGTTACATTACTTTAATAAAGTAATTGAAATAGTTACACTTCTTATTACATTTTAAATTGGTTAACTTGTAATCTGTAACCTATTAAATTTTTAAAGTAACCTTCCCAACACTGGTTTTAAGGATGTGTGAGCTGACATAGAGTGTCACCCAATTTGCAAAAAAAAATTAAAATAATCAAAACAAAAATAGTTACAAACAAAGCTGGAGCAGAACATTTGTGTGTCTCATGGCAACACTGTAGTGTTTCATTCCTGAATGAATCTGATTTTGGGGCGACACATCTCCACTTCCTTCCACTAAAAAAGTGAGGCTAAAACATCCCAGTATGGACACTGTCATCTTGCGAAAATGACGTCATTTGGAGCCCAACTCTGCGCAGTAGTGATTCATTTGGAGCCCGACTCTGTGCAGTAGTGATTCATTTGGAGCCCGACTCTGCGCAGTAGTGATTCATTTGGAGCCCGACTCTGCGCAGTAGTGATTCATTTGGAGCCCGAGTCTGCACAGTAGTGATTCATTAGGAGCCAGAGTCTGCGCAGTAGTGATTCATTGGAGCCCGACTCTGCGCAGTAGTGATTCATTTGGAGCCCAAGTCTGCGCATCAGTGATGGCACTGCTTATATGTTGGGGAGCATTTCATTCTCATCTGATTACTGGAGATATATTATTATATATCTTATTTACACAAACTAGGAGTGGCACTATATTAAAATAATTAAATAAAAACAAAGTATTGTAAATAAAAGGATTAAATGGACACTATATTAAATAATTAATAAATAATTGCCTTAATAAATTAAATAAAAACAATAATTACTCTATTTAACACAGACCTAGGAGTGACACTATATAAAATAATTATAAATAATTAAATAGAATAAAAAAAAATAAATTAATTAAATTAAAACAAATACATTATTTACATAAACTATGAGTGTGGCATTATATTAACTAATAAAGTAATATAATTAAAACAATCAGAAATAAGACAATAAATTAATTAAAATAAAATAATTATAAATAATATACTGCCTGTTCATCATGTTCACACTATTTATTATCAATGAATTTACATGACTTTTACGCTTGTTTGTGATTAAAATAATTTATTTTACTCACAAATAGCAATTTAACATGACATAAGTAGGAAAAAAATTAATTATTAAAATGTCCATGTTCTAAAAAAAATTCCTTAATATAGTTTTATAGTTTTCCAACCCTGATGATTCAATAGAAAAATCACATAAAATCATGTGACGCTGAAGACTGCAGTAATGATGCTGAAAATACAGCTGCGCATCACAGAAATACATTACAGTTTAACACATATTCACATAGAAAACTGCTGTTTTAAATCATAATAATATTTCACAATTTTTACTGTATTTTTGATCAAATAAATGCAGCCTTTGTGAGCAGAAGACACTTCTTTCAAAATCTCACCGACCCCAAACTTTTGAATTCTAGTGTACAATGTTCAATAATACAATAACACAAATAAGCATCATAACAGCAGTCTATAAACCATTATAACCTTCTAACAGAAGTAAAAAGCCTTTTTCTTTCTGTTCTGAAATAAAATAGTCTCATTCACATTATAGGCATCCTCTAGCTGTCCACAAAAAGCTTTTATTACTGGTGTTTGTGAAGGCAAGCGTCATGTTTTAAGTGTCAGTGATTTAAACAGGCAACTGCTGTTATATTTGGGATAATCTTATTCCCTCATATTTTGTGCTTGTCCCGCTTCTCCTCAAATATTCCACTTGTGATGTTTGATATCAAACTCTTAATTTAAAAATCACAGATTGTAGACGAGCACTGAATGCGTTTGCGTGTTTCACAGCGAGTGTTTCTATAATACGAGCTCTGAGGGCTTCTGCGTGTCTGAAGAGCTGATATCAGGAAGGATATTAGGAGTTAATTGAAGCCAGCTGTGCAAACAGAGCTACAGATT
Source organism: Sinocyclocheilus anophthalmus (assembly GCA_018155175.1). Classification (NCBI taxonomy): domain Eukaryota; kingdom Metazoa; phylum Chordata; class Actinopteri; order Cypriniformes; family Cyprinidae; genus Sinocyclocheilus; species Sinocyclocheilus anophthalmus. Next base: position 8,498 of record JADLZN010004671.1, read on the forward strand.
CAGCAGCGTGTGTATCAGAGACTCACTGGGATTTTGTTGGTCCAACAACAACATTAAGACCCCTGAAAGTTATTTTTTCATCCCTAAAACAGGAAAAAAAAGAGTAGTTCCCAAAAATGAACATTTGAGAATTTTTAACTCAACCCTCAGGCCATCCAGGATCTATGATGGTTTGTTTTTCTTCATCAGGTTTGGAGAAATTGCATCAGTGTCTCACTGCAAGCGAATGGGTGCCGTCAGAATGAGAGTCTAAACAGCTGATAAAAACATCACAATAATCCACAGCACTCCAGTCCATCAGTTAACATCTGGAGAAGACAAAAGCTGAAACTAATCCAGCTTAAGACGTTTTTAACTAAAACACATTGAGTCCACTAACCATAAAACGCTTTCCGCTTCCTCCAGTGAAAAAGTGCATCCTCTGTTGTCCTCTCACATCAAAAACCACAGATATGTGTTTCAGAGGGCTGTTAAGAAGCGGCTGGGCTTGATCTGTGCAGATTTCTCTCCTGATTCACACCAGAACACTTTTTCACTGGAGGAAGCGTTATTATGGATTATATAATGTGTTTTAGTTAAAAACATTAAAGGGGTCTTCGTCTGGCCTATTTTCCCCACAAGTTAGATATGATTTATATCTTATGAAAAGTCGTGTACCATAGGTTTTGGTTAAGTTTCTTTGTTCTCAATGGTAGAGTAAAAAACAGCTTTTTTACCGTCAAAAACAGCTCTTTTCAGATCAATTCGGTTCCATTTGTGTGAGCATTTCCACTTAAAAAGTGTTAATGAGCTATCTGCTAAGACTAACCGTCGCTGCGCTCTCGTTCCGTGATCTGACTCAAATCAGAGAGACCCCTGGTTTAAGTTAGCCAGCTGTGCATTCGATCGTGTAAACTTATACAATTAGACCCATTATTAGGAAGGCGACTTTGCAAGAGATTCATTTACAAAACATATACAACGCACATTCTGTCTGTAGATGAATCCTAGGATCACGAATTTTCCTGCAGGCCGAACATTTAGACGCATTATGTAGATCGGGCGCTATTCCCCTATCAGTAAACAATGTATTCGCCTCTGCGTCTTCAAGCGGGTCTCAGATGTGCGGGAGTAAATTGAGTCGACGTGCTGTTTCCTTATTTACCTCCAAGCACCTGAGACAGCGCTTCGATCGCTCAGCGAGTAACATTCCTTGTCTACATCTGCTGGCGCGGCGGTGAAACATGGCGGATCTGATAGAACAGTCACAGGATCAGGGGCGGAGGGCTAAGGTAAGCACCAGTCATCCAGTCTGTTCTGAACCGCACTACTGTCAATCAAACTATCTGTGTGAGGGCCTGTATGGTGACGTCACTCAGGTGGCGTTAGCTAAGGTAAGAACCATTCCAGTCTGTGACATGAAAGACATACTGGTGTCATATTCAAAACTATCGTGGGAGGGGCCCATATTCTGATTGTGACGTCACTCAGGGCGGAGCTAAGGTAAGGCACCAGTCCAGTCTGTGCTGAAACGCCACTGTGAATCAAACTATCGTGGGAGGGGCCTGTTTATGTGACGTGCACCATGGCGGAGCTTAGGGTAAGATACCCAGTCCGTCATGTGCTGAAACGTAGCTGTCAATGCAAGATATCTTGGGAGTAGGGTGTGCTGTCTGTGTGACGTGGCACTCAGTGGCACTATAGGTAAGGACACGCAAGTCCATCTGTGCTGAAGACGCTAACTGTCAACAACTATCGTGGGAGGGGCCTGTCGTGTGACGTCCACTTCAAGAGGGTCGGGCTGAAGGTAATGACCCATGTCAGTCTGCTGTGCTGAACGCACTGTCCATCAACTATCGTGGGAGGCGGCCTGTCTGTTGTGAGCTTCAAGCTCAAGGACGTCGGAGCTACGGTAAGACAACCAGTCTCAGATCTGTGCTGAAGACTGCTAGCTCTGTTCAATCCAACTATCGTGGCGGGGCCGGTCTTGTTTTGACTGGGTCACTTAGGCGAGTCTAGGGTAGACCACACCATTCACATTCTTTGCTGAAAGAACAGCGCACTATGTCAATCACACTATACCAGTGGGCGGAGGCCTGTTCTGATGACAGCTCACTAAGGGCGGGTCTAAGGTAAGACACCAGTCCCGTCTGTGCTGAAACGCTACTGTCAATCAAACTATCGTGGCAGGGCCTTGGTCTGTGTGACGTCACTCAAGACAGGCATACAAATGGAGGAGGTCTTCTCGATTTGTGATAAAGGAGAAAACTTTAAAAAACCGGAGATTGTTACAAAAAACCCGGGTGGGATTTTTATCATTATCATCGGTGTTGTGTACACACACACGCTAGCCAAACGACACATGGGTTTCATTCAAACTACTTTGTAAAAGTGCAGTACATCCTAAGCTTAGTTCAGCATCTTTGTCCTTCTGATCCAGATGTTAACTGATGGACTGGAGTGCTGTGGATTGCTTGTGATGTTTTTATCAGCTGTTTAATGAACTCTTCAATCTACGGACACCCCATATCACTTGCAGTGAGCAAGTGATGCAATTTCTCCAAACCTGATGAAGAACAACTCATGCTACATCATCCTATAGACCTGGATTGTGAGCAAGTTTCATTGGCTACATGCCATAATTTTTTGGGTGAACTGTGCCTTTAAGAGCAGCACAGATGGATTATAAGACTGTGGACTCTTAATGCACATCACAACCGAACAGCAGACAGAGAACAGCTGCGAGAGAAAACATACTAATGTTTATGAAGTAATGAAGGCACTTGAGAGGATGAAGCAGTGCGACTCTTTTCTGAAACAACCCAGATGTTGCGCTCATGTTGAACCGGGTTTGTTTGACATTTGTAAGAGGGACGGAAAAAATGCAGTTCTAATAAAAGCCACAGCATCATTCGGAATCTGTAACTAATTTAAATAAAAAAGTAGAGTAAAACAAGCTGGAAATAGACTGAATCAGTCCTTCCAACTCTGAAAAACAACTGTGTTTCTATCAGACTTCATGAAACGGTTCAGAGCGACACAACAGTTGTCAAATAAACCTGAAAAAAATTCTACTCCGCTGTTTTCAACATTGATAATAATCAGAAATGTTTCTTGAGCAGCATATTATCAACACGTGGATTGTCTGCGAAGATCATGGACACTGAAGACTGGAGTAGGATGTCTGAAAATACAGTTTTTGATCACGAGAAATAAATTACAGTTTAAACACATACCATAGAAAACGTTCTTAATAAATAGTACAAATATGGTTCACAAGTTTTGACTGTTTGTTGGCTGTAGGGTTTTCTGGATCAAATAATGCAGGCGTGGTGGAGCAGGGGGGAGAGGTAGACTTCTTTAAAAACACACATCAAAATCGTCACGTTGTGCTAAAAACTTTTGACTGTTAGTGTAAATTAAATGGGAATATCTAAAAAGTTGTAACACAGTGGTTCGTAAAATACCTAAAAAAGATTTAATATACAAATTATATAGACCTATTTAAAAAAACAGGCAAAAAACTAGGGAAATCCAAAGGGTAAAATGAACAAGGCGGCCAAACATTTTAAATTAAAATGGAAAACCACAAATATTTAAAAAAAACATTTTCTATTCAAAATTAATTAAGTAAATGAATGATAAAATTAAAATTTTTATTAAAATTGTAACACCATAATATATCTGCCGTGCTAAAATACCGTGGATAAGAAACGCATCCGTTTTTTTTTAGGATCTTCATTTTTCCCCTGACAATTTAAACATTATGTATCCCCATCCTCATTCTTGGTAATGCGCAAAAATAAATACCAACCAAACAAAGTAGAATAAATTAATAAAATAAATAAAAATAAAATCACTAAATAAAAATCATTCATTGATATCAGTAAAACAAATGCTGCCATGTATAAATACAATTTAAACAATATAGTAAATAAAAATACTATTTATTAATTAATTATGCTAATTAATAAATGAATCATGTTAATATGCTTAATGCACATATGCTTCATTTTCTAAATAAAATATAATACATTTTTCCTTTTTTCATTCTGAACTGAAATATGACATGTTTTTGACACGTTTCCAAAAACTAGCCTTTACCCTCCAAATGCTCCATTCTAGAGCAAATCCCACAGGGTGTTAGAAACACAAGCCAAAGAGCCGTGTTACACGAGTGCACTCATTAGTCAACACCACAGCGAGAGTGCAGTGAGCGAGGCCATCGAGTCTTAAAGACACAGCAACACTGCTTCTGGATTCTGAACAATCGCTTCATATTCTCAGTAATATCAGCCAGACTACAGCCTGCCAATCCTCAAGCGCTCGACTCTCTGAACGTTTCCAGAGCACCTCAAATGATCCCAGAAACCGTGAATCATCTGCGATGCAAACACTCTCCCAGATCTTCAAGCAGAACTAGATCTTTCGGCCCAGGCTGGACGCATTACAGATAGAGAGCTCAATGAATCATTGATGAACGTCTGTCGCAAGCAAGCGAATCAAGTTTCTCAAGCACATTGAAACAGACGCTGCTTTATTCACATCATGAGTCTGTAATGTTAATAAACACACTCGAAGGCTCTTTAGCATGAAATTGGTGAGCTGATAAAATAGTCATTATTTACATCAATTAAAGCAACCGTTTAGATTAAAAAATGAAAAGTGCTGAACATTATACGTACACTACCCTCAGAGCATCCGAGATCAGGATGAGTCTGTTTCTTCATCAGGTTTGGATGAAATTTGCATTCAGTGTTCTCACTCGAAGTGATTGGTGCCCGTGTAAGAAACTGCCCTTCGGAACAGCTGATAAAAACATCACAATAATCCACAGCACTCCAGTCCATCAGTGAACATCTGGAGAAGACACAAGCTGAAACACATCCAGCATTAAGACCTTTTAACTAAAATACATTGAGTCTATAATCCATAATAACATTAATAATTTTTAACATACGTTTGAAATATTTATTGTAAAGCATACTGTTTACATGCTATGTAACGCTAAATAGTATGCATTATTAGTATGTAGGGCGTTAAGTCAGTAATTCGAATCAAACATCAATGCACTAGATTGAGTCAAGTGGCTATATAATTAAACTATGAACATTATTAAAAAATGATTTGAAATTAAGTCTCTTTGGATAAACCATCTGCTAATGAAGGGAATGTAAATAATGTACGAAGAACATACAATTAGCTGTTTTGACATCATTGCTTTCGTGGCTATTACAGTAAAACAAAGTAAACCCTAACATGTTTTTTATTACTCGAAGGAGTACAAACCTGAAAATATAAAATGGAAATATTAAAAATATATATTTCCAGCTAATTGCAAAGCAACATTACTCATTGTGATGTTGTTACTTCTAAATCCTAACAAAAGTAAAATTTTAAAAAAACTACACCCAACCCATATAATCTATTATATAGTAAAACATTATTGCAGATATTTATATACAATTACACATAGATTAAAGATTAAAATAAAATACCTAAAAATAAACAAACAATCAAATAAATCAATACTAAATAAATATATAATTCCTCAAGACATTTTTTTAAGTAAAACTGTACTGTAATTGTATTATACATTTATTAAAAACTCTCTCTCTCTCTATATATATATATATATGTACTGTATATATAAAGTGAATACACACTTCCAAAAATTGTAATTTGGTCTGTGTGTGTGTGTGAGACAGTGTGTGTGTGTGAGTTGTGTGTGAGAGTGAGTGTGTGTTTGTGTTTGTGTGTGAGTAATTTGTGTTGTGTGTGGTGTGTGTTTTGTGTGTGTGTAGTGTGTGTTTGTGTGTGTGTGTGTAAGAGAGTGTGAGTGAGTGTGTGTGTGAGTGTGTTGGTTGTGTGTTTAGAGTGAGGAGGAACTGTGTGTGGTGTGTGTGTGTGTGAGTGTGTGTGTGTGTAATGTGTTGAAAGTGTGAGAGTTTTGTAGTGTGTGTGTTTTTGTGAGTGAAGTGTGGGGTGGTGTGTGTGTGTGTGTTGTATGTGTCGAGGTGAGAGTGAGAGTGTTTGTTTGTTGTGTGTGCTGTGAGTGGAGTGAGGTCTGTTGTGTTAGTGAGTGTGTGTTCTGGGTGTGTTTATGTTTGTTGATGTAGAGTGTGTGTTGTGTGATTGATTGTGTGGTGAGTTGTTGTAGTGATTGGTGGTGTGGAGAACTTGAGAGAGTGTGTGTGTGTGTGTGTGTGAGTGTGTGGGTGTATGTGTTTTGAGAGTGCGAGTGTGTGTGTGTGTTTGTGTGTCGTCTGAGTGTGTCATTTTGTGTTCCGTTAGAGTGTGAAGTATTGCCTTCCGTGTGTGGTTGTGTGTGTGTGTGAGTGAGTGTGTGTTGTGAGTGTGTGTGTGTGTGTGTTGTGAGTGAGTGTGTGTGTGAGTGTGTGTGGTGTGAGTGAGTGGTTTGTGTGTGTAGTAAGATTGGTGTGGATAGTGTGTGTGGTCTGTGTGTGGAGAGGTGAGTGTGTGTGTTTGTGTGTTTTAGTGTGGATAGTGAGATTGAGAGTAGATGTGTTGTGGGTTTGTGTGTGTGTGTGTGTTTGTTTGTTTTTGTGTGTGTGTGTGTGAGAGTGTGGTGTGTGTGTGTGTTAGTGGTGTGTTTGTGTGTGTGTGTATGTGTGTGAGAGTGTGTGAGTGTGTGGTGGGTGTGTTTTGGAGTGAGTGTTGTGTGTGTTTGTGTGTGTGTGTGAGAGTGAGAGTGTTTGTGTGTGTGTTTGTGTGTGTGAGAGTTTGTGTGTGTGTGTGTAAGAGTGTGTGAGTGTGTGTGTGTGAGTGAGTGTGTTATAGTGTGTGAGTGTGTTATAGTGTGTGTGAGTGAGTGAGTGAGAGAATGTGTGTGTGTGTGTATGTGTGCGTGTGTGTGTGTGAGAGAGAGAGAGAGAGAGATTGTGTGTGTGTGTGTGTGTGTGTACCCTGGTTTATATATATCCTGGGGGGGACTTAAACCTGACTACACACAGACTCATGGGGACTTGTGTCACGGTGGGGACTTAAATTGTGGTCCCCACGGGTACAAAACCTTATAAATCACACAGAATGAAGTTTTTTTTGAAAATCTAAAAATGCAGAAAGTCCCCTGTGAGGGGTAGGTTTAGGGGTAGAATTGGTAAAGGGCAATAGAATATACCGCTTATTATAGAAAGGTGATCATAAAATAATGGCCGATCGCTGTATATACAGTGCTGCTTGAACGTTTGTGAACCCTTTACAATTTTCAAAATTTCTGTATAAATATGACCCAAAACATCATCAGATTTTCACACAAGCCCTAAAAGTAGACAAAGAGAGCCCAATCAAACAAACGAGACAAAAATATTTTCTTTGCAATTTATTTATTGAGAAAAATGATCCAATGTTACAAATCTGTGAGTGGCAAAAGTAGGTCCTTGAATCTCCGCCAGTCTCCACGATCTGTCTGCCTGTGGCTTTGTGGATCCAAAGTCTCGTTGAGATGGTTTGTACCCGTTTTTTTTCCCAGCCTGATTAGCAAACAGCACCTTTTTCTGAACCTCCGTAAGTTGGCACCCCTAAAAATAATAATCACCAAGCTATGCCATTTCGTTTGTGGCGCAAAACGAACTATGTGCTGGTTTGGTGTGTTTTTGAGATATTAAACCATTTTTAAAATTTTTGACCGTGCACGAAACGAACTGCGCCGGTTTTGAGTCGATTTTGCAGCATTGGGGTAGTTGCACGTCACACTGTCCAAAACATTATGTTTTAATATCTCAGAAACACCAAACGCAGCACCAAGTGTTTTTGCCGCACAAACGAAGGCTAGTTTTGGTGATTATTTCTTTTATGGGTTGCCACTTCACGAGGGTCTTTGTTCTGAGGTCCTTCCTCTGTTCGTGCCATGATTCACCTTCCCACAAACATCATCCACTTTGAATAATATCCCTAGTTCTCTAAATTACACAGTTCAGTCAATGACCATTTTCCATGCGATAGTCATTTCCCCCCTCCGTCACACTTCTTCTGAACAGATGCCTTTATACTTTCCGCACCTCAATTAACAGCTAATCACATACTACAACACACATACAGGTTTCACATACTTTGCAAAAAACCGGGGGGGGGGGGGGGGGGGGCCAGATATGTACTCGTCTGTTCATCATTTTTCTAATAAATAACATGACAAGAAAATATTTTGTCTGATCGGGTCTCTTCTATGCTTTTCGACCTTTCAGGACTTGTGTGAAAATCCGTGATGATGTTTTGGTTCATACTTTTATACAGAAATATAAAAAAGAAAAGTGTAAGGGGTTCCAAATCCACAACACCTTTTCAACGCATCATCTGTATATACACCAGTGGTCAAGTTTTTAGACAGTTCTAAAGCTTCATAAAAAGTCTACTCTCTGACCAATATATAACTAAAATCAGTATATTTGAAATGTTATTACAATTTAAATGGTTTTCTGTGTGAATTTGTTAAACTGTAATGTATTTCTGTGATGCGCAGCTGTATTTTCAGCATCATTCCTCCAGTCTTCAGTGTCACATGATCTTCAGAAATCAGTATAATATGCTGCTCTGCTGCTCGAGAAACATTTATGATTATTATCAATGTTGAAAACAGTTGTGCTGCACATATCTTTTGTGCACTGTGATCATTTTATCTGGTTCTCAGGATTCACAGATGAACAGAAAGCTCAAAAGAACAGCGTTTATTTGAAATAGAATCTTTTGTAACATTCTACACTACTGTTCAAACGTTTGGGGTGTCCGTAGATTTTCTTTTTTGGAAGGAAATGAAAGAAATGAATCATCAAGGATGCATTAAACCGGTCAAACGTAAACCCATTTCTAATGTTGCAGTAGATTTCTGTTGGCGTGAGTCTCTGGCGAGTTAGTGTTCAGTAATTCAGGTCAGTCTCTGCTCAGCTCGTCCTCCATAACGCATCCTCAAAGGGACAGAAACTCTGCCATCATTTACTCGCCGAGCTTCACTCGCTGGATCACAAAAGCACAGACCGAGGGATCTTCATGCAGCTCTTCTCAATACAACAACAGCATAGTGACCATCACTCTCCAGGTCCATTAAACACCACTCACATATCCTAAAAGCATCATAACTCTGCTCTATATTCTTATATTCTCAAGTCAGATGATGAAACAGACTGTAATTAAAGGCTTTATACACTGATAAGCAGTGTTGGGGGTAACGCATTACAAGTAACGTGAGTTATGTAATCAGATTACTTTTTTCAAGTAACTAGTAAAGTATCGCATTACTTTTAAATCTACAAGAAAATTTCGGAGTTACTTTGTTTCCCATTTATTGATTGAAAGCTCTCCTGTCGCCATGTTGAGAGAAATCAGATGTTACTGTAGTTCTAGATTAAATGTGAATATGCTTTAATTCATCTCATCTCATCTCATCTCACACACAAAAAAAAAAATCAGATTTAGTCTTCCTCAATTAATAAAAACAGTTAAACGCAACTCAGAATATGACTCAAAGCTGCAATAATTAAACATGTTAAATGATACAAATATCATTTATGTATTTAATCCCATTTATTTGCTGCTGACCTTCAGTGATCCAATTCAACCGTACACTGTAAAAAAAACAAATCTGTGACATTTACGGTAAAAAACCGGCAGCTGTGGTTGCCAGAACTTCACCGTAAAAAATATGGTAGCAACATTTCAGATTTAACTTAAATTCACAATCAAACACCGTATTTCATTAACGGATGTAATGTTAATATACCAACCTATTGAAGTGTTAATATCTGTTTTGAACCATTATAATGCACCTGATAACCACCAACAACTGAACCAAAGCTCATCACACAACACTTTTTTCTACGATCTGAGGATGGACAGTACTTAATATGTGTATACATTATAATATATAGAAGGCGCACACAGTGTCGTTCACACAAACACTAAACCCCATCATCGTGACACACGATACTGAAATAATGCAATAAACATTAATTTAACAACATTAGATGTAAGATTAAACCCTAATGTACACAACTGATAAGAAAAAACTAGGAAGAAACATGTTATTTCAACAAAAAAAAATATCAAATATGAAGTGTCATGCAGGGAATTCTGTTTTTTCACTGTAAATTATACAATGACGTTTTCTTTTTCACTTCCAAAAAACGTAATTTTAACAGTATTTTACTGCAAAATTACATTAAATGTAATTACATTAATTCACCGAATATAGTATGGAAACTTACAGATTTTTACTGTAGCATTTTTACAGTCTTTTACTGTTAAAATCACAATCATTTTTTTGCCAGTGTAATTCTAATAAGCAAAAATTACACAAGATAAACTAACATTTCTTCTTTTTTTATTGTTGAAGAGTGTTGAACTTTCTTCTTCTTCGGTGTACAGACGTTAATTTACATTTCCTTCAACTCGTGATAAAAATTAACATGTTATTGTTCTTAGATTTTCAATTTTCATTTTATTTCGATCGTCATGTCGTTTCTGGCTGTTGTGTTATTTTTTCATTGCTCATCTTATCTTTAATGAGTTTTCATTAAATTTTAGATCTTCAAATTCAGGTTAATTTTCTTGCTAATATTATATTTTATTGTAATTTCAGGCCGGTGCTTCCTCATGAAACACAATTTGTATAGTTTTATATTATCCTTGTATGCTATAATCCCGTTTATTATTAATTTTAAATTAGTTTTATTTTTATATTTTCGTTTTCATTTGAAGAAATTTGTCCATGTGTTTTGGTCATTTTTATTAGTTTTTTTTAAATGTCATTTAGCTTTAATTTAGTTTTATTTCAGTTTTATTCATTTTAATACTTAAACATATAGTACTACTTATTTAGTACTGCAAAAAACTTATTTACTTTCAGGTAGTTGCCCAACGCAATTTTTTTTAACTTTTATCTAATATTTGTATTTTAATTTATTTCAGCTAATAAAAAAAAAACGACTTTTAATAATTTATAGTATCATTGATACTGCAGTTTTTTATTCTATTTTGAACTAAGCTTTTATTTAATATTGTCTTTAAAGTTTATTTTAATATCAAGTGAATAAACTAATACTTTTAGTTAATATTTTAGTTAAAGTTTCGTAATTTTGTTCGTTTTAATACATTTAGTACATTTTCTTAGCATAATTTACATGTCTATATAGGTTGTAATTATTTCTTTTACTAGTATGTTTCATTATTTGCCATAGCAGCTGTTTTTTTTTTTATCATTTATTTATCTTGAAATTTCGATTTTAAATATGAAAAAGCCATAAAATTGGAGTGACGTGAGGGTGAAACAATGACAATGCTGATTTCAGGTGAACTATGTGGCTGTTTGATAAAAACTATATATTGACGTCAGCAACACGATCCTAGAACCACTGATGTATGGACACAAATGTCTCATTTTAGTGATTCTCAAATAAACTGGCATTAAAGCCATCTAGCAGCGTCTTCATGCGTCTCTTCAATGTTTTCTTTGATTATCAGACGAAACTGCTTTCCGCAATCCCGCTGTGAGGATCGAGGACAAACAGCAGCTTGATCTTTTTTTAATCGTAGTTTGGAATTATTGAAGAATTTTTGTATTTAAATTAGAAACCTAAGAAATATTACTCTTGCCACTGTAAATTAAAAGGACATTTAATAATAAAATATAACATTAATTATTACTCTTTTTAGAATAGTATTTTAAATTATTTTTTGTATTATAAAAATTAACCATAGAAATATTGCCATAAAACTACTGTACTGTAAGTTAAAAATTAGGAAATTACTAAAATAATTATCATTGCGAATTTTTTTATTATAAAAAAATAAAGAAATATTACTACTGCACTAACACCTATTGTAAAGTAAAAAGGATTTTAATAATCATATAGAATAAACAGTTATTACAAATTATCAACATTTTATTATAAAGAATTTCACTACTGTAATACCATTATTTTAATGTAGATAAAAATGCATTTTCTTATTATTATTATTATTCAGAACAATCACTTTTAACTTATAAAATTAAAGAATTTTTAATAATTTAAAAGTAATAACTAAAGTATATGTGTGTAAAATAAATTAGCATTTATTAATAATGTATTATTATTCAGAATATATTTTTTTTAATTATAAAAATAAATGATTAATAAATAATACCATCGCAATACTACCATGTACAGTAAAGTAAAAATCTGCATCTAATAATAATGCATAATAGTATTTACATAACACACAGTAAAACTTCACAATCCAGGCCCCGCGTCACCCTCAACTCCTCGGTATATTTATATTTTATAGTATTCTTAATGTCTTTGCTTTCATTTTAGCTGTTATTTTGTTGAAAACCAACTGGCAGCGATTAAGCTTCTTTCTTTCTCTGATAAGATCTTGGCACGTCGAAGAATTCAAATTCAGTTGAAAATCCATATAAAGTATATATATACAAATTTTTTTTTGTTAAATCACATCCTGCAAAAGCACTAACCTTAGTTTCTAGATGTCTAGTGGAAGGATTCAAGGTAGATGTTAATGAATAGGCCCCCATCGCTGCTGACTCTTCAGCATTCTCTGGTCTCTAATAATGTTGCTACTCACAGGTGGACGTCCTGAAGGTGGGATCTGGAAAAGCGCCGAGATGAAGTCCCTGGGCAGGTTCTGGAGCTGGAGCTGCAGTGGCTCGGGGACAAGCCCTCGGTGTCCGCATTGGTTTCATCTGCTCCGGAGTTTGGGAGCCAGCAGCTCCTTTCTAACTTGGGATGGTGAAACGCAGCTTGTGCCGCGAGATGAATTTCTAAACACTACTTGAATCACTTTATGTCGATTATCGGATATTCAACGACAAAGCATTGGCATTAATGGGTCCATCTGATAACGGTTTCTTCATTAGACGAGCTGGAGTCAATGGGACCTATACAAGCTTGACTTCCAGTTCTTCATGCTGTGACTCCTCTTACGAAAACCTTTCCCGCAGGAGTTGGACCCAAGCTGTTTCCAAAGAAAGATCTTCAAGCGATCATAAAGAAAAACCTCGGGTTTTGAATTGTCCACAGTCCACCAATCGCCGATTTATCTTTACACAAGCGAGTTAAGAGCTGCTCGCTCTGTGCCTGCTTAAATTTCGTGTAACATGCATGCCATGATAAAAGCCAGACTAAATTATGCCTGCTCTGATCCAACTCAGCACTTAGTATTAAAATATACAGTCGTGATTGCGTTGTAAATGCATTTATGCCACTTCTGAGCAGGATTAAACAATCTGTGGAAAGATGCCTAAATGTCACTTCAGAAGCGCTTCTGAGCCATCTTTGCAGTGTAATTTGGCTTAAGACGCATTTACACAGCCGAGTTAAGGCTGCTCTGTGCCTGCTCAAAATTCTGTGTAAAGACATTTTGCAGCATACAAGCCAGACTAAATTATGCCTGATCAGACCCACCTCAGCTCCTAGTATCAAGTTCAAAAAATAAAGTGTATTTATGGTTGTCCTGTGTAAATCATTTCATGCCACCTCTGAGCAGCATTAAACAGTCTGTGTGAAAGACATCTAAATGCCACTTCAGAAGCGCTTCTGAGCCACCTTTGCAGTGTAAATTTGGTATAAGGTGTCTTTACACAGCCGAGTTAAGGCTGGTCTATGCCTGCTTAAATTTCAGTGTAAAAATGCAATGCCAGATAAAAGCCAGACTAAATTATGCCTGCTCTGACCCACCTCAGTCCTTAGTATCAAAGTATAGTCGTGATTGCTGTGTCCACCTCTGAGCAGCATTAAATAATCTGTGTGAAAGACATCTAAATGCCACTTCAGAAGCGCTTCTGAGCCACCTTTGCAGTGTAAATTTGGCACTAGGGAATTAAATTAATAAAGGCATCTTTACACAGCTTAAAGGCTGCTCTGTACCTGCTCAAAATTATGCGTAAAGACAGAATGCTGCATAAAAGCCAGACCAAATTATGCCTGCTCTGACCCACCTCAGCCCTTAGTATCAAAGTACTATTGTACTTGTAATTGCAAAGTAAAAATTAAGTCAAAGTTGTAATTGCAGCGCAAACGCATTTATGCCTCCTCTGAGCAGCTTTATGCAATCTGTGTAAAGATGCTTTAATGCCACTTCAGAAGCGCTTCTGTGCCACCTTTGCAGTGTAAATTCAATGATGTGAGAACGTGACAAATAAAGATATATTATGTAATAATACATTAACATAAAAAACATTTCTACATAAATGAACACTGAAAATACTACTTGCAAACTATTTTTCAGTACAGAATATAGTATGTATATTTTTAACATATTGCTCGATAAAAATAGGTTTAATTCAGATATATCGGGTGAAGTGAATTCATGTTGCTTGATAAAAATGGGTTGAATTCAGATCAATTCAGGCCACTTTGATTAAATGTAAGAAAACCTGAATTCACGTTACACTGTGTGCAAATACCAGGCGTATAAAATATATTTACGAATGTCACGTACCTTGACTGTTGGAGGAGAATTTTCACTGAGATTGCTGAAGTGCATTATGGGATTGCTTTATCTGTGAAGGGATGACTGAAATGTGTTTAGAGCAATAACATAAGTCCTATAATGAAAACCCACTGTTGTGCAGTTACGATAATTGCATCTGTAGAAGCACCATGTGTGCTTTCCCATAAAAAATAAAATAAAAATCGTGTTTAACAGAAAATTCCCCATTGAAGATGTAAATGACCCACAATGCCCAAAGACAAACCATTCCAATCCAAAATCCAAAGTTGCTCTTACCATGGAATCAGGAATCACACTAGAAGAGCTCAAGTCAGATACGAATAAAAGACTAAAATAGTCAAATAAATTTTATATTTCAAATTACAAAAATTTAATCAAATTTAAATTAAATAATAGAACTATTGCAATAACGTTATTGTTCGTAAAAAAAAGAATATTTAATAAATACATATTCATATATGTAAAATATAGAAATTAAATCAAGAAATTTACATATGGGCAATAATTGATTGTACTGTAAATAAAAAATCCTTTTAAAATCTTTATTATTATTACTATTGAATATTATTATTTACAATATTTTACTTGAATAATTATTCTATTGAATCGTTAAAGTATATTAGACTCATATTTCAATTATTAAAATTAAATAAATAAATATTACAATTGCCATAATACTATTGTAATGCATTAAAAAAATGACAACACCAGAAGAACTCAATTAATATATATATATCTATATATATATATCATAGATAGATAGATAGATAGAATATATAGATAGATAGAGAGAGAGAGACGGCGAGAGAGCATATATTGAGTTAAAATGCAGTATTTTACACTCTAATCAATGTCTTAGTCAATTTGAGGAGCTCAATCCATCACTAGAGATGTTAAAGTACCTTCGTTATGCCTCTAATCACATGCTATGTTTGTATTATTCTCTTCACTGAAGAAACGTCTGCTGAAAAATGAATGGGAACATTCACCAAAACAACAAAGACATGCGAATAAACAGAGACATTTATTATCCTCAAAAAGAGACAAATGTGAGACACTGGAGATACAGATCTTCATTATAAAACAAAAAGCATGAGCTGCAAGTCTGTGTGTGTGTGTGTTTTGTTGTGTGTGTGTGTTTAGGACTGGATACCAGCCCATTAATAATCTCACATCAGAGTTAAAAGCTCAGACTCGGGCTCGAGAGGAAAACACGAGGAAGTGGATGCGTCAGTCCCAGAGCTTGATCTGTCCGTCCCAGCCGCAGGTGATCACCTTCGACGTCTCGTGAGGATGCCAGAGCGCGCTGATGCACACCTTGTCATGCGCCTTGATCCGATGATAGAGCTTCGTCGTCTTCCAGTCCCAGATATTCAGCTTCCCGTCAGCATCGCCGGAGACCACGTAACTGCAGTAAAACAATACACTTAATGCAGTGATTCTTCAAACTATTAAACAGGAGAACATGTACAGGAACAAAAAATACAGATAAAAATTATATTATATATAACCTATGAATAAATTAATATATATAAATAATCAACCTATGAATAATTAATATATATTAATAATACGGATTTTTTTTAAGGATTCCAAAATATACCTTCGTACTTATCATTGCTGCTTAAATGGTTCACAATGGTTTAAATTCTTTAGAACTAAATAATCCAAATGTTTAATAGAATTAAACACAGTAAAATGTAATCAGGATATTTGGTTTTCCAAGTAAAAATGATACTGAAACGTTATAATTTATATGCACCAATTAACAATACATATGTATAATATACTATATATTGCTGCTCTTCGATTAAACAATATTTTCAATATTGTTAAACAATAAAAGTGTGAATGATTTACAACGTTGAAAATGAAGACAGTCATTAAGTAGGTACGTAATTTACAACTGTGCTATAAAATTATCAAATTCTTCTAAATACTAACTTTTTGTTGTAATTTTACAGTAACATAGACAAAACTGAATATTTCTTATTGTTTTAACCATAATAATAGTAATGTTTTATTAGTAGTACAACACAACAACAATATATTTTCAATTTATCAAAATAACCAAAATGACAAGATGGCTTTAATGTGATTATCAAATCTTTAAGAATTATTTTAAGGATTATTAATTACATAAAGATATGCGCTGCCCACAAAAAAAATTCAGTCAATACGGAAAAAAAAAAAAAAAACCTTGTGGTTTATGGTTAAAAAAAGACAGCATCACAATAGTAGTATTTGTAATTTTAACGTTGGTACTGTAAAACAAAGTCTTTTATTTATACTATATAATTTAAATACTATTTTCAATGAATTATTACAAAGTAATATTTTTTTGTTTGAAATGCGATACATTAATATTTATTTTAGTATAGCAATATAATCATTATTATTTTTATTTTCATTTGATATATAATTATAAAAATTAATATTTACACTTTGTAAACTACCAGAATTTCGTCACTTCCCGCCGTATCAAACCGTCTGTAGAGTCATACTGTACCTGAGTTGAGACCACCTATCTGTCATATTTCAGATGTAACAGGGATTAAAGTTCTGTCAGTTCATAAAGAGAGTCACTTGCTTCATTCCTGAATGATTCAGTCGTTCGAACAAATCATTTGAATGAATGACTCGGTGATAAATCCGTGCCTTTCCGCCACCTGCTGGCGATTTAGTTTAATTTTTACCGTATAATTTCAGTTATTTAAATCATATTGTATATTAAAACATTAATCTCCACATGAATTTAATTGCACTAATGCCACCTCTGAGCCTCATTAAACGCCTGAAAATGTACCTACAAGCCACTTTTGTGTTCTTCTGTGCCACCTCTGTAGTACAAATAAATTTTTTATTAATACTAATTTCGTATGATTGGTAACTTATTTGTCTTATTCTACATATTGTTCTAAATATAAATTTAAAAAAAGATTATAAACATAAATTTTAGAATTTGACAGATGAAAAAGATGCCATTACAAAGATACTCCTGTAAGTCACTTTAAGGAGTCTCGTATTAGGAAGGCTAATTTTTGATCAGAATTTTTGATTATTAATCAGAAGGTGCTCCCAAATATTATTAATTAGGAGGACAAGCGCTCCTAAAAAGAAAAAAACACACTGCTCTTAAACCGGATGAATGGGGTTTGGTCGATAAAATTTCAGTCAATATTAGTTTTTTGAATATAAAATAAGTAGAAGAAGACAAATATGTTAGGGATGCACGATATTATCGGACCAATATCATAATCGCCGATAATGGCTTTAAATGTAAATGGCATCGGCCAATATGAAAAATCATGCCGATGGTTTCCTTGCCGATAAGAGAATACATTACCACATGTGCGCGATTACATCATTCAGCGTGTGCTCATCTTGAGCAAAGTTTTTGCCTGAATGATAATTAGATCCACTGTTTTGGATGCGTGCATTAAACTGACATGCATGTACAAATACAACGTTCGATTGTGATAGGTCATCAGTACTACACGTGCGCTGCAGGCTCCCCCAGTGGTGGGTCGGGGGGGGGGGTGGGGAGTCCTAAAGCCCGTTCGGTAAGGATTTTTAATTCTGTAGGGGGCGCTGTTGGCCGACTTCTAACTAAATGAAAGCAAAATAGAAATATAATATTTAGTTTCTGATTAAATAAAGCAGTAATTGATGCCATAAAATCATGAGTATGTTTTAATTTAAAGGTCAGAAGCTATAGCTTACATGAACAAAAAAACATGTCACTTAATTTTATATTTACTGATTTATTCATTAATGTGTAATTTGTTATATTTTTTAAACAAATTATGATCTCTAAAAGATTTTCAGAATTTTTACCACTCTTGCTTTAGACCATTTACAAATGTTTAATCATAAAATAAAATGTTAATGTTACCACTGCATCTTTCTGGGGGGGAAAATGCAGCGATTGATATATAGTATATTTATAGTTATTTTCAAATCTTCAATGTACTGTCATTATAAAAGAACTTCATTGTTGTTTATTTAATTCTAACAAACAAGTTGTTAAAAACTAACCAAAATTAAAAATAATTTGCTTATAATTTCTGCACAGATTTATAATTTCTGTGTTTTTTCCAAACAAAAGGAAATATATCGGTATCGGCTATCGGCCAAATGAGTTGAAACATCTCGGCTATGTGATATTGGCCAAAATCCAATATCGTGCATCCCTACAAATAAGTTACCAATCATATGAAATTAGTTTTAATAAATTAATTTGTACTACAGAGGTGGCACAGAAGAACACAAAAGTGGCTTGTAGGTATATTTTCAGACATTTAATGAGGCTCAGAGGTGGCATAAGTGCAATTAAATTCATGTGGAGATTAATGTTTTAAATATACAATTTTGAATACAGAAATATGATTCAAATAACTGAAATTATACGGTAAAAATTAAACTAAATCGCCAGCAGGTGGCAGCAAGTCACTGATTTGATCACTGAATCATTCATTCAATTGATTCATTCGAACAACTGAATCATTCAGGAATGAAGCAAGTGACTCTCTTTATGGACTGAAATCCGTCAGCTTTGCTTGATTCAGGAGCGCTGCCTCAG
The DNA here is from genome assembly GCA_018155175.1 of Sinocyclocheilus anophthalmus. NCBI lineage: Eukaryota > Metazoa > Chordata > Actinopteri > Cypriniformes > Cyprinidae > Sinocyclocheilus > Sinocyclocheilus anophthalmus. The sequence continues at coordinate 27,519 of JADLZN010004671.1, forward strand.
CTCGAAGCTCTAATCACACTAATTACTGCCTCGTCTGAGGAGATTCACCTCATGTCCGGAGAGAAGTCCACCTGACACGCGTATCCCGCCACCATGTGACCCTTGAAGATCTTCTTCTTGTTGAGCCGGAATCTGTTCTGCGCTCCGAAGATCAGGATCTGATTGTCCATGGACTGACAGGCCAGCCACTTTCCTGAAATTAACCAAGTAAGTTATTACTGCGCAGCTCAGGATGCCAAGATCTCCAGCTCACATTCACTTATCATTCAAGTTAGGAGCTGCATATCTTAAAAATAAACTAGTAATAATAATAATAAACTAGGCTGTCTTCAGGAAGCACTGAATAATTACACTGGTTTAGTGCACGGAGGACTAGAAGTGACATTTAAAAATAAAATTACGGACATTTAATTTCAACTATAAAAATGGAAATAAATCGTTTTAAATGGACAAATTACGACGTATATAAAACAGTTTATAAAATGCAAGTTTTAAAATGTAATTAAATAAAACCATAACCATAGTAAATTATAAATAGTAAATAAATTATAAATATTTTTAAATTGCATTTAAAGACCCAAATTCTTTCATATTATTAACGAAATTAGACTTAATCAATATCATATGGACTCTTCAGACAAAAATACTTTTTTTTCACTCAATTTTAAGTGTGTAACAATAAATACATAATAATATTAAAAACATAAAACTATGAAAATAATACTTATTATCTTTTTTTCAAGGACACAATATCATGTTTTAAAACCATTTGTTTAAATAATTAAACAAAATTAAAAACATCTTTAAAATGAAAAATTAATAAACATAAAACTGTTTATTTAATTTGTACTTTAAAACGTTATAACTATAGTAAATAAAACTATAAATGACTATAACTAAAACCATAATTATAGTAAACTAATAATTATTAAAATAAATTGCATGTAAAATAACCAAATAATTATTAATCGATAAAAATAAAAAAAAAAGGCATTAAACTCTTCTGGACAACAAAAATTGACTTAATTTTACTTTGTGTAAAATCCATCAATTAAATAATAATTCAAACATAAAAGGCAAATAAAATCACTTTTTTAAAAATGGACAAATAATAGATATTTAAAGCTACTTAATGCATGTTTTAAAATGTAGTTAAAATGAATAAATATTGAATATTCAATTTATGTTTTAAAATCTAATAAACAAAACTATAACTACAGTAAATGAAGAAATATTAAAATAAACATTTTAAATTACACTTAAAAAGCCAAATGCTCTTCTTCATCCATATCTTCAGCTTACATTATGAACTCTTGGGGACAAAAATAACTTTCGACTCGATTTTAAGTTGCTAACGAACAATAAAGTACCATCAATTAAATATTTAGTTATTGAACAGTCTTGAAATACTGTTTAGTCGAAGCTGCTGCTTTAATGACTGTAAACACTGGCTCTTTAAAGAAACTGTGCTACAAAATAAAGCTTAGATAAGTAAGAGTTAACCTCTCTAATCAACTAGTTAGTTCCTGGGGAATTATTTGAGCATCTTTGGGGGACCTGTGACTGTGGTCTGGGTTCACACGAGTTCATCTGCACCTCAGAAGAGAAACACTGACACGCAGGAGAACGAGGGATCCTGCTCAGTTATCGATTGCAGAGAGGAAGCCATGCGAGCGATAGAGAGTCACGTGACATGTACAGCAAGCTCACCGTTGGGCGACAGCGTGACCGCAGGCATCGAGTGCATACTGGGCTCAGCGATGTACTTGAAGTCCACAGGAATATCCCTGACAAGATACATATACATCACATTTTAAAACATGAAAAGCTGCACTGCAGTCAGCACATCTCGGCGTGTTATGTATTCAGACACACAGATGGAGGTTTAACTATGAAAGTATTAATGAGCATGAAAGTATTCATAGTACTGCTTTCTGGAAAAAAATTTAAATGTGCCATTTGGCATGGAAAATTTTAATTTTTATTCATTAATTACTATATTTTATTTTCTATATATAATATATAGTATATATATATATATATATAATATGATATATAGATATATATATTATATAATATATATATATATATATTATATATTAAAAATAATAACTATACTGTAAAAAATTATAATTAAATCTTTCTAGCATTAAAAAAATAAATAAAACTAAACAACAAAAACCCAAAATAAAATGTATAATACATATAATAGTTTTTTATTTGCATATAATTTTAATAAATTATTTTTTTTTTAAGGTTTTATAAAAAGTCCCCCCACATATTGAAAATTTCCTACAAAAATAATAAAAACCACCCCTTTAATATTTTTATGATTTAAAGTTTCCTTAAATTTAGTTTTTTAAAAAGTAAATGCATATGTAAAAAAAACAATTATTTAAATAACAAGCAAATACAGCACCACATACCGCCCACCGACAAACATCACTTCCCTATTAACATGGGGAAAAATGGATTTTCGTCACTACCAATTGTGCGAGTTCTCCCACTTAAAAAGATGAGATAGTCCTGTAATTTTCATCATAGGTATTCCTCAAATATGAGAGACAAAATGAGAGAGAAAAAATACAGAAAATCACATTGTAGGGTTTTTAAATAATTTATTTGCAAATTATTGTGGAAAATAAGTATTTGGTCAATAAAAAAATTTCATCTCAATTCTTTGTTATATACCCTTTTGTTGGCAATGACAGAGGTCAAACGTTTTCTGTAAGTCCTCACAAGGTTTTCACACACTGTTGCTATTATTTTGGCCCATTCCTCCATGCAGAACTCCTCTAGAGCAGTAATGTTTTGGGACTGTAGCTGGGCAACACGGATTTTCAACTCCAAAAGATTTTCTATGGGGTTGAGATCTGTAGACTGGCTAGGCCACTCCAGTACCTTGAAATGCTTCTTACGAAGCCATTCCTTCTTTGCCCGGGTGGTGTGTTTGGGATCATTTTCATGCTGAAAGACCCAGCCACATTTTCATCTTCAATGCCCTTGCTGATGTAAGGAGGTTTTCACTCAAAATATCACGATACATGGCCCCATTCATTCTATCGTTTACACAGATCAGTCGTCCTGGCCCCTTTGCAGAAAAACAGCCCCAAAGCATGATGTTTTTCCACCTCCATGCTTCACAGTAGGTATGGTGTTTTTTGGATGCAATTCAGCATTCTTTCTCCTCCAAACACGAATAGTTTAGTTTTTACCAAAAAGTTATATTTTGGTTTCATCTGAACATATGACATTCTCCCAATCCTCTTCTGGATAATGCTCTCTAGCAAACTTCAGACGGCCCTGGACATGTACTGGCTTAAGCAGGAAGACACGTCTGGCACTGCAGGATTTGAATCCCTGGCAGCGCAGTGTGTTACTGATAGTAGCCTTTATCACTTTGGTCCCAGCTCTCTGCAGGTCATTCACTAAGCCCCCCCCCGTGTGGTTCTGGGATTTTTTTTCACAGTTCTTGTGATCATTTTGACCCCACGGGGTGTGATCTTGCGTGGAGCCCCAGATCGAGTTAGATTATCAGTGGTCTTGTATGTCTTTTATTTTCTAATAATTGCTCCCACAGTTTTTTTTTTTCACACCAAGCTGCTTACCTATTGCCAGATTCAGTCTTCCCAGCCTGGTGCAGGTCTACAATTTTGTTTCTGGTGTCCTTTTGACAGCTCTTTGGTCTTGGCCATTGGTGGAGTTTGGAGTGTGACTGTTTGAGGTTGTGGACAGTTGTCTTTTATACTGACAACGAGTTCAAACAAATGCCATTAATACAGGTAACCAGTGGAGGACAGAGGATCCTCTTAAAGAAGAAGTTACAGGTCTTTGAGGGCCATAAATCTTGCTTGTTTGTAGGTGACCACATACTTATTTTACCGAGGAATTTACCAATAATTTTCTTTTAAAATCCTTCAATGTGATTTTCTGGATTTTTTTTTTCCTCATTTTGTCTCTCATAGTTGAGGTATAACTCTATGATGAAAATTACAGGCCTCCCTCATCTTTTTAAGTGGGAGAACTTGCACAAAGGGTGGCTGATTAAATACTTTGTTTGCCCCACTGTTATATATAATCATCGTTTACAAAAAATTGTATTCAGAAAGAGAAAAAAACCTCACAATTTCAATTACTTTGGGTAAAGATATTAGAATATGTAATATATTTATTTATAAAATAATACAATTAAGGACCAATAAGATTTTTAGAATTGTAATCCACGCTGAGAGAATTATTATTAAAAAATGTTAATTGAAATATTAATATTAATATTATTATCATCAAAATATATATATAATGATTCAGATACACCGTTATATTTCTATTTAGAACAAAAACCAACTGATTCAAATGAATTTTAAAAAACATAATATCTATATAAATTTTTTATTATTTTTTTTTATTTTATTACCCTGTATTAAAGAAGCAAAACGGTTTTTTTTTAATGGTTTTAGGTTTGTAGATTTATATAATAACCCTGATGTAGATTTAATGTCTTTTTCCTTTTTTTTTACCCGTTGAAAAATATCAATAGTGTTAAACTAAAACTAACGGATCACTTTTCACCTGAAATCCGAAGATAAAAAAGGTTAAACCACGACATCTGCTTGAAGAAAGTGAGGCTGTTTTAAGGACCATATTATTTTCGTGATAACTCCACAGATGTTGCTTGTGCATCCCTGTGTGGATTGAAAGGGTTTTCAGTAATGAAGAGCCTCCTCACCACTCCCAGACGCGCAGGCTCTTGTCGTCGGAGGTGCTGACGAAGCGCCGGTTCTCGTCCACGAAGGTGATGGTGTTGACGGCGCCGAGGTGTCTGTCGTACTCCTGAACGACCTCGCCGGAGCGGATGTCCCACTGCACACAAACACAGTCACATCAGTCACTGACAACCAGAAGAAGAAACACTTTCCCAACGTCACCTGAAATAATCAGAATCAGAAGAGCTTTATTAACAAGTATGTTTACACACACAAAGAATTTTACTTGACGACAGGAGCTTCCAATGTAGAAGAAAGTACAAACATAGTGCAGACATACATGATAACAACAGTAGGGATGTAATGTAACACTAACAATAAAAAAAAGAAAAATTTAATAATGTACTATATACAGAAATAGAAGTATAGGAAAAAATTTTTGATTGTTTTAATAAATGTTACATATTGTTTTATTCGTGTGCAGAATTGTTATTTACAAAGTGTCAGTTTTAATATAAATAGTAACTAGGTTAGTTTGGGATGGACCGTGTATAATTATACAGATTATTTTTTTCAGGCCTGATATAGCGTTGGGGTAACAAACTTGTTGCTTGGTCCCTGGCCTGTTCTGGTGGTCAGTTGCGCTGAGCGCCGACCAGAATGCAACAGTTCGAAAGAGAGAGTGGGGGGCCTGTGTGTTATGGGATCCAGGTGAAGTTTTTTAGCCCTTTTTCCTCAGCTCCTGGAGAAGTAAGATCTTGGAGGCTGGGCAAGGCACCATAATCCTCATCAGTCTACTGGTCCCCGTTGTAAGGTCCTCTTGATGATCGGATTGTGTTTGCTGAACCAAAACCACCATTATGGATGACACCCGGACCAGACTCATTGATCGCAAGTCGAACTGTTTTTCCGCAGCTTCCTTGGCAGGTTTGAAACTGCTGGGCCTTTTTTTTGCAATGGAGTCTATGTGAGTGTCCTACTTCAGGTCCTGTGAGATGGTGGTGACCAGGAACTTGAATTACTCCACTGCAGTCACAGTGCTGTCCCTGATGGTGAGTGGGGGGAGTGCGGGGGTTTTCTCCTGAAGTCCATGATCATCTCAACAGTTTTGAGCGTGTTCAGCTCCAGATTGTTGAGACTGCACCAGACAGCCAGCGCTTTAACCTCCTGTCTGTACGCCTACCTCTCTCCAATCCCTTGAGAGTCCCGATGACTGTTGTGTTGTCTGCAAACTTCAGGAGCTTGACATAGGGTCTTTAGAGGTGGCATGGTCATTCGTGTAGAGAGAAAGACAGTTGTAAGAGTACACATCCCTGGGGGGCGCCCATGATGCCACTGACAGATGGGGTCGGGGGGGGGTGGGGGGTGGGCACTAGAGCTGGTTGCTTTGTCTGAGCGACTGTCCCACATAGATGGTAATGAAGACCGAATTAGTCCACAAATAGGAATCCTTGTGGTATTCCCTGGTCTGTCTAGATGTTGCAGAACATTATGCAGTCCCATGTTTACTGCATCGTACACAGACCTGTTTGCTCTGTAGGCATATTGAAGAGGATCCAGCAAGGGTCCAGTTATGTCCTTCAGGTGGGCCAGCACCAGTCTCTCAAAAGACTTCATGACCACAGACTTAGAGCCACAGGTCTGTAGTCATTAAATCCAATAATTTTGGGTTTCTTTGGGACAGGGATTATGGTGGAGCGTTTGAAGCACAACGACGGAACGTCACACAGCTCCAATTATCTGTTGAGAGTTGTTGAAGATGTGGCCATTTGGTCCGACTCAGCCTTTTAAACAGGCATGTGAAGCCCATCCTGGTCCTGAAGCGTTTCTAATTTTCATGCTTCCTGAAGACCCGGTTGCACATCCTCTTCACCGACCTATAAGCCAGTTGAAATGGTCGGGAGGGATGTAGGGGGATGCGGGGTGGTAGGTGAAAGGTGGTGAAGTACAGGTCAGAGCATGGGGGGTGGTAAACTGGCCTTTTTCAAATCTGCATAAAACACATTTCGATCGTCAGCCAGTTGTTTGATTCACCGCAAGCTTTGGGGTGGTGTCCCTGTGTACATGGTGAATGTTCCTCAACCAATGTCCATACTGACGCTGGATCGTTTTTGCTGAAAGCCTCCCTTTTCCTGATGTATTGTTTTTTGGAGCCACTCTGAGTCTCCTTTTGTTATCTTGTTTTTCCTGGACTGCTATCAGATTTTTATCCCACTTCGTACGCATCCTCTTTGGCGTGACCAAACCTGTTTTAGTTTCCCCGTAAACACGTTTTTTTTCATTATTAAATGATAAGAATTCCCCTGGTAGGAAATGCACCATATTCTTCAAAGAAACTGATATAATAGTTACAAGGTCTCTGGGACTCCAATCCAGAATTCGGTGGCTGCAGCTTTGCAAAGACGCTCCAATCAGTGAGTCACAACAATTTTGTATATCCTGCTCTGCTTCATTTGTCCATCTTTTTATGGTCCTTAATACAGGTTTATCTGATTTCAGTTTTTGCCTGTAGGTCGGTATAAGATTAACTAAACCGTGATCAGAGAGCCCCAAAGCCGCTCGTGGGACAGAGCGATATGCATCCTTTATTGCTGTGTAACAGTGATCTAGTATATTACTGTCTCTGGTGGGACACGTAATGTGCTGCTTGTATTTTGGCAGTTCACGGGAGATTTTTTTAAATCTCCAAGAATGATTAAAATAGAGTCTGGGTACAATTGCTCCATTTCAGTTTATTTGTTCGGCCAGCTGTTGCCCCCCCCCATCACGGCGCCCTCCCACGCACGCGTCCGGAGGCACGTACCCCATTCAACGGAGAATGAAGAGGAACCTCCCGCGGCGAGTAGAACGGTGTTTTACATTTATGTGATTGCCCTCTAAATTAGACAGCACACCTTTTGCAGCGTTTGTTAATCTGAACAACACCAACTTTCGTTTATGTAGAAACAAATCCACCTCCTCTGGTTTTCCCCGTTAACTCCGCGATGCGATCCGCTCTGAAGAGCTGGTAGCCCGGCAGATGAAGCGCGTTGTCCTGAATGGCTTCACTCAGCCAGGTTTCAGGCACAGTGCAGCAGAGTTTGAAAAGTCTTTGTTGGTGCGGGTGAGGAGAAGAAGTTTGTCCGTTTTTTTAGGAAGGGAACGGACATTCGCGAGGTGAATGCTTGGGAGCGCAGTCCGAAAGCTGCTCGCGCGGAGCTTCACCAGGGCGCCGGTGCGTTTCCCTCTTCTGCGTCTGCACGTGCGTTTGAACAACACCGCTGTACCTCTAACTAGAATGTCCAACAAAACGTCCGAATAATCAAAAACCGGAAAAAAATTGTGTCTGGGGTGTGCTGCTTAATATTAAGGAGTTCGTCTCTGGTAAAACTTATAGAAGAAGAGTGACAAAACACAGAACAAACAAACAAAAATAATAGAAGAATCGCGGCATCTCCAGTTATCCCTGGCTGCCATGTGGCTCGCCATCAAATCTATAAAAAATCTAAAAAAACCTCACAACCGTACTTTACTTATTAATAATCTCATTTTGATTTTAGTTGTTAACGGACTACTAAAATACTACACGTGGATAGAAAACTTTAGACAAATTATATAACCTATTAAAAATGATTAAATCGAAAAATGCAACGCACTCAATTAACTAAAACTGAAATAAAAATGAATAAAACATGTAGAACTATGAAAAGAATTTTAAAAATACACCACTAAAATGATAAAGTAAAATTTTTTTAAAAAATTTAACAAATTATACAGATGTTTAAAATAATTAAAATTATAAAAATGCACAACTAATCAAAATTGTGGTAAAAAAAATTGTTAACTGAATAAAAATTCTAGGAGAATGAAAATTAAACAAAAAGCAAAACTGAAAACACAAAACAAAAATTTAAAAAATGTATGTAACATATTTAAAAAGTCAACAAAATTGATCAAAATATACAACTAAATTACTAAAACTGAAATAAAAATTATCAAATTATATAGACATTAAAAAATTTATTTAAATGGCAAAAATACTAAACTGAATTAAGTTCATAAAAATGATAAAGACATTTAAAATTCAAAACTAAATCACTAAAACTTAAATAATAATATTTTTTTTAAATATATAGACATTAAACATAGCATTAAAACACCTATGACACCTAAAAATAAATGTAAAAATAAATTAAAAAAATTTTAAAATGTCAAAAAAATATACCAATAAATTACTAAAACTTTAAATTATATAGACATAAAAAAACCGAATGACAAATACACAACTAAATTATAATATATAAAAATAACAATGAATTGAAAATATTAAGTATCTCAATGCTCCCAAAGTAACACTAGGCTGTATTCAGTCCTGTAAGGTGTTTATGAAGCGTGAAATAAAGTGTGCATGAGCGTCCTCATCATGAACATGAGCGGGAATAACATTACATAAAAATAACGCAATATTGGCTCTCGGCTCGGTACCTGGACGATCTTCTTGTCGGACATCCCGGCTACAAACAGCTGTTGTTTGTCCTCGTCTGGGTTGAACTTGACGCAGTAGGGAACCTTCCTGTTGGTGAAGCGGGCGATGCACTGACCTGAACGAGCAGAGGAGACTCTTTAGTGCTAGACTTCAACAGCACACCATGAACACAAACCGCTAGAACTAGAGAGGTCTGGGAAACTAGTGGGATGACTGGTCTGTGTTTGTGTGAAGCTCTCACCCGTCTCGGAGTCCCAGAGTTTGAGATATCGGTCGTAGGCAGCGCTCAGGAACCGTGTGCCGGAGTTATTGAAGCAAACGTCACGCACGGCTTTACTGTGACCTACAGAGACACCAGACATCAGTCAGACACGCATTAACACTAATGTTCACACGATGTTCTCAGTGTTTCGGAAAGAAGTCTCTTATGCCTACTAAGTCTGCATTTATTTGATCAAAAATACAGTAAAAATTGTGAAATATTATTATGATTTAAAACAGCTCTTATCTATGTGAATATCTGTTAAACTGTAATGTATTTCTGTGATGCGCAGCTGTATTTTCAGCATCATTAGTCCAGTCTTCAGTGTCACATGATCTTCAGAAATCATAATAATATGCTGCTCAAGAAACATTTCTGATTATTATCAATGTTGAAAACGTTAATATTTTTGTGGAAACCATGATGCATTTTATTTTTCAGGATTCACAGATGAACAGAAAGTTCAAAAGAACAGCGTTTATTTGAAATAGAAATCTTTTGTAACATTATAAATGTATTTACTGTTACTTTTGATCAATTTAATGTGTCAATTTAATTAAGTATTAAGTAATAAAGTATTAATTTTAGGGCTGAATGATTTTGGAAAATAATCTAATTGCAATTTTTTTTAACCAATATTGCAATTTAATATGCAATATATTTTTTAAGCTCTTTAAGTTCTGTATTATTCAACAAAGACAAGCTATAAATCATTTTATAGTATGACCAACACACTATTAGAAATTAAACATAAATGTTCTTTTCTGTAGGCCAGGCCTATATGTTACGATGAAATTAGGCGATGCATGAATTGATATGAATGACATTTTTATGTAACAACTACAATCACAGTATATTGACTGATTTGTTGAACTTCCAACCTTGTAAGCATGTAATAATTGTTTAAATAAGCCTTGTGTAAATATTTAATATGAAAGTCAGTAACAAATCACACAAACTTAAGTAGATTGCAGAAATATAAAAACATATGTTGCTTTACCACACTACTTTAGGTATTTCAAAGTCACTGTAATAAACGTATGTAAACATGTGGATTGCACTTTTTAAACACTGTCTGTTAAGTTTAGACCATTGGTTCTCAAACTTTTTTGGCCGCGCCCCCCTTTAAACCTATAAAAAAAATCTGACGGCACCCCTCCCCCCTTTCCCGAATCCCCATCCCACCTCAGACTACCAAATAATTTCACTAAACATTATGAAAAATTAATGCTTTTTTAATTTAAAAAACCTACAGGGAAAAAAAAAAACACCTGCATCACTTGAAACATTGAAAAATAGCATAGAGAGAATAACTTTATTATTATTATTTCTCTCTCTGTTATTTTATGGATTTATTGTGGGTTTCATGCTGGCATAGGCATAAGACACACACAGGCTTTCCTCCTCACCAACAACATTAAACATTCTACACAAATTGTCTACACTGGACGCGAGCGCCAAAATACAGTAGAAACCATTATAATCAGTGACGCTGCGTACACTGGATGCGACGCGACAAAATACTATAGAACCCATTATAATCCTGACGCTGTGTCTACACCGGATGCGAGCGGCAAAATACAGTAGAACCCCATTATAATCAGTGACACTGTTGTAACACCGGATGCCGAGCTGCAAAATACAGTAGAAACCCATTATAATCATTGACCTGGTGTCCACGCGTATGCGAGCGGCAAAATACATAGAACCCATTATATCAGTGGCGCTGTGTACACCGAATGCCTAGGCTGCAAAATACAGTATGACCCATTAATAATAGTGAAATCGCTGTGTACCCCGAGCGAGCGTCAAAATACAGTTCGACCCATTATGATCAGTGATGCTGTGTACACTGGATGCGGCGCGGCGTGACCATAGACTGTATAGAGCGCGACATGACAAAACCCGACATTAAACTGATGACTTGATCTATTTATGACGTACTGACACAAAGATAAAATGATTTGCAAAGGTCGCTTTTTGTCCTCCCGCTTCCATGTAAAAGAGCACTTCCGGTCAACACGACACTGTGACGTCCCGGTATAACACCGGTGAAATGAAATGCCCGCGCTTCGCTTTAAGCACTCTGCTTAGACCTGCGGTGTGTTCCCTCAAAGTACTTGATGACATACCACTGATCGATCTTCCCAAGTCACGCAAACACCTCTTTTACTCTTATTACTCTCGCGTGTCCCACGTGACCAAGTGTATGATTGACAAAATCGCGTTTTTTTTTCATCTCGCGATAATTATCGCAAAATGCATTAATCTTAAAAACAAACACATCTTACTGACTCTTTTTTAAATTTTTTTATATTATTCTAACACTTAATTATTATTATTATTCGTTTTATTTATGATTTGTTTATTTGCTACTTTATTTTTGCTATGTTAATCAGGTTCATATTCTAGATGTTCTACTAAAACTAAAGTTCAAGTTTAAGGCATTAAAACAGAGTCGAGAAAAGCAAGTTCTCAATCGAAGTCTCATGACAGTTTAATTAAGCTTTTGAGATGCAGAACTAAACACTTGAGCTCTGCCGTCTCATGACCTCATCCGCTCATCTCCTGTGTGTCTCCTGCGGACCCGACGGCGCTGGATAAACGAGCCGAGACGCTCATCACAAAGTAATTAAAGCACATCACTCAAGTGTTTGATCCTTCCACTAGCAGAGATAGAAACCACACAAGACTCACCGATAAACGTCCGCACACATCTTCTGTCATTATAAACCTCCCACAACTACAAGAGAAGACCAAAACCACATCAGCACACAGATATATCAGTAGCTGGACTTTTTATTTGTTAAAATGCATATGAACATATAAAAGAAAATGATCTTTTAGATGCTGTAAATGGTCACCGTTTATTTTAAGGTCTTTGTGTTTCATTTAAACAGTCCCCCTGACCCACTACCAGCTCTTTTAAATTAAAATATTCCATCATGTCTCTCAATTAATAATTAGCCCAAATACGTTAGTAAAACAATTTTCATAAAAATTCATAAATTAATATGTTGTCTTAAAAACTGCTTGCATAATAATAATTATTATTATATTACACCAAAATTATACAAGAATTTGAAAAATGTTTAAAACCGTCAGAGTAAAACTATTATTATTATTAAAATGTTTGACTCTGACTATTTTAAATTCTTGCATTTTTGTATAATAATTATATTCATATTATATTCATATTAATCACATCAATATTATATTATTATAACAGACTATTTTAAATATTGCACTTTTGCAAAATAATAATAATTTAGTTTTATTGTAACAGACTGATCACATTTCGTATCTTTGTATAACATTATTATATTAATATATCACGTTAATATTAATTATTTATATAGATCTAAACCTAAATAATTTGTTTTTTTTTTTGCATCATATTCGTACTTTCTCTAACCTGTAATTAATTCTAGTATATATAAACAAAATTTACCACTGTTAGATCAATAGAATTATTAACAATAATAACATTCCATACTACTACTACTAATACTAATACTTTTTTTTATTATTATATATCTGTTTTTGCTAACAGCCTATTAAATGCTTGCGTAATAATAATAATAATTATTATTACTATTTTATTATTAGATGAATAGACTATTATACAGATTAATACAACTATTACCGTTGTTGTAATAAGTACTATTATTCAAGAATTAGAAAAACATTGTTTAGGATGAAGTTTTATATAACAGCGTCCTGTGACGTCAGCTAGATATTCAGAGCGACTCTCTGAAAGTGCAAACTTATGTGAGGACATGAGAGGCGTGTTTGAGCTGAGGATCTCACCTTGATCTTACAGTCCATGGAGCAGGAGAGCAGGAGATGAGCAGACACCGGGAACAGCCGGATGGCGCTGACGCCCTGCAGACAGGAGACGCGTGAGTGAAACACAGACCTGCGCGGGACGCCCGCAACATTCACGAGTATCCCGCTCCCGCCCCCTCCCGCCTTCATCCCTAAGGCATCCCTCTCTATCTATACATTTTTTTCAGTACATCCATGAAATTTACATGAAATAGTAAGTTCCACAACATCCCAGCATAAACACTCCCGATAAAATATTTGTTATTTAGGCTAAGCATCAACATTCACAAACCACTGTTATTTTTATCTCAAAGCAAGCTTAGGCTGCTGCATGCATGGTTTGAGCAAAGAGCGCTCCCTTTATAATCACTAAAAAACTGACATCTCAGTAGGCCTGTCACGATAACAACTTTTTGTTGTGCGATATGCCCCAAAATACATGCGCGCATTCTTTCGCGCATTCGTCCCTCTCCCTTCGTCACGATACACTCTTCAACTATATTCTTGGTCCATTTTAAAGACCATTTATGGGCCACTGATATATAATCATAATATACAGCTAATAATGCACCAGGCCCTGTCCACATTTCAAATGACAACAAACTTTTAATTCTAGAATATTTAGATCACGGAATGAAGTCATCAAAATATTATTACTAAAAAACTTTTATAATGGTAAATATACATTTTATCACAAAAAGCGCAAAGTAACAAGTAGAAAAATGCAGAAAGAACCTGTATGGAGATTTTTCCCAGACCTTCTTTCTCTGTAAATTAAGCGTGCACACTATTGCTGAAAACCACAATCACTACTTCCGTATGAAAACGCACCGATCCCTAACCGACCATATATCGACTTATCGCGTAATTATATGTACATGACCTCAATTATTTTTGGTGACGCAATATATCGCCCATTATATTTACTTAAAAATGAATGTCATCATGTTTTGTGCATTCCACTTTCAAACACCGTGTCTTGCAGCTTCTCGTAGAAAACGTGGCGTAGTCGGTGCATTTTTTTTTTTTACAGATCGGGCTCGGGTCGGACTCATTTAGCTTCTCTCCTTTTATTGTGCCACACATAGGCTACTGTATGAAATATTGTTATATTGATTATATTATAAATATTATACATCGCCTATGCAATACGCAACGCATATACGCACACATTAGCATATAGGTGACAGTTGACCATGCAGAGCATCAGGGAGAAGTTGGAGCGTGGGGAGTTAACCTAATAAAAGTTCCCAATGCTTCGGGAATAGCTGCATGTCAACTGGTCATGTGTAGTGCAGAATCTGCAAACATTGCACAAAACGTCTATTGCTAAAGCATGCTGCAAAGCCCCCAAAAGTATTACGAGAGAGTCGACCGATAGTGGTTTTTGCCGATACCGATAGCTAGGTTGGATCACACTGGCCGATACCGATTAATTAACCGATTATTTTAAAATTGATACTGAACAAAAACTAAAATAATGCTTTATTAACAAAAACAGTACTGAACCATACTAGTAGCAGTAGTAAAAATAATAATAGTAGTAATAGTATGTGTTGAAATTAACACACTCTAATAAGGAACAATACTTACACAGCTTTCATTAATCTTAATGCTACAAATGGACTCTTACTTTAAAATGTTACCATTTCATTTCAACAGTCATGCTTAAAAATGCACATTTTTAAATATATACACAAAGGCCATAGCATTAAAATATATACATATGGATATTGTATATATACTCTCAGACTTGAGTTTGAAGTTTCTGCGTTTAAAAAAACGAGCAAACCGGAAAGAGAAGCCGACCTATATTAATAGCTCTATAATGACCACCCAGACTTGATAGAGCCACAGAAAGCCAAACGTTTTGCTTGAACATGCACATACACAATCCTTATGAACATTAACACGATTCGGACCCAATTAAATCTACTTTAAAGAAAACTGGGAAATGGCGGGGTAGGATTTTCTGTTGGCTGCATTTAAATCCGTGTCTGAAGTTTCCCGCTGTGTTCAGCATGCAGTATCACGTGTCTAAACAAATAGCACATGCGGTCAGTGATTTCAACCACTAGAGGCCGCTCTCGCGCTGTGTAATGACAGCAGACCCTTCTCAGCCGCTCCTGCAATGGACGCAACCCGGAAAACTATCGGCATGGATTTCTGACGATAACCGATAGTTCCAGCAATCAACTATCGGTGCCGATTAATCGGCAAAACCGATACATCGGTCGACCTCTAGTAATTACCATGAATGTGTTGGGGGGGAAATAGTAAGGAGATATTTTAATTATTTACTAATAAACTAGTGTTTTCTGAGTTGGATGAAGTTGTCGATCCTGACTCGCCATCTCCTCATTCGACACACCTTTAAAGAGGAATGCATCTTTACGGATTTTATAAAATTTACCAGAATTCTAATTCTGTATGTTTCATAATTATTCATAAAATAATCTTAAATACATTTAGATTATTAATATTTAATTCAACCATTAAAACAGAATCCAGAAAAACTAATAATCCCTACCTTGGTGTGTCCGGTCCAGACGTGCAGCTGTTTCTTGGGCAGGTAGCATTTCTCCGGGACGTCCGCTGAGCGCAGGTTGATGCCCACGTCCTGAGGAACGTGCAGGTACGAGCGGCCCTGATAATCGTACGCTTCTTTAACTGTAAAGAGGGAGATAAAGCGGTTTAACAGCAGATTGAAGACTCATTTAGCATTGAAGCACATTTGTGGTTGTGGTTGCGTGTCGTACCGTGCAGGATGGTCTTCTCCTCTGCTGGAGCCTCTTCTTCATTCTTGCCTCGCTTCTGTCTCTTGGCAAGGATCTCATCTAGCTCTTTCTGCTCGTCCTGTCACATCAAAACAGGATTAAGAAAATTATTAGTCTCTAATAACACAGGTTAAAGGTGATTTGGGGTTTTTAGCTGATTATATTTTTTACATTTTATCGATACCGATACTGTTATCGATACTATTTGGTGCAAAAAGATATGAAGTGAAAAGTTGTTGAAAATGTCAAGTTATTTTATTACTGCTGAACTTTAGCAGCTGTATTAAAGTTCTTCAGTCAAGAGCAGCGAGTTATTTTCCTCTTGTGTTTTTATTTATTAACATCAGGAAGTCGCCTCAAAAAGAATCGTGTCATCATTTACTCACTCTCAAGTTGTTTTAAACCTGAATGAGTTTCTTTCTGCTGTTGAACATAAAAAGTTATTTTGAAGAATGTGGGAAACTAAACAGCTGCTGGTCCCCAGTGACTTTCATATATTTGTTTCCCCTACTATTAAAGTCAGCGGGGACCAGCAACTGTTTGGTTACCCACATTCTTCAAAATATCATCTTTTGTGTTCAGCACAAGAATAAATAAAAACTAATACATGTTTTGTACAACATTAACTAGTAAGAATGACAGGAATAAATTTTTGGGAGAACTATCCCTTTAATGACAAGCGGCAGCATGTTTAGTAATATTAGTCTGCTGTCACTTTAAGAGCTGCACGCATCCGTTTTTCTCTCAACTGTTTACTTTCACTTTAGACATAATTAACTGTTTATATGGAAACCCTGTGTGTTTTTCTGTGTGATGATAACTAAGATAACCAAGTAATCAGATGCTGTTTGACCGGCCTTTTAGTGTACGGATGCTTCGGGTGAACGCGCTCTGAATTAGCACATGTTAGAACAGCGGAGATAAAACAACGCAAGTATCGATAACAGTATCGTTTGTCCTGAAGCTTATCGGTATTCCGGTATCAACCCAATTACCTACCGGTCTAAAAAAAATACCGGTTCTCGGTACCCATCCCTACCATGTCATACTATAAATTATTTTAAAATATATTTTACTTTGAATTCCAATTTCATTCGATATTGCTAATAAATAAGTGTTTCTTGTACAACGTATTTCCATGTTTGTTATTTACAGGACTAGGGGTGTGTGATATTGACAAAAAATTATATCTCGATATTTTCTGGAATTTTATCAATAACAATAATTTGACTGAGTGCTACTGTGCTGATAATTTAAGGACTACAGTGAACAGCTGACTCCTAAAAAATTTTTATATTCTTCATATTCTGTGTGATGGTCAGTTCACACTGATAGAAATTAATCTTTTCCAATAATTTTAAACTGATTTTTGCATTTTATGGGCATTTTTACCTTTATAAAACCATTTTTCTAAAAGTGTCCATTATCTTTAGAGTCAAATTCTTACATTTAATCAGGAATTAGAATAATAGACATTTGGGCGTTACCGATCAAATTAACCACACAGATCTGCATCTGCAGTTTCATTTATATGTATTTACACACGTGTATTTTGTTTAATGCAAGACATGAATGCATTTAACCTGCAATTACAAATGCATAAATAATGTTTTGATATATTAAACATAAAACGTTGAATACTGATATTTGAAATGATTTAAAACATGAAAAAAAACAACAACAAAAAGAAAAGAAAGTAAAAGCCGGAATGTGAAATTAAAGCCGCCAGCAGGTGGCAGCAAAGCACTGTTAATAAGTGAGTCGTTGCGATTGAACCGAATCATTTAAACGGTTGATTCATTCAGGAACGAAACACCGTCATGTTGCTCAGAGACACAAAACAGCGCTGTGGCTGTATTCAGAATGATTTTTGTCGGTGAAATAGAGCAAAAACAAGCAATATGGCGTCTAAAACGTAAGTCTCTTAACTTATTGTTTATTGAATTCAATGTCACATTTGTAATCATGGTCATTTTTGGAGAAAAACGGCACTCTTCGTGTGAAATTGAATAACTATATGAAGTGGTATAAATATATAAATGTTCTGCCATCAGGTCTTGAATTTGTGATCTTTCTAAATGCATTTTAATACTGAATCATGCAGTGAAAGAAAACACTCTAAATGCACACACGCACTAGTCTAGACTTCACGTAAAATACTCGATAATGTCAAATCGCACATCGTTAAAACAACAATTACGATATTATCGCAGTCGATATGTATCGCACACCCCTATTTACAACTTTTTAAAAATCATTTGATCATAAATCGATTCATCTCATCATTAATTGAAGGCTTTGAACGTCTCACCTCTGAGGGTTTGGCCACGTCTTTCTCATCCTGGTATTTGGCCCAGGGGCCGAGGAAGCTCTCGATGTCTGACGCATCTCCACCTTTCACCTTCTTCCTCTTCTCGGACTTCTTCGCTCCCGTCTCAAACACCATCAGCCCTAGAGGAGGAACAATAACAGCATGAATTAACGACCATTTCTGATGACATACATACAACACACACTTTTACAGGGGTGCAAACTCATCATGGGTGAAAAACGTGACAAAGACAACATTTATTAAACACTTATACTATTTTAAACCCTTTATTATTATTTTTTAACTCTACGGTTGCGCAGTAAAATTCACTTTGAAAATTCACATTTCATTCATGAAGATGTGTCTCCTGGTGGAAAACAAAGACTTAAAAAATTAAATTAGCATTATAATGCCTTAGAATATGATCCTTCAGAAATTATTCTAATTTTCTGCAGCTCAAAAAACATTTATTATTATTATTATTGTTGAAAACAGCAGAGTAGAATTTTTTCAGGTTTCTTTGATGAAATAGAAGTTCCAAAGACACATTTAATCTGAAATAGCAATCTTTTTCAACATTATTAATGTCTTTAGTATCACTTTTGATGAAATTAAAGCCTCCCCTTGCTAATAAAGTATTAATCTCTATAATTTTTTAGATTAAGAAATAAATTTTTTTATTATATTTTTTTATCCCCCCCCCAATATAAATTAGTAAACTGACTCCAACTTTGAATGGGTCAGAAGTGGGAAATGTTTCAAAAGCGTTTTTATTTCAGTAAATGCCGATCTGTGGATCTTTCTATTATCAAAGAATCCTGAAAACTGTAGTCAACTGTTTTAAATATTAATAATAATAATAATAAATGTTTCTCAAGCAGCAGATCAGCATATTATACTGATTGCTGAAGATCATGTGACACTGAAGACTGGATTAATAACTGCTGAAAATTCAGCTGCGCATCTCAGAAATACATTACAGTTTAACAGATATTCACATAGAAACACTTATTCTAAATGATAATAATATTTCCAATGGACTTGCTTCTGCTGTATTCGGCTCAATAAATGCAAGCTTGGTGAGGCAAAGAGACTTCTTTCAAAATATACTGTTCAAAAACTTTGACTGGTCAGTTTAAACTCGGTCAATTTTGATTTGAAGTTCATATTTTGGTCTTTCTTGTTATTGACATATGTATAATTGCATACATTTATAATTGAGAAAGGAAAAGAAGTGCACAACGACGGAATCAACCTTTGTTTTTCTCGCTTGCTTCCACGCTCCAAGGTAGCTGCTGGATGAGACCTCATGGGCGTCCACGACGTTCCAGAGCGTAACCTGATCATCACACACATCTGATATTCAGCATAACATGTTTCTGCGTGTGATTGAAGACACACTAGTGAGAATGAAACGTGTATCTCCACCGAACTGAGAACGTTCTTCTCTGTCTGCTCACATGAAGTCGTTGCACATAGCCGGTTCGCGTAACCGTTCCCACAGCAGCTTTTCTCGGAGGCGACATCTGTGCGACTGACGGGTTTGTTGGTCCAAACTGGCGCGAATGAATTATAGAATTGATATAACTAGATAAAAAAAATTTGTCAGACAACTTTAGGTTAAAGGGTCATATTGCGATTTCAATTGCCCGTCCTTCGCTTTGTAGTGTTACAGATCTGTCATAAGAAATCTGTAAAGTTCAAAGACTAAAGTCCTCAATCCAAAGAGATATTCGTTTATATAAACGATTAAGAGTCAGCCACGCCTTACCTAAAACGGCTCGTTCTAACCACGCCCTCACATATCTATTTCACTATGTGGAAATATTTGCATAATGTCGTCCAAATGTTCACGCAAAGAAAGAGGCGTAACTTTTATTCTCGCTGTAGTATTGTTGCCACCGCCGACATGTTGTGAAGGCGCTGTGTGCTTCTTTGTGAAAGCGAAATTACTTTGTTTGGTCTTCCAAAAGTGGACATGACTAGAAATCAGTGGTTAAGTTGTATTTACAACACTGTTCCAGAACACTTCAACCCAAATATTCAGTTGTGTGCAGCACATTTTATGGAGGACTGTGTCCTGATCCTGGAAGAGTAGACTACAAATGCTGGCTGTTCTGACTCACTGGACTGTCATGTATAGTTTTTTTTTATATTTAAAGGTTTTTAATATTTACTACATGTGAGATCAGTAGAGGTTTTCAGTCCTCTGTTTTGTCATTTCTCGCCGCATCACAAATGCAGACCTCACTGGGTTATGTTTCTACCCTCGGCGGCGCTGAATGCCTTCATCCTACGCAAGCACGTAAAAAGTACATGAAAAAAAACCCAAAGCTAGATAAGGGGTCCGTGTTCACATGTTGCGCCTAAAAACGCGTGGAAAACGCTAGGTGCGCCGCTTTCTGCTTTTTTCCAAAGCGTTCGGGCGCTTGCGCTCCGGTGGCGTCTGCCGTTGCTAAGCAACCATGACCTGCACTCTCCATGAAGACTCGGGAGTTTCAGAAAAGGATAAATGGATTTGCAGCACTAAAAAAAAATCGCTTGCAGTAGCTCTGCTACTAAATTTATAAAAAAATGGCTATCCCGGTACAGCTTGATCCGCTTTTCCTTCTAGTCTGGCAGGTTGATTCTTGTCACATGACCCGCGGTGCGCTGGCGTCATTATGAAAAGTTGAAATGTTTTTATCTCGATGCGGTGCGGAAGCGCCTGGAAAAAATGAGCGCGTCGCTTCCATTATGAGCGTGCCTAAGTTTGAAATAACGAACTTGAGCGCGCAAAAAACGCGATATGTGAATGGCCCCTTAATCATTATAATCAGCAATTATGTCCCCCGATGAAGATCCTCTTTAAATGGGGTTTTAATGTTGTTTTTGTCTCGTCCGCTCCGGCGGACAGGCATCAGCAAGTGGTGAGGGCGTAACATTTCCGGCTCACCTGAGGTATTCGGCCAATCACAGACACCTCGCTTTCAGACCGCTGGCTTTGTAAAAATCGACGTTTGCTTTCAGAAGGCTTGCATAGAAAATAATGTTTGTTGGACCTTAACCCGCATAAACACATTTCATTACACCAAATAATTTTCTTTTTAGCAACATCAAATGACCCTTTAAACTTATAGGGTTAGTTCACCCAAAAATGAAATGCTGTCATTAATTCCTCCCCCTCGTGTCGTTCTAAACCCGTAAGACCATCGTTCATCTTCAGAACACACTTTAAGGTATTTTGGATTGATCCGAAGGCTCTCTGAACCTCCCATCGCCAGCAAGGTACCTAACCCAACCACGTTCAGAGCCTCCCATAGACTGCAAGGTACACCACGTTCAGAGCCTCCCATAGTACCAGCACGGTAATTACCACGACAGACCCTCCCATAGACAGCCATGTAACTACCACGTTCAATAGCCGCCCATAGACAGCAAGGTAACTACCACGTTTCAAGACCCTCCCATAGACATCAAGGTAACTACCACGTTCATGGTCCAGAAAAGTAGCAAGATGATCGACAAAGTGGTCCGTGTGACATCAGCGGTTCAACTGAAAAGTTACGAAGCTACGAGAATACTTTATTCCACCTTTGCTTCACAACCCAGTCCGGCATGATCATGGTCCGGTCGTGAACGCGTGCGTCCACAAGTATGCCGTAGAGACGAAAATGTGAATCTTTTTGTTTTCTTTGCGCAAAAATGTATTCTCGTATCTTCGTAACTTTACAGTTGAACCACTTATGTCACACGGACTACTTTGTCGATCTTGGTACTTTTCTGGATCTTGAATGTGGTAGTTACCTTGCTGTCTATGGGAGGCTCTTGAACATGGTAGTTACCTTGCTGTCTATGGGAGGCTCTTGAACATGGTAGTTACCTTGCTGTATATGGGAGGCTCTGAACGGGGAGTTCCCTGTCCGTCTATGGAGCTCTTGAACTTGGTAGGTTACATTGGCCATCTTGGGAGGCTCTTTAACGTGGTCGTTACGTGCTCGTCAGGGGAGGGGTCGTGATCGTGGTAGTTACCTTGCTGTCTATGGAGGGTCTGAAACGTGTTACATTTACCTTCTGTCTATGGGATTCTCTTGAACGTGTATATAGCGGCCGTCTAGTGATGCTCTTGAACGTGGTAGTTACCTTGCCATCTATGGGAGGCTCTTGAACGTGGTATATATCGTGCCGTCTATGGGAGGCTCTTGAACGTGGTAGTTACCTTGCCGTCTATGGGATGGTCTTTGCCGTCTATGTGGATCTTGAATGTGGTAGTTACCTTGCCGTCTATGGGAGGGTCTTGAACGTGGTAGTTACCTTGCCGTCTATGGGAGGGTCTTGAACGTGGTAGTTACCTTGCTGTCTATGGGAGGTCCTTGAACGTTGTAATTTACCTTGCTGTCCCTATGGAGTGTCTTGAACGTGGTAGTTCCCTTGCTGTCTATGAGAGGGTCTTGATTGTGGTAGTTATCGTGCTGTCTATGGGAGGGTCTTGATCGTGGTAGTTATCTTGCTGTCTATGGGAGGGTCAGAGAGCCCTCAGATTCAATCAAAAATACCTTAAATTGTGTTCTGAAGACGAACTGAGCTTTTACGGGTTTCATTTTTTTGGGTGAACTAACCCTTTAAGTATAGCCTGAACATTTGAAAGAGTTGTAAAAGCTTGACAAGTTTTAAACAGTTTTAATAAAATTGAGATAGACAGATAGCATGATTTAGCATATTGCTAGGATGTTTTAACATGTTGGTATAATGGTTTTAACATGATGTTGCTACCATGTTTCTACCTGATGTTAACATACTGCTAGCATGCTTCTGGTTTAGCACTATTTACATGTGGTTAGCATGTTTTTAACATGATTAGCATGTTACTAGCATGTTTCTGGCATGATTAGCATCCCGTTAACATGTTGTTCGCATGTTTCTAACATGATAAGCATGTTGCTAGCATGTATCTAGCATGATCGGCTTGTTGTTAACATGTTTCTAACACGATTAGCTTGTTACTACATTTTACTAGCATGATTGGCATGTTGTTAGCACGATTTAGCCCACTGCTAGCATATTTCAGCATGATTTAATACATTCCTAGCATGTTTTAGCACAATATAAGAAATATTAGGTAGAATGGACGCTTAAATGAGTCTAAAAGGATTAGAAATAGTACATAGAATAGCAGTTTGATTGAGTCTCAAGGGATTCTGGGAGTTTAAATTTGAATTTTGACAGTTGGAGTTGAATAGTCTTGGCTCATTTGAACACTCCGCCAATGTAAGTCTATGGGATTTTTATGATTTTTAATCTTCATTTTTAGGAAAAAATGTAAGTCCGATCAGTCTGAAAAGAGCAAGCAACCCGAGTCAGAATAATCTGAAGATCTGGACTGAGTTTGGCGGTTGTAGTGTGAAAACTCTAGGAGGAGCAGCTTTTAGAAATGTAGTCCAAGAAGAATAAACTTATATAGCAAGTTCTCAAACCAACCTAATAAGACGCTCCTATCACATATTACACGCAATAACTGAAAAACACAACATCAGTCACCTCTGGAGCAAACATGGTTTCATATGTAGGGTTGTACGTGACTTCTTTGAGTGCTGGATCAAGATGAACCCCGGTCTCAACATCTTCCTGACAAACACAACACGATTTTACTTATCAATAAGTGAACAGAACACCAAAATTAACAACATTTTACTCGACTGTTTATCCTACAGAGCTAATACACAAACATAGCAGCGTTCTTCAAAATACAGTTCACTTAAAAACCACTTTAACGTCCTTATAATCTACTGCACTGAAGCATTCTGAGGCGCGTTTCTTGTTTACCTTCACGGCGACTTCGGGCGCGGAATTCAGAACGGCTAACGCCGTTATAGTGCCGGGTTTTAACGGCTGAAGATGGGCTACCGCGTCTGGGTCGACCTTCTGCGGACTGGTAACGTTACCGAATTCGGACTCGTTTTCCGAATCTGAGCCGCTGCCGTAAGAAACGAGGGAACTCGCCGCCGCCGCCATCTTGAATGTTGTGGGTCTTTCGTTCAGCGAGTCCTGAGAGAGCTTCTTCTTCTTTACATTTTATTGGCGGTTGGCAAACCAACTGACAGGTGCATTTACCGCCACCTACTGGACTGGAGGTGTGGGCAGTACTTTGAAAGAAAGGACAAGGAGAGGAGGAATTTTTTTTTAATAATAACACAAAAAAACAACAAAAAATATGTAACATAATTATATACACATACATACCTTCTCCTATGAGTCCTGAGAGATGAATGCTGTTCGTAAATGAATTCGTACTCTTAAAATGGATATTATACCACGTATTTATAATTTAAAGCGATATAAATGAAGGACATTGCTTTTATATGTCTGAATGTCAAGGGAGCGCAGTTAGTGTAGTGAAGTAATTAGACGTTTTTATCTTTCAGGACGCGTCCTGAGAGGAAACCGAGGCGTTTGCGTGCAGTCGATTCTGCGCGTATCCCACGTTTTATTTGATCACTAGCGTTATTATAGTTAAAGGCCCCATATTTTACACCTTTCTGGAGTTTTGATGTTCTTAAGAATATGTATTTGTGGTATAAGTACCAAAAACCATCTTAATATATTTGTACAGCTCCTTTCTCAGGAGCTCTGCTGAGAACAGGTCGATTTTGGCCTGTAATTAATATTCATGAGCATCTCTTCTTCTGATTGGCCTGTTGTTTTCTGAGTGACGCACGGCCAGGCCAACCACAGGTAACTAGGGTCAGCCGACGTCACAGCCATAGACTGTATAAAAACATGGACGTAGTGTTCATGATGTCACCCGTAGATTTCCGAAGAGCGTTTTTGAAGCTATAAAGTGGGCGGAGCCGGCCGTCGCCATCTTGGCAGCGCGTCACCGCGCGTCATTCCCGGATAATCGAAAATGGGCAAAGAGGCGGGAGCTGGTTGCTGAAGCCACGCCCACCTAGCTCGACGTCGGTGACAGCAGCGGCAATCCACCTGTCACTCAAGTGGCCACGCCCTTAATTATGCAGAACTTTAAGGCTTAATATAATTTAAACGGATGAGTTATAAAAAAACTCACCCCCCTCACAGTCGTCGTGAAGGGCAAAATTAGCTATATAGACCAAAACTACTTTTTGAACCAGACTGTAAACATGTTTTTTTCTGCTGTAAAGTTGTGCATTTTAAACATGGGGAGCTCTATGGTACTGACTCTAGCGGCCCGTCGATGACTTACAGAAAGCGGCAACCTCCCGCTCTCTCTCTGAAGCCAACAAGGAAGTTACTTAAACTGTAATTCATCGACTGGCCGCTAGAGGCGGGCTGCAAAAGAGAGTAGACTAGATAGACACGGTGAGTTTGTCTTTACTATACACGCTAGATGTGATCACCTCATAGTAACAATCCTGTCAGATCCTCCATCTTTTGTGTGAGAGAGTATCGTTACAGGTCGGCCGATCTGGTTTTGTGGTTAAAGTTAACCTTTTCGACATGTTTCCGTGTTGTTGTTGTTGTTGCTCAGCAATGGCATGGACGGCGATGTGTCTGGGGGTAGGCATTTGTCGGTATCAAATTTTCATGTTGCGATTCATTGCTAATGCTTTTATCACGGTATGCGGTATTATCACGATATTGAAATTTAGTTTTAAAAAAGTGCTGTCATAATATAGTATAACAGGTTTAATAACTTTTTTCTTATAACAAAAATAACTGAACATTTAAATGCAATAAAGCAATACAGAAAAATGTATAAAGTTAAAAGTTTTACACAGATTAAAGTGCAAAAGAACTATAAAGACCGATAGCTATCACTTTACAATAAGACCTCATTAGTTAAGCTTAGTTAATGCATTAACATTCACAATGACCAATAGCTACATTTGCTACAGAAGTTATTAATTGATAGTTATTAAGTCTTAGTTCATGTTAGCTCATTAAATAACAGTTGCAACTTTCGATTTTAACAACCTGTTATTAAATATTGGAATACCTAAGATTAATGAATGTTCAGAAGAATTTTTCATTGGCAGTTTATGTTAACTAATGAATTAACTAATGTTAACTAATTAAGCCCTAATGTAAAGTGTGACCGAACAATAAAGAATAAAAACACTTTCAAATAATATCTAGGGCATGTTGTAGTCCAGGTTAAAATGTAAAAAAAGTTTGAAAATAAAAAACCTATTAAGTCTAAATATTTAAGTATCTGGCGCTGTGATGAACATCATAGCAAATACACAAATCTTAATGGCTGTTTAAATCATTTAAACACATTCAGAAACCGAAAGTAGTGCAGCTGCTTGTTTTCAGGGTTTCCGGGGTAAGGCGGCATTTAAATAATTAGTATTATTATTATTATTATTATTATTTCTGCTGTCAGAGAGTGAAAGTGCGCTTTCATCCAGAGCGTCTCTCACGCGCTCCACCATGCGCTTTCTCATCCGTGCTTGTTTACATCAGAGAGCGCATGCGTCTTTAACGCAGCATACAGCGGTGTTGTGCATTTTGACCAGTTGATGGGAAAAGTATTTTTAAAAAGCAAAATATCGGAATAATTTGTAAGAAATAATTATTCACGGTATTTTGAAGTGCCCACGATAACAATACGTGCATATTCATTACCGTGATATATCGCAGTACCGAATACCGGCACAAGTCTATCTGGGGGTGTGGCTAAAGGAGAGTGGGAAGGTGGGCGGTGCTCGGGGTGGTGACTGTGTAGTTCTGACGTCAACTTTTAACGGAATTCACAACGGTTCGTGAAAAATCACAGCTATTTTATGCAGGCTGTGTGCATTTTACTGTTTTGAAACTTATATGGTAGTTTAATAGCCCCTAGACCTCAGTTATCGTGGAAAAAGCCAGGGAATTTCTGTTTTGACAATATGGGACCTTTAACTAAAACTGTAAACAAAAAAATTATTTTTTTTCAGATTTTTTACCTTACCTTGATGTACTAAAATAACTAAAACTCAAATAAAATTAATAAAATGGACACAGGAATTAATAATTATAACTACAACAAAATCACTAAAACGTTAACACAAAAATACACTTTATATTATAGTGATATATATATATATAGTTTGTAATGTTTTTTTACAAGAGTTTCTTCTGCTCATCAAGCTGCATTTATTTGATCAAAAATACTGAAAAAAAACAAAGACTTTTGTTACAATATACACTACCGTTCAAAAGTTCGGGGTCAGCAATTAATTAATTTTTTTTGTGGAAAACTTTGTTTTTTATTCAGCAAGGACGTGTTAAATTGATAAAAAGTGATAATAAAGACTTACATCGTTAGAAAAGATTTCCATTTTAAATAAACGCTGTTCTTTTTAACTTTTTATTCATCGAAGAATTCTGAAAAAGTATCACATGTTCCCAAAAAAAATTAACCAATTTCACGAGCGCAACAGTTTCCTATTGAATAATAATCGCATGATAATTGATTTCTGAAGATCATGTGACACTGAAGACTGCAGTAATGATGCTGAAATACAGCTGCGCATCACAGAAATACATCACAGTTTAACACATATTCACATAGAAAACAGCTGTTTTACATTCTAATAATATTTTACTGTTTTTCTGTATTTCTGATCAAATAAATTCAGCCTTTATAAGCATAAGATATTTCTTTAAAACACATCTACTGATCCCAAACGTTTGAACAGCAGTGTGTACATATACAAGTATATATGAGATGCTTTTAATGAGAGGTAGATGTGTAAAACCAAACTACATTTGCAATTATAAAATAATAAATAAGCATCGATGATTTCACTCCTAATGTGCACTAACAAGCAAACACTATACATTCTGTATTCTCCATAAAAAGTAAAAGTATTATGTATTCTGTCAGGTGTGGGCGTGGTTTGACCAAAACAACACCGGCGCAAGTTGTTTGTATTTGCGATTACTCTGATTGGACGAATGGGTGTGGTCTGTGCGCGGTGTCAGCCAATCAGCTGAGGGATCCCGCTGTGGGCGGGGCGGCGGTTTGTTGCAGCGAGTTCAGTTGTGTGGCTCCAACAATAGAAAGCGGGCCGTACCATCTGCAGCCGGAGGGGTGTCTCCACACGCACCGACATCCAGAATATCGCTTCTTCCCACAAATGGAGCACATGCTTGGTTTATAAGGGTTTATTCTGTGAGTACTGGTATTACCGGCTGCTGTGCCGGGAAATTATGCGGATCGTTGCTGACACACATCTGCTGTATTTTCACCGTGGATCCCTTTTCCAGCATGGACGGTCCTCGAGTCCCGAGCTCCCGGGAGTCACACTCGCTGTGTATCAGTACTGTGTTTCTGCAATGAACACCGCGCGACTGAACCGACAGGAATATTTTAAGGAATAACCTCGGGAAAACATGGAATAATACGAATACATAACATTTAGTCAGGTATGATGTTTTATGCATGCTTGCTTTGAGGTATGCACTGTTCTTTACTGCGTTTTACCATTTGCTGTTCAAATTCTTTGAAAAACGCATAATGCAGATATGCATGGGGAAAAGTGTTCTTATATGCATATTCCATTTTTCGCATTTATCTTATCTGGCTGATGCATTTACTGCGTGGCCCCATTCAGGAGGGGATGACAGGTGTGGGTTGAATTATGCATGCATGTGAAATAACTCGCATAATGCATTCTAAAGCATCCCGAATGCATGCTACACGATGCGAGCATCACATATTACACGCGACTGCTGTTTGTTTTCATTGAAGGCATTAAAAAAGATCACTTATTTGTGATCACTTGGTTTCGTGCTGCTCTGAGAGTGATGCATTCAGGGGGGAAGGGGTGTCACATCTGTATGACAAACACAAGGCAAACTATCGCACCAAAATGCGATTTGCATGCTTGCTGAACAGTGTGCACTCCAGGGTACTGCTGGGATGGCATGCCAAATATTTAGCAGTAGGATAAAAAAAATACTTGAGTTGTTACAAGTAAATATAATATAGTGCATACTCAATGCATAACGCAAATGCATCTCGTATTGGTGCGAGTGAAGTGTACATTTGAGTGCAGTTTTGTGCATGCAGGGGGAAGGGCAGCAGACACTGGAAGACTCGCTTTGTGAAACCCGAGACTTCAAGAAAGCACAACGCATCATCGCTTCTCTGTTCATTAAATGCATTTAAAATAACAGCACATTTCAAAAGGATGGCATGCTTTTCTCGTGCTTTAACGCATGAACATCTTATACAGTTGTTTTTTCCCCTCCGAATGAGGTGCTATGTGTGGTATACGAGGAGGAATGATTCGTTTGAATGAATCGGTTAGTTCACCGACGCCGCTCAGAGATCCGAATCGCGTAACGTGTTTAGCACCAAACATTGTTTTTGTCAAGTATGGCACGTTTTCGTTTAAGTTTTCGATTTTACTGCCAAATGAAGTTATGTCTTTGCCTGTTCTCGGGTGGTTTACAAACGATCCGAATCTTTAAAAAAAAAAGAACCGACTCAAAAGACTCGGTTTGTTCGGGCATCACTAGCGTGCGTTGTGTGTCATCCTCGCGACCACATGCAGCGTTCACTTCAAACTTTATTGGCTCGTATTGCCAAAGCATTAATAAAAACCTTATATAATGCTCTAAAGCAGTGTTTATCTGTTGGGAAATCCAGATTAGGCTGGTATATGTGTTTTGGTAACTGGTTGAGCATCTTGATCACCTTAATCTTGTGTTATATAAATGCATGACAGGTTTTGGTGCCATTTACATTGTGTCTGATTCAGCTGTACACATGTACAGTGTTCACACACATAGGTGCATAAATGCACTTTTAAAGGGTTGATTTGCTGAATGTCAGACACTGCAGTTTCACTGGTTGTGCATTAATGATCCAGATGTGAAGTGGGTCAGTCTGACGCTGTTGTCGACTTCAGTTCTTTGTCTTGAGCTTTTGCTGGCGAAGCAGAAAAGTTTGTTTTTCTTTTCTGGATGGATTTTTGTTCAGAAAACCCTTTGACGTGGCTTCTGTTTGATTTGCTGCCAGGACGGACCGGCTGAAAAGAAGAACGTGTCAGATCAAAACAACACATGAATTCGATCCCCACCATATATAGTAATTTCATGATATATAATTATGTACACAATTATATTTTTAATTATTCTATAACTATGATGTTATTTATATTTTAAGCAAGTACAAAACACTCATACTTATAGCAATGAAATTATTAATACTACCCATATTAAAACATTTTAAAATTTAAATGAAAAACTATGACATTAAAACTAAAACGATTTAAATTATTTCAAAACCTATACAATAATTATTATATTAAATTACTTTAAGTGGGCATTTAAAAATTTAAAAGATAATGTATTGTTAAATGTTGGTTACACACATTACTATATATATAATATCTAATATACGATAATTATATTATAATATATATAAATAAAAAGGTGAAAAATGAAAAATACAAAATTTCGAAAATAATTACAGTAATGAAAAAAAAAAATATATATTAAATACCCAGAGACCCATCGGGGAAGATCACACCCAAAAATGGTTGTAGGATTTACTTTACGCTGAACAATTTTGAAGCAGAAAGACTGAAAAGGTAATTTCTTGCCAAATGTACTTCAGTAATCCTTGTTTTATTTACAACTTCTGTACAAAATAAACCATTAAAATTGATTAAACAACAATATACCATATATACACAAATGCAATAATATTAAATATGTATATAATTATTTAGAAAGTTACTCGTTTTTAGTAGTCAATAAGTATCGACAATTTTATAAAAATATTTAGTTAAGTAATAATAACACGCAATAATGACAATGCTGTTGTAGTAAGTAACTGATTCCATGTAATGTGGTACGTAAATTAGATTATATTCGTTTTCAAAGGTCAGATCAGATTACAGTTACTTTTTATTGGATTAGATGATTAGGAAATTATTCAAACAATGGCAGTAAATGATCATAATTTAGGGACTCCATCGCTATCATTTTGCAACTTTTTTAAAGTTAATATTTCAATTAATTGAAACGACACATTCGCATGTCACCGATTGTTGGTACATGGTCCTAGATTTGATTCTCTTCATTACAAACAATCCATTAAAAATCTATAAAAGACAAGTTTATATAAACAAAAAGTAATCTAAAAGTCACCAAAAAGTAGTCAGAATACATTACTAACTACAGTAATCTGATACATTACTGACTAAATTTTCAAACATGTAATTTTGGAAAGCAGTAAACAGACTTATATATTTACTATATGTGAGTGTGTATATACACACAAACACAAAAATATGACAATTTAGATGTTAAATGCAATATGTAGTTTTAAATGTATATTATTTTAATATTATATGTAGAGTGGATAACACCTATTTACAATAGGGTTGTGAGGTGAGGACACTTTCCCACTACGGTTAATCGACGTCGTGACAACCAAATCAGAAATTCATAGCTTTTTCCTTTGCTTTTAAATAGCTTGTAAAGCGCCGTGCGCATTTTACTTTCACTTTTGAACTAGTGGCAATTCGGCTTCAATTGATTGAATGCAACAACAAAATACAACGTCAAAATCACTTTAGCGTATATAAACACCTATAACTTTTATTAACAAACAAATAAAAATACACCATGCTATAAAGCAGGCTATGCCTAATATAAAATAACAAAAAACTTACATAAAGTTTAAATAGGTATACAAAACTGGAAATAGGCTAAGTAAACATGTATAATATATAAACAAATAAATAAGAAACATAGAACGTTTATTAACAAAACGAGTAAGAAAGCTCGGAGGCACGGCATACACCTTGATGTAAAATAAAAATAAAAACACTCTTCTTGTCTGTCTCACCTCACTTTTCTTGTCTGTCTCACCTCACCTCACTTTTCTTGTCTGTCTCACCTCACCTCACCCTTCTTGTCTGTCTCACCTCACCTCACCCTTCTTGTCTGTCTCACCTCACCTCACCCTTCTTGTCTGTCTCACCTCACCTCACCCTTCTTGTCTGTCTCACCTCACCTCACTCTTCTTGTCTGTCTCACCTCACCTCACTCTTCTTGTCTGTCTCACCTCACCTCACTCTTCTTGTCTGTCTCACCTCACTCACTCTTCTTGTCTGTCTCACCTCACCTCACTCTTCTTGTCTGTCTCACCTCACCTCACTCTTCTTGTCTGTCTCACCTCACCTCACCCTTCTTGTCTGTCTCACCTCACCTCACTCTTCTTGTCTGTCTCACTCACCTCACTATTCTTGTTCTGTCCGGCCGCACAAGTCTGTCAGTCAGCTCGACTCGCTTCTTGTCTGTCTCGCCTCACTCTTCTTGTCTTTCTCGCCTCACTCTTCTTTTCTGTCTCGCCTCACCTCACTCTTCTTGTCTGTCT
Organism: Sinocyclocheilus anophthalmus; assembly: GCA_018155175.1. Lineage (NCBI taxonomy): Eukaryota > Metazoa > Chordata > Actinopteri > Cypriniformes > Cyprinidae > Sinocyclocheilus > Sinocyclocheilus anophthalmus. Next base: position 60,206 of record JADLZN010004671.1, read on the forward strand.
CAACTCACTCGTCTTGTCTGTCTCACCTCACTCTTCTTGTCGGTCTCACCTCACCTCACTCTTCTTGTACGGTCTCGCCTCAACACTTCTTGTCGCAGTCGACCGCTCTTCTGTCTGTCTCGCCTCACCTCACTATTCTTGTCTAGTCTCACATAACCCACTCTTCTTGTTGGACTCACGGCTCACCACTATTCTTGTCTGTCATCGCCTCCACTTCTGGTCCGTCACTCGACTCGCTATTCTTGTCTGTCTCGCCTAACTCTTTGTAGCTGTCTCGCCTCACCCACTCTTACTTGTCGTCTCGCCTCACCTCAATCGTCTTGCTGTCCACCTCACATCACTCTTCTTGTCTGTATTTCCATCAACTCAATCTTGTGTCTGTCTCACTAACCTCACTATTTGTCTGTCTCACTAACTCACTCTTCTTGCCTGTTTCTCACCTCACCTCACTGCTTTTGTCTGTTTGCCTCACACTTAGCTGTAAGTCAGCTCCGACTCTGCTTTATGGTCGTCTCGCCGACTATTTTGTCTGTCTCGACTCACTCTTCTGTCACTGTCTAGCCTCACCCTTTGCTCGTGTCTCGCCTAATCACTTTTCTTGTCTGTCTCGCCTACACTACTTTTTGTCTGTTCGCCTAACACTTCTTGTCAGTCAGATAGACTCGCTCTTATTTCGTCTCGCCTCAATCTTTTGTCTGAGTCTCCGCATAATCCTCACTCTTCTTGTCTGTCTCGCTCCACACTTCTTGTCAGTCAGCTCGACGCGCTCTTTTTGTCGTTCTCGCCTAACTCTTTTGTCTGTCTAGCTCACCTCACGCTCTCTGTCTGTCTCGCCTAACCTCAATCTTCTTGTCAATGTCTCCACCGCACCCTAACTCTTCTTGGCTGTCTCACATCCACCACTCCACTGTTCTGTCTTGTCTTGACATCACAGTTCTTGTCTGTCTCGACACTCACTTTTCATGGTCTGTCCTCGCTCACTCTTCTGGTCTGTCTCACCTGCAACTCTTCTGTCTGTTATAACCCACTCTCTCTTCTTGTCTGTCTCGCCTCTCTCTTCTTGTCTGTGTCTCGCCTCACTCTTCTTGTTTGTCTCGCCTCACTCTTCTTGTCTGTCAGCTCGCCTCACTCTTCTTGTCAGTCAGCTCTCCTCACTCTTCTTGTCTGTCTCACCTCACCTCACTCTTCTTGTCTGTCAGCTCGCCTCACTCTTCTTGTCTGTCAGCTCTCCTCACTCTTCTCGTCTGTCTCACCTCACCCCACTCTTCTTGTCTGTCTCACCTCACCTCTTCTTTGGCGGTCTCAACATCACTCTTTTTGTCTGTCTCACCTCACTCTTCTTGTGTTTCTCACCTCACTCTTCTTGTCTGTCTAACCTCACCTCACTCTTCTGTCTGTATCGCCCTCCACACCCAGTTCTTGTCAGTTAGCTCGAATCGCTCTTCTTGTCTGTCTCGCCTCACACTTCTTGTCAGTCAGCTAACCCTTCTGTTGCTGTATCGCCTCACACTGACGTTCTGTCTCGCCTCGCCCTTCTTGTCGTATCACCTCACCTCACTCGTCTTGTCGGTCTCACCTCACCTCTCTCTTCTTGTGTGTCTCTCCTCTCTCTTCTTGTCTGTCTCGCCTCGCTCTTCTTGTCAGTCAGCTTGCCTCACTCTTCTTGTCTTTCTCGCCTCACTCTTCTTGTCTGTCTTGCCTCACTCTTCTTGTCTGTCTCACCTCACCTCACTCTTCTTGTCTGTCTCACCTCACCTCACCCTTCTTGTCTGTCTCACCTCACCTCACTCTTCTTGTCTGTCTCGCCTCACTCTTCTTGTCTGTCTCGCCTCACTCTTCTTGTGTCTCGCCTCGCTCTTCTTGTCTGTCTCGCCTCGCTCTTCCTGTCAGTTAGCTCGACTCGCCCTTCTTGTCAGCAGTTCGCCTCAACGTTGTCAGTCAGCTCGCCTCGCCTCTTCTTGTCAGTCAGATCGCCTCTATCTTCTTGTCTGTCCGCCTCGCTCTTCTTGTCTGTCTCAAACTCCTCTTCTTGTCTGTTCTCGCCTCCTATTCTGTCGTCTATCCCATCACAATTGCTTGTCAGTCAGCTCGGACTCGATTTATTGTCTGTCTCGCCTCACTCTTTTTGTCTGTCTCACCTCACTCTTCTTGTAAGTTAGCTCGAATCGCTCTTCTTGTCTGTCTCGCCTCATTCTTCTTGTCTGTCTCGCCTCACCCTTCTTGTCAGTCAGCTCGACTCGCTCTTCTTGTCTGTCTCACCTCACCTCACTCTTCTTGTCTGTCTCGCCTCACTCTTCTTGTCTGTCTCGCCTCACTTTTCTTGTCTGTCTCGCCTCACTCTTCTTGTGTCTCGCCTCACTCTCCTTGTCTGTCTCGCCTTGCTCTTCTTGTCAGTTAGCTCGACTCGCTCTTCTTGTCTGTCTCACCTCGCTCTTCTTGTCTGTCTCGCCTCGATTCGTCCGTCTGTCTCACCTCACTATTCTTGTCTGTCTCACCTCACTCTTCTTGTAAGTTAGCTCGACTCGCTCTTCTTGTCTGTCTCGCCTCATTCTTCTTGTCTGTCTCGCCTCACACTTCTTGTCAGTCAGCTCGACTCGCTCTCTTCTGTCTCGCATTCATTCTTCGTCTGTCTCGCTCAACCTTCTGTCAGTCAGCCTAGCCCACGCTTTTTGTCTGTCTCAAATCGCCTCACTCTTCTCGTCTGTCTGTCTCACTCTTCTCGTCTGTCTCGCCCCACACTTTTTGTCTGTCTCGCCTCACTCTTCTTGTGTCTCGCCTCACTCTCCTTGTCTGTCTCGCCTTGCTCTTCTTGTCTGTCTCGCCTCGCTCTTCTTGTCTGTCTTGCCTCGCCTCACTCTTCTTGTCAGTCAGCTCAACACACTCTTCTTGTCTGTCTCGCCTCACTCATCTTCTTGTCTGTCTCGCCTCACTCTTCTTGTCTGTCTCGCCTTGCTCTTCTTGTCAGTTAGCTCGACTCGCTCTTCTTGTCTGTCTCACCTCACTCGTCTTTTCTGCCTCACCTCACTCTTCTTGTCTCTCACCCCACTCTCCTTGTCTGTCTCACCTCACTCTTCTTGTCAGTTAGCTCGACTCGCTCTTCTTGTCTGTCTCACCTCACCTCACTCGTCTTGTCTGTCTCGCCCCACTCTTCTCGTCTGTCTCACCCCACTCTTCTCGTCTGTCTCGCCTCACCTCTCTGTCAGTTAGATCGACTCGCTCTTCTTGTCTGTCTCGCCTCGCTCTTCCTGTCAGTTAGCTCGACTCGCCCTTCTTGTCTGTCTCGCCTCACTCTTCTTGTCTGTCTCACCTCACTCTTCTTGTCAGTCAGCTCGACTCGCTCTTCTTGTCTGTCTCGCCTCATTCTTCTTGTCTGTCTCGCCTCACACTTCTTGTCTGTCTCGCCTCACTCTTCTAGTCCGTCTCACCTCACTATTCTTGTCTGTCTCACCCCACTCTTCTCGTCTGTCTCACCCCACTCTTCTCGTCTGTCTCACCTCACTCTTCTTGTCAGTTAGCTCGCTCGCTCTTCATGGTCTGGTTCGCCTCCACTCTTATTGTTTGTTTCTGTCTCACTCACTTTCTTGTCAGTTAGCTCGAAGCGCTATTCTTGTCGTCTGCTCACTCTTTTGTCTGGTCTCACCTCGCTCTTCTTTCATGTCAGACGCCTCACTCTTCATTGTCGTCTTGACCATCGCTCTTCATTGTCGTCTCGCATCACTATTCTTGTCTGTCTGCCTCACCTCGCTATTCTGTGTCTTGTCTCGGCCTCTCTCTTCTTTTGTGTCTCACCTCACTCTTCTTGTGTCTCTCCTCTCTCTTCTTGTCTGTCTCGCCTCTCTCTTCTTGTCTGTCTCGCCTCGCTCTTCTTGTCAGTCAGCTCGCCTCGCTCTTCTTGTCTGTCTCGCCTCGCTCTTCCTGTCAGTTAGCTCGACTCGCCCTTCTTGTCTGTCTCGCCAAACCTCACTTTTTGTCGTTAGCGGGACTAGCTCTTTTGTCTGTCTCGCCTCACTATTCTGGTCTGTTCACATCACTCTTCTGTCAGTTAGTCGAAATCGCTCTTTTTGTCTGTCTCGGCCTCACTTTCTTGTCTGTCTACATCGCTTTATTGTCAGTCAGCTCGCCCCTCCCAATCTTCTTTCTGTCTTGCCTCTCTCTTCTTGTCTGTTGCTCGCTTTTCTGTCTGTTTGCATCGCTCTTTTCGGTCTGTCCGCATCACTCTTCGTGTCTGTCTCGCATCCACCTCGCTCTTCTTGTCTGTCTCGCTCGTATTCTGTCTGCTCACCCACTCTTATTGTCAGTCAGCTCTCGCCTCACTCGTCTTGTTTGTCTCGTCTCACTCTTCTTGTCTGTCTCGCCTCGTCTTCTTGTCTGTCTCACCTCACTCTACTTGTCTGTCTCTTATCGCCTTTTGGTCTGTCTCGACCTCGCTTTTCTGTAGGTCTACCTACACTATTATTGTCAGTCAGCCCCTCAGCCATCACACTCGTCTTTCTGTCTTAACTCACCTCACTCTTCTTTCTGTCCTCGCCTCATCTCTGTATGTCTCACATCACCTCACTCTTATGTCTGTCTCACTCAATTTCTTGTCTGTCCACTCACTATTCTTGTCTGTCTCACATCACTCTTCTTGTCTGTCACACCTCACTCACTCTTATTGTCTGTCTGACTCACTTGCTTGTCGGTCTCAACCCACTATTCTGTCTGTCTCCCCCCCCAATCGTCTTGTCTGTATAGCCTTCACTCTATTGGTCGTTAGCTTGACTCGCTCCTTCTTGCTGTCTCGACTCATCTTCTTGTCAGTCAGCTTGCCTAACTCTCTTGATCTGTCTCACATCACTACTTCTTGCACTGTTCTCGCCTAGTCTCTTGTCTGTATCACCTCCTGTCTGTCTGTCTCGACCTCGCTGTCTTGTGTCTCGCCTCGCCTTTTCTTGTACTGTCTCACCATCACTCTTCGTGTCATCGCTCGGACCACGCTTCTTGTCTGGACACCTCACCTCACTCTTCTGTCTGTACGCATCACTCTCTTGTCTGTTCACATCAATCTTCTTGTCGTATCCACCTCACTCTTCGGTCTCGTCTCACTCTTCTTGTCTGTCTCGCCTCTTTCTTCTTGTCTGTCTCGCCTCACTCTTTTGTCTGTCTCGCCTCACCTCACTCTTCTCTTCTGTCTCGCCTCACTCTTCTTGTCAGTCAGCTGGACTCGGTCTCCTCACTGGAGAAATGAAATCTGACCTGTGACTGTCGTTCGGCACGCTGCATTAAGAAGCCGCGTTCAGTTTTTAATTGTAGTGTCTATTCTTTTACTGAGCTAAATTATTTTTATTAATATAAAAAATCAAAACGACGGTGGGGGTCCCGGTGACGCGCCCCACGCTGGGCAAGTGAAGTACCACCAGGGTTGCGGCTCAACGGTCTATCACCGTAAGAACCGTTCATCGCGCAAGCCTAACACACACACACACCAAACACACACACAACACACACACACACCTCACCACACGTCAATTTATATTTGTAAATAGCATAGGTATTTTAAATTTATATTTTTTAGATTTATATGTAAGTGAATAAACCACATATATCATATATATAATAGTTCAACTATACCCCACCTTACCTAAACACCACATATCTCACCAAAGCAAACTACTCAAAATTTAGGACTATTTAATATTTTTTTATTATTTTATCTATTTTTATTTTCACTTAAGCGACAATCAACATTTACCAACATATATATTTTTGATATATGACAAATGCCACTTTGACATTTTTAGGTAACGCAAATGAATAGTTTAATCAGATTTGACTTAATAGACAGGTAAAGGAATCAGAAAGCAGGCCGAGACAGTGCCGTTAAAGAGATGAAATGGTGCTGAAGTGTCCTAAACTGGCCGAACGTCCCAGCTGTGAAGACGCCTCGGACACAAGAGTCTTTGTTCAGTCTCTCTGTTCGGCCCACAAAGCTGCCTCTGTGTGTGTGTGTAGTTAGAGTTTGTGTGTTGTGTTGTTGTCACCCGTCTCTGCCAGCGTACAGAGACAGATGAAAGGCTGCAGGACCGTGAACTCGCTCTGAGATTTCTGAGATCGCCTGCGTTCCTCTGTTTGCATCGAGCTAATGTTGAAGATCAGGCCTGCAGAGATCAGAACAGCGTCACACGTCAACGCCAATATGTATTATCATCACTTCATTATAATCCAAGAGTTGCGGTTGCTAGGGTACTTGGGTGGTTGCAGAGGGTGTTGCTATCGGTTTGCTATGTACCACGGTGGTGGGTTCTAAGGTGTTGCAGACGGTTGCTGGCTACTTGGGTGGTTGCTAGGGTGATGCTATGTGGTTTGCTAAAGTGTTTGGGTGGTTGCTAGGGTGTTGCTATGCGGTTGCTAGGGTACCCGGGGTGGTTTCTAAGGTGTTGCTATGCGGTTGCTAGGGTACTTGGGGTGGTTGCTAGGGTGTTGCTATGCGGTTGCTAGGGTACCCGGGGTGGTTTCTAAGGTGTTGCTATGCGGTTGCTAGGGTACTTGGGGTGGTTGCTAGGGTGCTGCTATGCGGTTGCTAGGGTACTCGGGGTGGTTGCTATGGTGTTGCTAGGGTGTTCTATAGCGTACCCGGGGGGTTGCTAGGTGTTAGCTATGCGGTTCTAGGCTACTTGGGGGTGGTTGCTAGGGGGTCGTTGCTATGCGGTTGCTATATTTCTGCGGTTTTTTATTTCTCCTCTTTCCTACTACTTTTTTCACTTTTGTTTCAGTTTTTTTATAACCATTTCTTACTATGGGTCAGTAAGTTGTTGTTATTTTAGCATGTGTGTTATATTTTTAGGATTACTGATAAACTAATGTAATTTGATTTGTATTATTCTAACATACAATAATGGGAAATGAAAGAACTATTTTATATATATATATTTAATGTATTATTATATATGTACCTGTATCTGTGTGGGCTGTGGTACATACACATGTTGGTGTTTGGTTTAGTGTTATGTTTGAATCATTATTATACTCATATTTTTTGTTCTTTTAATATTTTTGAATTGTCTTTAGTTTTATTTTTTTGTTTTCACTTAAATGTTTTAGTTTTGAAATGTGTTGTATGCATTTGTCATTTTTATTAAATTTCTTTTATTTTCTTAAATGTGTATATACTGTATATATATATCTATAGTAAATAGTATATAGAGTTTTAGCCCTTTTAGTTTTAATGACTTTTCATTTGTAAGTAGCTTTGGATTAAAAGTGTCTGCTAAATGACTGAAAGTAAAGTAAATAAAGTGAAAGTAAAGGTACCCCGGGTGGTGCTAAGGTGTTGCTAGGCTAACTGGGGTGGTTGCTAAGGTGTTGCTAGGCGGTTGCTATGGTACCCGGGGTGGTTTCTAAGGTGTTGCTATGGTGATTGCTTGGTTACACGGGGTGGCTGCTAAGTGTTTGCTAGGCTAACTGTGGGTGGTGTGCTACGGTGTGCTATGGCGGTTGCTAGGTACCGGGGGGTGGTTGCTAAGGTGTTGCTAAGGCTATACGGGGTGGTTCTAAGGTGTTGTAGGAAAGTTGCTTAGTACCAGGGGGGGTGGTTCAAGGTTGTTGCTAGGCGAACTGGGGTAATGCTAAGGTGTTGCTAGGCGGTTGCTATGGTACCCGGGGTGGTTTCTAAGGTGTTGCTATGCCAACGGGGGGTGGGTGATAAGGTGTTGCAGGGCAGTTGCATAGTACCCGGGTGGTGCTAAGGTGGTGATAGGGTAACCGGGTTGGTTGCTAGGGTGTTGCTATGCGGTTGCTATGGTACCCGGGGTGGTGCTAAGGTGTTGCTAGGCTAACTGGGGTGGTTGCTAAGGTGTTGCTAGGCGGTTGCTATGGTACCCGGGGTGGTGCTAAGGTGTTGCTAGGCTAACTGGGGTGGTTGCTAAGGTGTTGCTCGGCGGTTGCTAGGGATACCAGGGGGTTCTAAGGTGTCGTTTGCTAGGTGGTTGCTATGGTACCAGGGTGGTGCTAAGGTGTTTGCTAGGCGGTGCTAGGAAAATGGAGTGGTGTTCAGAAAGGATCTCAAGGCACAGTGCATAAGAAAAAACAGAGTGATTGGGATGAGGTGCTTCCATCTCAGCGATCGTGGCAAGCACAGTACGTTTCTGGTCACTATTGGGCTCCTAATAAAATTCACCAAGTACATTTTCCATCAAAGTCACAGATACATATTAAATAATTTAAAAAAATAAAATAAAATAATAGGACATGATAAATAAAAATTATCAAAATTATTTACAAATAATCAATATTATATTAAATTAAATGTTGAATGTTAAGGCATTTAAATATTTAAAAATATAAGGAGGGGGTAAATGTTGTTCATAATCCAAAAGAAATAAAAATGTAAAGTAAATTTTTTCAAAAATAATTACATATAAAAAATTTTTTTTTATAGAAATATTATATTAAATATACACTGGAAAAAATTGGTGTATGACTTACTTTGAAAAAATTTTTACTCAAAACCTGATATAAATCTTAGCAAATATGTACCAAATACATTTTTTCAAATCTGTTGTCAAAATGTACTAGCAGTACATCCTTGTTTTATTTACACTTGGTACAAACTAAACATTGTAAAAATGATTTGGGGGAAATGTGGAAAAAATGTAATGTATATACTTATAATATGTTGATAATATTTATAAAATTATAATATAATTTGTGCCATCAACTACAATATAAACAATATTAACTACTATAAAAAAATTAGAATAATATTAAATAAAAGTCAAAATATTAATGAAGATTGACATTGCATTAAATAGAAACTTAAAGTAATAAACTATTAGAGTACAATGTAAAAAATATATATAATAAGAAACGTTTGGTATGTTTACTTCTGATATGCTTGCTAACGGACTTCAGAGATGTTGAAGAAGAGCCACAAAAGGCATGTGTTTTCATGCTCAGTCATTACTGTCACACCCGTACAGTGCAGTCACCAAACACTCTTGCTTTCAGTCTCCTGTGTTTGTGTCAGATTTGTTGGTTATGGAGTGCCGTCGGTGCTGGCAGGCGGTGGTTTGTTGGTTTTGTGGCTGAAGGCAGGAGGATAACGGGTGGATTCCTTTGTCCTCTCGCTTACAGACAGCTGCTGATCCTATACAACGCTCGGCATTTCGTGCTTTTAACTTCGGTTTTTGAAGTTAAGCTCATGCGGATTCAGATTTGAATATGCAAATGAAGGCAAACGATTTCCCAGGTGTTTCCAAAACCTGTTTTGGATGTTTCTGTGCCATTATATTAGGCCTGGGCGATAAAACGGTATCGATATTTATCGACGGTACACCTTCTTTGATAACGATATAAAAAATGTTCGATATAGCGCGCGATATAGTCACGTGCTATGAGCGACGTAGACAGCACGCACAAACACGAACACATGCTGAATTGAGTGCTGTGCCAGCCTGTGATGAGGAGATTGTGAGTAAAAAAAATGATATTAGTCGAATTTAAAATAAACATGTGCATTTGAATGCAAAAATAGTACAAACGAATGTTAGGAGTGCGTCAGGGAGCGTCATCAGTGGAGCGCGAGATGCGGTGATGTAAGTGACGTTGTTGCATTTTAATGTTTTGTTAGTGTAGCCCAAGAGACGTGCCGCTGCTGTGTTATTCATTCAAAATATTAGAGAAAAATAGAAGCTCCAAGCGGAGAAGATCTTGATTAGGTTAAAACCAAGCCGCAAACGCAAACTCAGCGCATTTTTAGACGGACAAATATACGAACTGCTGCTGCACTCGCGTCCCACACAAGAGATGTATGAAAGCCATGCAAAGTAAACGTTTAGAAAAATGCTCGTGATTTGTGGAGGTTTATTCCTTTTCATGCGTCTCATATGTTTTCAAATGCAATCTGTGTGGTTGCATGACGCAATCCATGTGGCTTTCGGGAGAGACGAGCCAAAGTTCCTTAAGACTTGTTTAATCTGCATATAAAACATTAGAAATTAGTTATTCGTTTAATTTTTATTTTGTGTTTGATTGTTAAAACTAAAAATATTTTTTGTTTGTCTCAATAAATTGGGTTAATACAGTGGTTAAATTAAAAAAAATTAAAATTCTTTTGTTCGTTGTTTTAAAAAAGGTTATAAAAAAAATGTCAATAATTATCGATACCGACGATAGGTGTGTGCGATATTGACAAAAAATGAATCTCAATATTTTTAGGGATTTTATCGATAGCGATAATTAGACAATATTTTGCTGAGTGTATTATTGTGCTGGTATCTTAAGGACTGCCGAGGACAGCTGACTCCTGATGTTTTTAATATTCTTCATATTCTGTGCTTTGGTCAGTTCATACTGATAGAAATTAATCTTTCCAATAAGTTTAAACAGATTTTTGCATTTTATTGGCATTTTTACCTTTATAAAGCCATTTTTCTAAAGTGTGCATTATCTTTTGAGACAAATCTTACGTTAATAGGGACTTAGAATAATAGACATTCGGGCCTGCACTTACCGAGCAAATTAACATCAGCACAGAAGCTGCAGCTGAAGCTGCATTTTAGATGCATTTACACACATGTAATTAGTTTAATGCAAGAACATGCAATGGCATTTAACCTGCAATACAAATGATAAAAACGAATGTTGTGATCATATTACACTAAACGTTGAATATGAGATTTGAAATGAATTAAACATGAAAAAAAAAGCAAAGGAAAAAGTAAAAGCCGGAATGTGAATTAAAGCCGCCACAGGTCGGCAGCAAAGCACTGTTAAGAAGTGAGGTCGTTGCGATTGAACCGAATCATTTAAACGCTTGATTCAATCAGCAACGAAACACGTCGTGTTGCTCAGAGGACACCAAAAAAAAGAAAAAAAAAAAAAAAAAAACAAAAAAAAAACAAAAAAAAAGAAACAAAAAAAAAAAAGAAAAAAACTAAAAAAAATAACAAAAAAAAACAATAAAAGAAAAAAATAACATTTAAAAAAAAAAAAAAAAAAAACAGCGCTGTGGCTGTTCGCAGAATGATTCTTTGACGCAAAAATATAAATAGAGCAAAAACAAGCAATATGTGTCTAAAACGTAAGTCTCTTAATTAACTTATTGTTTATTGAATTCAATGTCACATTTGTAATCATGGTCATTTTTGGAGAAAAACGGCACTCTATATAATAATAACTATATGATGTGGTATAAATATATAAATTTTCTGCCATCATGTCTTGAATTTGTGATCTTTCTAAATGCATTTTAATAGCCTGAATCACACAGTGAAAGAACACACTCTATGTTTTGAATGGTTATTGCAGAATACTCGATAATGTCAAATCGCACATCGTTAAAACAACAATTACGATATTATCGCAGACGATATATATCGCACACCCCTACTGAATGATATGAAACATTATATCGTTGATACTTTTTTTAGCTATATCGCCCAGCCCTACATTATATGCATAAAAAAGCCTTGGTTTATTAGTAGTGTTACTTTACACTAGTGATCAGATGCACCATTTTCACCTGCTGGACCAGAAAACAGGAGGAAAACCACACAGACCTGACTTGGAATTGTAAACAATTACCTAGCAACCACTCCAAACACCTTAGCAACCATTCAGAACACCTTAGCAACCACATAGCAACAACCTGGCAGCATCATTTCCATATACTGAATATTCATAATATAGGCTACTTTAGATGATTTCTATATAATAATAAGAATATTACAATTTTATATGCACTTTATTTTATTTTACACACCGCTAACTACAAGACTCAAATACAACTCACCACACACACACACACACCACATATAGATAGTTTCTCTTTATAATTTAGACAATTTTTACAATATTTAATAATAAATAAGATAATAATTTATATTTTAATTATATTTTTCTTTATACGGTATTTAAGCAATAAACAACATATACCTTACATATTGCACATATACATATGACATTGACTCTCTGCAAACATTAGGATAATTTAGATTAAAATTTATATATTTGGATATTAAAAGCATACTTGGGCTAATTTTGAAGCCTTATTAAAATTATTATGCAATACCCAGTTAAAGTGATCTGATTCAAACTTTTGATGCAATAATTTGTAATTAATTTGTGTTCATAATTCAAAAATGTTCAGCTAACAGGAAATTAGGTTCTAAAGTGTAAGTTATAAAAGCATTATTTTTGAACATACTAATTGTCCAGTTTTTTTTTTTTATATTAAAAAACTTGTTTTTGGTTAGCAAACGTTAAGGGAATGTTCATCATTTTGCAAAAAAAAAAAAAGATTTTTCGCAAAGCAAGTTATAATCTAGTTGGCACTTTATAACTCAATTTAACTCAACAATTGTGCGTTTGTCAATTCTGAGGGGGAAAAACAATTAAAATTGGGATTATATAAAATATGAGTCGGAGCGAGGGGAAAAGAGAGAAAGGCGAGTTGATTTTTCTTATCAGAATTGTGAGATATAATCTCTAAATTTTGAAATATAAACTCAAAATGACCTTTTTTATTCTTTTATTCCATGGCTTCTAGGGGTGGGCCAAAATATTGATATGGCAATAGATCGTTGTCTTCTCCCCCCCCCCCCCCCCGGTCGATACGAAAATCGACTGGCTGGCCCACCAAATATCGATATTTTAATTAATAAAATAAGGTGCTCTAAATAGATTTTTCTCAACACATGAGTGAGGGAAACCTGAACATAAGTTTACTAGCCTAAGAAAAATAGTTTTTTAATGGAATGGAACAGCAGTGTGAGTAAAATAATAGATGCATCAGCCATGTTTAAGTCCAAAGTCTGGACCCACCTCGACTTTTATACCATCGATGGGACAAACTAAATCGGCAAAGAGTACGCGATATGCAAGAACTGCATTATCTGCATGTGCTTTAAACTGGACTATTACTGGACTAAGTTATCTTTCGCATCTGATTGCGCTAATGCTGTCAAAAACACACAAGGTTTACATATAAACACAGTTGGTTATGTCTAAACTGAAACGGAACATGAACGTGCAACGAGAGAAACGGATACGTGCCTGTATGTTAGATGAGTGTAGGTCTTAAAGTGACAGCAGTCTAATAGTTCCAAACATGCTGCCGCTTGTTTCAGTAAAGGGAGAGTTCACTCTGTCATTAAAATTCTGTCATTATTTACTCACTCTCATGTTGTCCCAAACCTGTATTCATTTCAAAACAAGATATTTTGGGTAACCAAACAGTTGCTGTTCCCCATTAACTTTGATAGAAGGAAAGAAATACTATGGAAGTCACTTGGGACTTTGGTTACCCACATTCTTCAAAATAACTTTTATGTTCAACAGAAGAAAAAAACTCATTCAGGTTTAAAACAACTTCAGAGTGAGTAAATGATGACAGAATTTAATTTTTGCGGATTTTTTAGCAGTTTGGCTTGAATGACCTTACCAAAAAGTATACTTTACGTAGTAAGTATACAAATATCAGTGTACTAGTAGTATACTTGTAAGTGTACTATTTCAATACTCCTTGGGACTAAATTGGCCCACTTTCTAGTATATAAAAGTATACTTTTAAGTATAGTCTCAGTAAGCTACTAGTTTAGTAGTTTTATACTACAAGTATACTCGTAAGTTTAAGTGAACTTTACATCATACTTTAAGTATACTACTATGTCCCTATTTAGGTATTAATTTGTATATATTTTGTTACATGAATATCTGAACATATAAAACATCAAAAGAACAGGGTATCTGCTTGTAAACAAAAACATTTTATTCTAGCTTTATGCATTCTTTTTTCAAACACTTGTGGGTAAGTTTCATAAATAAAAAATTATTAAATAAACAACATTTTGAACAAAAAACTGAAAAGTCTATGAATTGGATTCAGAATGATAATTAAAACTTAGATAAAGTCGATCAACACACCAAAGCTTGACAGTCATTAGTACCTCTTCATGGGTCGACATTACATCAAATTTATACAGTTTTGATGCTGTTTTGTGTCTGATGATTGTGTTAGATTACATGTGGAAGCATCTTTTGTTTCGGTTTCTTCTTCACTTGTGCTTTTTGGATATTATGTACAGAAGATGTGTACTAGCGCTCTCTACAGTGTAACAATGAAAACACGGATTCTAGGAGAACAATTATAGCTCAAATATATTTAGACTTAAGTATAAGTCAAGTATACTTAAATATCATTTTAAGTATATTTCTGAGAAGTACACAAAGCCCATTTCTGAGAAGTACATACAAAGTAGACTAAAAGTATACTTTCCTATCTTTTAGTTTAAAAGAAGTATACTAATAGCACACTTGAATACACTTCTTTCGTAAGGGGAAGAGATAGAACCTGCACTTAACCTTTTCACAGGCATTTTGTTTTCATAGTCAGATATCATGATGCATCATTATAGGATTATCTAGCAAAATATTGATTATTGCAGAATTGCTGTATCGTGATATTATCGTATCGTGTGGCCATGTATCGTGTATCGTATTGTATGTGATTCCCACCCCTAATGGTTTCCATAGACTGCTACTTTAAAACGGTCATTTTCTGCCACCAGATAGGCTCCGCCCACAAAAAACGTCATCACTGTTTGCGAACACTTCCAATGGGCTCCCGCTCACTGATACTCAATTACTGCAGCAGAGGAAGCTGAGCATTTACATCTTTACAAGCGCATTTCACTCCCCTCCTCTGCTTTGTTCTTCAGACCATGCAATACCGAGTGCTTCTAAATGCAACCCTCATGACCCCCACCAAACGGCAGGGTATTCGGCCCTGGTCTGTGTGTGTGTGTGTGTGTGCACGCTAACTAGCGGCTGGTTTGAATAGGGCTGATTTAAACAGAGGGGTGGCAGCTCAAGTAGGTGTGCACGGAGCGAAACCTCTTGCCGCTGCACCCCTTTGCATGTTCGCTGTTTTGCATGTCCCCCCCCCCGTCACCCCAGAGTTTCAGTTCTGCCCCACTTCTCCACCGAGTTCCCACTCCACCCCAATCACTTAGCGAGTGCATTAGCGGCCGAGCGAGCGGTTACTCAGCAAGCACTTGATTTTTACAGAAAGCTGCTGATGAATGAGTCACGGCCAATCACAGCCAACGTGACGTGCATGTTAATGAGCGCCGGCGGTGCGTTAGCCAATCAGAAGTGAGCACACTGATGAATTAAATGAGCTGAGATAACTAGAATTTATGATTAAGATCTGGTAAAGATTTTACAACATATAGCATCTTTTGTAGTTTTGTCAATCTGTGACGCTAGGAGTGTTCATTAAGCAATATCAAACAAGCAACAGTGCTGTTTTTCTGATTAGGCGGGAAACAAGGTGGGAAACTAGACAATTAGACACAATATTACCAGTTATTTTGTCTGCTCTGCCAGTGAAAACAGATCCAAATAAAACCACAGCAGAATGAACCGTTTTGTGCGTCTGTGAGTCGTTCATTGTGTCTGTCACGTGACAAATGAACAAAAGACTCAGGAGGTGGACTAATTATTTGTGATCATCATAATTTATCTTTGGCTTCATTATAATGGTTTTATAATTTGGAACTTGATTAAATATTGTATGTGAACATGTATGGGGAATTTGGGCTAATAAAAATAAAACATTTAACTACGTTAAAATTAATCGAATACTCGAAACGATCCGAATATCACTGCAGGGTTTGTATCAGTGCAATTAAATCAGTTGATTAAATGATTCAATGACTTGTTCATAAAGAAGGTTGCTTGTTTTGTTCTCGAATGAATGCAGGGTTGTAGAATGAATCGTTTGAGTGAATGATTCAATGAATTACTTGTTTTGTTCCTGATTCTGAGTTTGACTTCTCAGAAATCAGATCATTTGAGTGAATGATTCAGTATATCACTTGTTTCATTGCTGAACGGTTCAGCGTGTTTGAACAAATCGTTTGAGTGAATGATTCAATGAATCACTCGTTTAATTACTGAATAAATCAGCGCGTTTGAGCGAATCGTTTGAGGGAATGATTCAATGAATCACTCATTTCATTGCTGAATGCATCAGCGTAATAGAACGAATCCTGTGAGTGAATGATTCAATAAATCACTTATTTCATTGCTGAATGGATCAGCGTGTTCGATGTCTCACTCGTTTCGCTCCTGAATGGATCGTTTGAGCAAATAGTTTGAGTGAATGATTCAACGAATCACTCGTTTAATCACTGAATAGATCAGTGTGTTTGAACGAATCCTGTGAGTGAATGATTAAATGTCTCACTTGTTTCATTCCCGAACAGATCAGCGCGTTTGAGCGAATCGTTTAATTGAGTTAATCAATAAAGACCGTCTTTTTTTATCGCCACCTGCTGGTGTGTCATTGTAACTAACAGAAAGAATAATTGAAAAATCATCGTAATTAGAACAGAGTGGACTGACTGGAAAAAACACAAACATACAGAGTGAAAATGAAAATACTGATTATTATAAACAGCACAGTTCAGATTTAATTCCGATTGGGTGAAGCCTTTGTAAAATACAGATAGATAGACTAATAAAACACGGATTAACTGATCATTTCAGAGCAAGCAGGCCAAAATAATGACAGAATTTGGGTGAACTATTCCTTTTTCACTCTGTGTCAGTGTGAATAGTAGTGTTAAAGTGCCCCTATTATGCCATCTTTAAGGTTCCTAATATTGTTTTGGAGTCTCCTACAGTAGGTTTACATGCACGCAATACCTTTATTTATCGTGCACTTTCGGCTTTACAACTTTGCAGATCGTTTCCATTCATATACAGCTACATTACACACTGCATGAAAGGCAATATTTGGAATGGCATAATGGGGCACTTTAACAATTAATGCATGCATTAATTGCTAATTAAAATCCCTGTGATCTACATACGTAGGATGCAGCAGAAGGTGATGAAGCTCGCAGGAGGAAATTCACTCCTACTTTTTTCTCCGCCTCTGTGCTTATTTTTATGCACTGCCTCCAGACAGAATGTGGCACAAAAAAAAACGAGTGAGAGACGAGAAGAAAAGTGCGTAAAGAACCATCAGAGACAGAAAGTAAGTGTGTGTGTGTGGGTATAAGAGGTTGAGATGGAGGAAATACTCCTTCTGACGATCGCCTACATTAGTTTAGCTAAGAGGAAAAGTGAAGGCTGAAGTGATCAGTGTTTGTCCTCCATCCCATAATGATGCGGTAGGCGAAGCGGCAGGTGTGTACGGCTAATTCAGGACAGTAGGTGTCTATAAATCAAAATGTTCAGATGCTTCGTATTACATTGTTTGTGGATGAATGGAAAAAAGGATCGTGAAAGCTTTTCACCACCACATATAAACTGATGGGTTTGCAAAGTCTGCTTTTATTTGATCAAAAGTACAGTAAAAATTGTGAAATATTTTTTACAATTTCAAACAAACTGTTTTCTATGTGAATATGTGTTAAACTGTAATTTATTTCTGCGATTTCAGCATCATTACTCCAGTCTTCAGTGTCACATGATCTTCAGAAATCAGTATAATATGCTGCTCAAGAAACATTTCTGATTATTATCAATGATGAAAGCAGTCGTGCTGCACGATATTTTCGCGAAAACCGTGATACATTTTATTTTTCAGGATTCACAGAAACAACAAAGCTCCCACCACACCAAGAACAGCATTTATTTGAATTTAATGCATCCTCGATGGATAAAAACATTAATTTCTTGCATAAATGATTCAATTATCTATTCTATTAAAAATCTAAAATATAATATAATATTTAAATAATAAATTATAATTCCAATCTGACTCGTCACACTTTCATCACATTATAAGAATCTCAAATACATATACATTTTTCCTCCCTTTTAGAAAATGACCCAGATACATAAAGCTTTTTGTTATGTATTTGCTTCTCCGTCTCTCTCTTTTTTTCTCAGATGAATCCTACACAACAGTTTAACGGAGAGCCATCCGCCATGAGTGCTTATTTTGGCTTGTTTTGTCAGGGCAGGTTGCTTATTTCTCCAGCGAGATCTGGCAACGGCGTCATCCAGAAAAACAGATCTGTGTCGCATATGAAAAAGCTCAGATTTGGGTCACATTCAGCTGCGGCGCGAGCGTCCTTTATCCAGCGCTCACGGTTAAACTGGGGTCCTCGGGGTCAGAGGTCGCAGCTGAGCGCCTGCGGGTGTAATCGTTACATAACTTCTGGGCGCGGCTCGTGTCTCATCTTCTGACTCATCCGATGTGTCCTGACAGGCTTTATCTCAGGACACGCTCGAGGCGGGAATCTGACCGCGGATGTTCATGTACGACAAACACGCTGTGTCACAAAGACACGGATCCTGAGGAGCAACACACAACTACGAACCGTTTATAATGAACAAACCCTTTCTGATGGAAAATGAAAAAGATCCTTCAGTCTGACAGTCTTCAGATCGATACTGATCTAATGGGTGTTTCTGAGGAAGAGGAGACATGATCAGACACTCGTGCTTGACCAACATCTGCACTAATATATACATATATATACATTTAAAGAAAATAATATTTTATTCATCAAGGACGCATTAAATTGGTCAAAAGTGACGTTAGAGACAAATATAATGTTACAAAAGATTTCTATTCAAATAAATGCTGTTCTTTTGAAATCATAAAATGTTTCCACACAAATATTCATAAGAACAGCTGTGTTTGAACATGATAAAATCAGAAATGTTTCTTGAGCAGCATATTACACTGATTTCTGAAGATCATGTGACACTGAAGACTGGAGGAATGATGCTGAAAATACAGCTGCACATCACAGAAATAAATTACAGTTGAACACATATTCACACAGAAAACAGCTGTTTTAAATTGCAATAATATTTCACTATTTTTACTGTATTTTTGATCAAATAAACGCAGAGTTTGGTGAGCAGAAGAGACTAATAAATCTGCTTCGCTCTCGTGTGAGGAAAACTCTCAGTAGATCTGTAGACAGACATTTTAATAAAGATTTTGTGCTTTTTAATAGATCAGTTCAATGGCTTTGCACATATTAAAAACACTTATTTGTGTCTACATACTGGTTTAAATCTGTAATCTCTAGAAATGGTCACCGAATGAATCAGTGAATGAATCGTTTTGATGAACCGATTCAAATGACTCGAGTCACCGGAATGAATCAAAGTCATCGCCGCTGATAAACTCCATCAAACTCATGTGATTCGCATCCCGATGCAGTTAAATACAGAAGTGGAGTTAGAAAACTCGCTAGACGCCAACATGACGAGCTGCTGTGATTTACACTATTACTGAAGCTGAAGAAACCAGCGTTCGGTATCAGCGGCGCAGATATAAAATCACACACTGCGCTAATTGTTGGCAATAAAGCCGGCGGTATTGATTAGGCTGATATCTGCAGCACGTCGTACCGATCACACGAGCCTCTGAGAAATGAGAGGAAGACCACAAACAGAGAGGATGATGGGAGACGTGTGTAGTCAGAGCCCAGTAACAACAGGTTCTGTTGAATACAGCAAAATACAAACACAATACCATCATCATCATCATATCCCAGAATTCCCTTAACCGCAGTGACAGGAAATGGACCGACAGCATGAGAAACGGTGGATGAAAGAGTCACACACACACACACACACACACACTTTCACTCACCCACAACCGGAAAACCCACACACAACACTTCGAGGGGGTGTCACACCATACAACCCACACACACCACAAGGCTCAGACACACAACACACCCCCCCACTCCACACTCCACAACCACACACACACCCACTCCCACACACACACACACCACACCCCACCACACACACACACACACACACACAACCCCTCACACACACACACACACATACACATACTCACACACACACACACACGCATCCCACACTCACACACACACTCTCACACACACCACCCACACACACACACACCTCTCTCCACTCACTCACTCACTTCACCCACCCACCGTCACTCACACACACGACACACACACCACACTCTCCTCACTCAACTCACGTCACACACACACACACACACACAAACTCTCTCTCTCTCACTCACACACACACACAACATACTCACACACACAACACACTCACAACACAACTCACACACACACACTCACAACACACACACACACACACACACACACACACACACACACACACACACCACACACACTCACACACACCACACACACACACACAAAACACACACACACACTCACACTCACACAGACACCACCACAACACACCACACACACACACACACAAACCCACACACACACACTCACACAACACTCACACACTCACACACAACACTCACACACACACTTCACACACTCCCACACACACACAACACCCACTCACACACACACACCCACTCACACACCTCTCACACACACACACACACCACACCACACACACACCTCTCTCCCGCACTCACTCACTCACACACAACTCCACTCACTCACACACACACACACACCCACACACCACACAAACACACACACACGCACCCTCACAAGTCCTCAGTCACTCTGCACACACCCAACACCACCAACACACACCCCACTCTCTCTCTATCTCACACACCACCCACTCACACACTCTCACACCACACACTCACCCACACACACCACACACACACACACACACACACACTCACAACACAAACACTCCACACACTCTCACACCAAACTCTCACCACATCACCCCTCTCCTCTCACACACCACCCTCACACACACATTCTCACACTCACTCACACTGTCTCTCACACACACACCCACACTCTCTCTCCCCCACACACACACACACACACACCTCTCTCTCTCTCTCTCTCTCTCACACACACCCACACACACTCTCCCACACACACTCTCTCACACTCACACACTCACACTACACACACACACACACACTCACACACACTCACTCACTCACACTCACACACTCTCACACACACACACACACACACACCACACACACACACACACTCTCTCACACACACACACACACACAACACACCCAACACACACACTCTCCTCACACAGCAAACACTGTCCACTCCCACACCACACACACCCCAACACACACACTCTCTCACACACCACTACACACACACAACACCAACTCGCTTCACACACACACCCACCCCCACTCTCTCACACTCACACACACACACCCACACTCACACACTCACACACACACACACACACACACACTCACTCACTCACTCTCACACACACACACACACAAAAAAAACACAACCAGCTACACTCACACATACACACACACAACACACGACACTGTTCCAGTCAGTCAGCTTGACTCTGTTTATAAAACAAGCCCAGAGGTGAAGAAAAAGAGTTTAATGCTGTTTTACAGGAAAAATAAAATTGGCTGCCGATGCCAGCTGGCACTGAGAGGCGACGCACATAAAACTAACAGACAACAGCAGATCTGATCCATACTATTTACGTAATTAAACACTTTGAAAAATGACTTGCAGAAACAAATCAAACTAAATTCTACATGGCAAAAAATCTGTCTTATTTGTTTTCCAGTAAAAATATCCCTTAAATGAGATCTAAATCATTTTTTAAAATAATTTCAAAAAATCAATTACAAATACAGAAAAGGTTGATGTCGGTAAGATTTTTTATGTTTTTGAAAGTCGCTCTGCTCACCAGGCGCAGTTTATTAATCATAAAATACAGAAAAATTGTGCAATATTATTACCATTTAAAATAATGGTTTTCTGTTTTAATATACTGTAAAATATAATTTATTTCTGTGATCAAATCTGTATTTTCAGCATCATTACTCCAGTCTTCAGTGTCACATGATCCTTAAAAAAAATAATTCTAATATGCTGATTTGCTCCTCAGAACATTTCTTATTATTATCAATGTTGAAAAAGTTGTGCTGTTTAATATTTTTGTGGAAACTGTGATATATTTTATTTTTCAGGATTCGCAGATGAATAGAAAGTTCAAAAGAACAGCATTTATTTTAAATATTGTTATTTTATAACATTATAAATGTCTTTACTGTCACTTTTGATCAATTTAACAACAACAACAACAACAAATATTACTGACCCTAATAAACCTTGGTACAGTAGCATATATGTGACATTAGAACTGATGATTCTGTCATTGATTGTTTAATCATCAGTGTTTGGAAACACTTCAGAAGTGATTTCTAGTGCGCGGGAGAGAGTGCATCCTGAACACTCGCCGACGGAGGGGTTCAACCTTCTGCAGGATGCTTTAAATCAGCCCTGCAGTGTGTCTTCAGTCCTCCAGATCTCATTATGCGCACGGCTGCAAATCAATGTCCTTATTACCGTTCACTACAGCGGGAGATAACGGCTCTGTTCATAACCTAATGCATTGCATTTATGGAAGGTGGACGGGGCTAAAAGTCTTTAAACGGAACGTGTGAAATTTGACCGTGTCATAATGCACTATTTGTCCACGTTAATGCGACAACACGCACAGCAGCCAATAAAATTACTGTATTTGATAAAAAATTTAAAAAATGATGAAAATAGACTATATTTGCATATGTGATGTGATGGTATGTTGGTATGCACATATGCAAACATCAGACGTAATGGTACACTGGTATGCACATATGCAAACATCAGATGTTATATTTGTTCATGAGGGATAATGCATCAGTGCTTTGTGTGTGATGTCAAGCGTATAAGCCTTTTTAGTTGTTTAGTTCAATGTTCTTTCTCAGGTAGAAAAGTCTTAATTAACATTGTAACATTAATTCATTTACTCTAGCGCAGTAGATATCAGTTAAGCAATGCTGCATTTAGGGCTGGGCGATATAGCTAAAAAATGTATCACGAGATAATGTTTCATATCGTTCGGTATCGAAAATTATTGACATTTTTATAACCTTTTCTAAACCCTTCTTTAAGGTTTACATTTAACCACCTGTATTTTTTTTACACCAATTTGTTAAGACAAACCAGCTTTTTTTAAAAAGTTTTTAACAAACAAAAACCAAATAAAATAGCAAATAAAAATTTAAACAATCTCCTTTCTTATATTTTATCTGCAGATTAAATAAGTGTTAGGGAAACATTTGTCCACAGGAGGGCGCACGCGATGAGCAAAATAACGCACCTCATTGAACAGTTTATTCAATGCAATTAAATAACTGCTGTCTATAAAAAGACGTGTATTACGTCTAAATTAACTCATTTAAATCAAATAAAATTTCGTAAATTGCGTAAACAATATGAACAAAACAACGTCATGTATTTATGCATAGCTTAATACAAAAATCTGAAGCGCCGATCACACAGATTTCATTTAAAAACATATGAGACGCAGTGGAATGGAATTAAAAAAAAACATAAATTCTCGAGACATGTTTTCTAAAAGTTGAACCTCTTTTATTCATCTCTTGTGCGAGACGCGACTGCGACATAGTTGTGCTTCTCAAGAATGCGCCGAATATGCCTTCTGTGTGAATGGCCTAACCAATATCTTCTCCGCATTGAGCTTCTGTAATATTTTGAATGGAAAACAATATTTGCACGTGCTCATTTCAGCATGTGTTTGTGTTCTGTTGGCTGTCTGCTTGTCACTCATAACACGCGCCTTTAAATTTAAAAAAGTGTGAAACTATCGTGCGCTATATAGAACATTTTTTCTATCGTTATCGATGATGGTGTACCGTCGATAAATATCGATACCGCTTTATCGCCCAGGCCTAACTGCAATAAACTAAAGAAAGGATTAATATGTGGATAAATCTAGAGGTAAATCTGCTTGGCCAGAATGTGCGCACATTCACAGACACGTTCAAATTTGTCGTTTTAACATAGTAACACTGTGCGGCTTTACACGTACTAAAGAAACACAGCAAAAACTGACACTAACACAGCCAGAATCTGCATGTCTACACATACAAAAGAAATGTGTTTAAAATTGCCATGTTAACGTGGACACACAGTGCATGCTGACACGGTCAAGTTTTAGGGTCCTATGAAATCATTTTTATTTTTTCCCAAGTTCTGTTTATTCCATTTTAATTGTTCTAGATTACATTTTTTTTCTGTTGTAATTTTCTGTGCTCTTTTTTTAATGGTTAAATTACATTTTATGTCTAATGTCTAATTAATTAAAATCATGAAACTTATACAATTTAACATCAATTTATTAAAAGTTTAACAAAAATTTTACGTTTAGGGCCCTATGAAATGTTTTATTCGTCCAACCTTATGTTTTATTGTAACCAAATTCTGTTTTAGCATGTCTAATTATTTGAATGCATAAAAACAACTTAATTTATAAAAATTTATTTTTTTTTACATAGCTATAAATATTTGTCCCCCCCCCCCCCCCCCCCTTCAGAATTCTGTGTTTTGTATTTAATTTTTCTGGTTGTCAGAATGAAGGCATAAACAATAATCTTTAGCGCCAATAAAATTAAACAACTTTATTTTTAATATATATATATTTCCTATTAACATTAAAACATGAACGAATATGTGTAATTGCTTCCTTAAAAAATTAAAGTTTAATAAGGTTTTAATAATAGTAGTAGTTGTAGTATTACGTACATTCTACTGAACAACAGTAATATATTTCAGGCACAATAATGTCTTCAAGTTTAACCGAACTTTTATTTTGACGGTTTGCCGTGAATACCTTTAAATTTCTGTGTGCATATGATATGACGATAGTTTCTCTCAAATGAAATGGTCAAATGCTCATGAAGTGACTCTAGTAGTTCTAGAGATTGTTTATGTGTTCATATTGAGGTGACAGATGCTGAAATCGCGATCCATCGTGGAAATCATAGGGCCCTAAAGTTTCATACGTTCTGGTTAAAGACTTTTGGCCTTTTCGGCCTTCCATATTCCGGCAAATTCAGCCAGATTTTCCCCATGTCGCAAGTTGGTTATCTGTAATATTTTGACCAAAGTAATATTACAGCAACCAAAGACTCGTTATGTTAAGTTTTGAACTAAACCACCCTCAAGAGAGCTGTCGAGTTTTGTATATGTCTGGACGTTTGCTTCGCAGGGCGCTCTCTTCAAGGGTTGCCATGTCCACTTAATATAAGTGACATTATTAAGCGTTTTTAGGCTTGTTGTTTGCGCTCGGCTCATAAAACGAGACAGTTTATGAAGTTAATAAAGTAGGCAGGTGCAGGTCGCAATTTTTTGGCATGTGGATTATTTCCAAGATTGCATTTGTGTTTATTATTGGCTTGTTCTTATTTGCTTATTTGCTGTAATGAATCAAAATGTACCTCGTTCCTTGTCGTCTCTGCTTTACGTTTTAGCTAATTCATATGAATTTGTACAGTCTCATTCATACGTTTATGTGCGATCTTCTTACGCCTCACCGAGGCTTAGGTTTTGTGGTGGAACGTCATGCTTCCTTTTATTTTTCCTTATAAATCACATCATACGAACTCACAGAATCGGCATCTCGTAAAATTTAACATTTTCTCATGGGATCGGTTTGGTGTATCATATTAAACTCATTCCAGTAGTTTGACATTAGCATGCAAACGTTGCTACCTACATGCAAATATTGCATGACAGGATAGAGTGCACACTTTTATTTAAATCAAAAGAACTATACCAGAATTGCAAAAAGAACTAAACTGAAAATGAAAAATAATTTTAAAATAAAATAATCACTCAAATTGCTAGTTAATTTAACAAAGAATTACATAGAAATGGCAAGTAACATTGAATTAAATGTAAAAAAAATTGAAAAACTCAAATAATCTGTTTAATTTGCAACTTTTTTACTGTGTAACATGTGTTTTCTTAGTGTGAAGAACATTTTCAGAATTGTTTTCCGTTATAAAGAACCTTTTTTTTTTTCAATGTAAAGTTTCCATTGATGTTAAAAGCTCTTCATGAAACCAAAGATGCAAATAAAGAACATTTATTTTTAAGGGTGTAAAGTCTTCATGCACTATCTAGCATGCATTCACTGCGCTCGTCGAAATGCATTCTGGGATTGCATTCGCTGTTAAAAAATACATATGATGCTGCCTTAGATGTTAGCCACAGTGGCTCACATGCATAGCTTGGAGCATCCTCGGTTTTAATGCACATCTACGATGCTGGTGAACTGTTTGTTGTCTGTAATCAAGTGTGTTTTGATGTGGATGTTAATGTGTCTTGAAGACAGACATGTATAGAGTCACATGATACCCACAATGCACCCATTGATGTTTGTTCAAGCAGACAGTGTTGTTTTTGTAAATAAAAGCCTTGTTTGCACACACAGAATGAACTCCCACTTCCCCCGTTATTTGAGAGTGGTACGACCCTGGTGGCCTCTGCTTAGGTTTCTTAAGATGCTTCTTTGTGTGCGTTTGAGCGCTCGACAGACTCTTACTTCAGTAGTAACACCCAGAAGCAGCTCTGTTGTGCCGGAGGCCGGATTGGCATACTGTGCCCATTGGCATCCACTAACCTCGTTTACCCAGAAACACCTCCATTCATGGCAGATCCAACATGGCGGCTCTTTTCAGCGAGCGCAGTTGGAGTTAATGGGCCAGTCATGCGACTGCTCGACTCACATCAGCACCGTGACACACACGTTCAGTGCGAGCGCTTCACACACCACGGCTCTCATTGTCTACAGGTGCGGCCATTTCTGGATGATTTGGAAAAAATCTTAGGTGAAAATTTACTTCAACCAAAAGAACTACCAGAATTATCATTCATAACGTTAAAATTGCCAACTCAATCGTTTTACTAGGGATAACATCTTAATAATACGGTTTAAAAAGCTACAAATTAGTTTTTTACATTTTATATATACATATATATACACACACAATACAATATTTACTCAAAATGTACTACAAATATTTGAGAATTTTTTTTGCCCATGCTGTCATTCATCTAATACTAATAAATGCAAATTGAATAGGATTGTTTAAAAATATACAATTGTTTTTTGATGAATTTTATATCAATATAATTATGGTATATAATAAAAATCACGCTAAATGAGGCGTACATAAATTACTGAATTATTAAAAAAGTATTTTCACACAAAATTTTCTTTAAAATTCACGTCTTGATGGGTGACAATGCGCATACGAAAAAAAAGAAAAAGATGGCTGATTTATTTTTTATAATATTATTATAATGATCTATTATATTTTTATTTATTATATATATTATAGATATTATACAACAGTGGGCTAGAAAAGAATCAGGACCCTCTTTTTAAAAGATCACTTTTGCAAGCTTTCAGCCTGAAAATGAAGACGAGAACACCGTTTTTGTGTCACTGAATAACTACAGCTGGATTTTTAAATAAAACAAAAAACTGGTTCGTCTATTTCAGGTTGCAAAGCTGCACAAAATGTGATTTTGTAAGGGGTTGAATTCTTTTCTAGACCCCCACTGTATGTATATATTATTATATAGATAAGATCTGTTCAATGCTAATAAAATAATATATATATATATAAGGTAGAACACATATGATGAAATTACCATAAAGTATTCAACCAGCATATCCATCGCATACGAAAAAACACAAACCGAAGTGTATGTAGTTATATGAATAAACAAAAGAGGCACGGATATGGATTAATACACTCCATAACATCTACACAATATATTATTAGGCCGATTACAAATTAATCAACATCTGCAAGTAAAATACACCAAACTATAGCTAAAATAATCAAGGTGTGTTTCCACACATTTTCACAAAGCGAACAGCAAGGCCAAGGGAATTAATTATTTCTATGAATCAATATAACGTATGCCGCACTGTCATTAAGCAGAACGAGAGGTTTTTGTGTAAAATTGTTTTATCATGCTATTCTATGAAAAGGTTCTTTTATGCCCTAATTCTTTAAAAAGCTGCTTTTTAAAGGGGTCATAGGATGCCCCTTTTCCACAAGTTGATATGATTCTTTAGGATCTTAATGAAACGTCTGTAAATAGTTGGTTTTAAGTTTATTCAATGGTAGATACAAAAACAGCTTTTTTTTACAGTCAACAAAAAGCTCTTTCAGATCAAAGCCATTCTGTAGCATGCCTTAAATGTTAATGAGCTAGCTGACTCCGACCATCTCTTCGAAGCTGCTATCAGGAGAGACTGTTACTTAGCTGCATTCATCTGGGTGAAATTGCTTAATTAGCACATTATTAGAAAGGCGTATGCAAAGGATTTCATTACAAAAATTCTACTCATTTTCTGTAGATGAGGCTGTGGATCACGAATGATTATGATTCGCGGGCCGGGGGCGAAACAATAGACGCATTTATGTAGATCGAACGGGCGGCCAACCCTTCAGAAACAAATGTAATCCAATCGTGTCGTAGCGGCTCAGATGCGGCGGGAGTAGGTAATGGACGACCTGCTGTTCATATTAATCCAACAACAGAACACCTCGACGCTCAGGAGGTAATTCTTGTCTACAATACTGCTCCGGCGAAGTGGTGTGTTTTGAAGCAAGGCCGGACTGAGACAGTCACTCAGGGGCGGAGCTTAAGGTAAGAAAGATAACAGATCCAGTCTTGGGCTGAAACACTACGTCAAATCAAAATATCGTAGGGCGGGGCCGGGTATGTTCTGTCTGTACGCACTCGGTCCCGGAGCTAAGTAAGGTAAGATGCCAGTTCAGTCTGTGCTGAAACGCTGCTGTCAATCTAACTATCGTGGGAGGGGCCTGTATGTGTGACGTCACTCAGGGCGGAGCTAAGGTAAGACACCAGTCCAGTCTGTGATGAAAAGCTAGTGTCAATCAAACAATTGTGGGAGGGGCCTGTCTGTGTGACGTCACTCAGGTCGGAGCTAAGGTAAGACACCAGTCCAATCTGTGCTGAAACGCTACTGTCAAACAAACTATCGTGGGAGGGCTGGGGGGCGGCCTGTCATTGTGAAGTCACTAAGAGTCAGGAGAGCAGCTAGCTAAGGTTAAGACACCAGTCTAGTCTGTGCGGACCGCTACTGTCAAATCAAACATCGTAGGGAGGGGCCTGTCGTGATGACAGTTCATTCAGGGCGGGTCTAAGGTAAGACACCATTCCAGTCTGTGCTGAAACGCTACTGTAAATCAAACTATCGTGGGAGGGGCCTGTCTGTGTGACGTCACTCAGGGCGGAGCTAAGACACCAGTCCAGTCTGTGCTGAAAAACTACTGCCAATCAAACTATCGGGGGAGGGGCCTGTCTGTGTGACGTCACTCAGGGCGGAGCTTTAAACAAAAAGTAAGACGCCAGCCAGTCTGTGCTAAACGATATGTAAATCAAAACTGTATCCGTTGGGTGAGGGAGGGGCTGTCTGTGATGACAGTAACTCAGGGCGGAGCTAAGGTAAGACACCAGTCCAGTCTGTGCTGAAACACAACTGTCAATCAAACTATAGTGGGCGGGGCCTGTTTTTGTGACGTCACACAGGGCGGAACGATAAGGTAAGACGCCACAGTCAGTCTGTGCTGTTGTGAAACACTATTGTCAGCAACTCAAATATCGTGGGGGGAGGGGGGCCTGTCTGTGTGACGGCACTCAGGGCGGAGCTAAGGTAAGACACCAATCCAGTCTGTGCTGAAACGCTACTGTCACTCAAACTATCGTGGGAGGGGCCTGTCTGTGTGACGTCACACAGGGCGGAGCTAAGGTAAGACACCAGTCCAGTCTGTGCTGGAACGCTACTGTCAATCAAACAATTGTGGGAGGGCCAGGGTCTGTGTGACGTCACACAGGGCGGCGATAAGGTAAGACACCAGTCCAGTGCTGTGCTCTGAAACCTACGTCAATCAAACTATCGTGCGGCGGTGGCATGTCTGTGTGACGTCACTCCAGGCGCGGAGAGCCTAAGGTAAGACGCCCACCAGCCAGTCTGTGCTGAAAACACTACCTGTCAATCAACATATCTGGGGAGGGGGCCTGTCTGTGTGACGGCACTCAAGGCGGAGGGAGCAAGGTAATACGCCACCAGTCCAGTCTGTGAGGAAACGCTACTGTCAATCAAACTATCGTGGGAGGGGCCTGTCTGTGTGACGTCACTCAGGGCGGAGCTAAGGTAAGACACCAGTCCAGTCTGTGCTGAAACGCTACTGTCAATCAAACTATCGTGGG
The DNA here is from genome assembly GCA_018155175.1 of Sinocyclocheilus anophthalmus. Classification (NCBI taxonomy): domain Eukaryota; kingdom Metazoa; phylum Chordata; class Actinopteri; order Cypriniformes; family Cyprinidae; genus Sinocyclocheilus; species Sinocyclocheilus anophthalmus. The sequence goes on from JADLZN010004671.1 coordinate 90,277, forward strand.
AGGGGACTGTCTGTGTGACGTCATCTCAGGGCGGGATAGCCTCATGTAAGAACCAGTCCAGTCGTGCTGAAACATACTGTCAATCAACTATCGTTGGGAGGGGCCTTCTATCTCGTTTGGGAGGGGCGCTGAATCTGTGTGACGTCCTAGGCAGGCGTTAAGTAATAAGGACGACACAGTCAGTCAATGGTGCGGACACTAATGTCAACAACTATCGTGGGAGGGGCTGTCTGGGTGAAGTTGAGATCGGCTCGATTTGAGAAAGAGGGGGAAGATGAAGGGGAAAACATTTAACCAGATAAAAAAAAACACTGGGTGGATTTTTTATCATTATAGAGTGGATGTGTACAAACACTGCCAACGCACTTTTATGTTCAAACAACATGTAAAAGTGAATTTAGCATCCGATGACCCCTTTAAGCGAGAACAGACACAACACACACTTCCCAGAATGCTTTGAGTCTGACGGGGAACAAGAGCGCGTCTGATGTGGAGCGTTAGATGTGTGTGATTGAGGGCGAATCGCATCTCTCGCTGTCAGAGGCGTTTATGCTGAAACTCAAACATTTAAAGTAGAGCGAACTGATCCTGCAGCCGCCACATGGTGCTTTCTCTCTTTCATTTCTCAGTGAACTCTCTATAAAGTGCAGCATCAGCAGATTCAGCGTGATGACGTTTCTTCTCAGCTGAACAGCTGCGAGCGTTTCCTCCGAGTGCCATTGTTCAGCTCTACAACTCACATCTATTATTGATGGCTTTGGTTTCTGCCATCCGGCTTCTTCATCTGCACTTTGTCTTTCAAATCTATTTGACCCTGAAGAAATCTGGATTTATTAAGCCGAGGGCGAACTACTAGAGTGATGAAGAAATGACAGATCCGTGCTTTCGTGTTCTGTGCAATTTACAGGTGTAATAAAGGATCTTGAAAAGGGCAAGGAAGAAAAAAAAAAAAAGAAACAAAAAGGATTTTTAATTCACAATAAGATCAATATTGAAAATATTCAAACTTCATTCCAATTTAAAGCGGGATTGATTTAAATATACAAAATATTTATTTTTTGTGATTTATAAAAGTAAGTTGTATCATAAAATAATATAAATTATTATTATTTATTCATGCTTAATGAGACTACATATAAAATACTGAATTTGTAACCTATTTCACAACAATATTTTCTTAAAAGTCAGTAGCATTGCGGGGAATGCATTTAAAAACAAATAAGTCTTGTGTCTACGTTGTTAATTTTAAGTATGTTGAAAATTAAATTATTGCAATATAAAAGTATATTAAAAAAAATAATAATTTTAGGTGGGATTAATCACGATTGTTTAAAAAAAAAAAGTGTTTTTTTAACTTGATTGACAAAGTGGATATCGATTTTTTTTTTTTAATCAATACTTTGAAAATGAAAATATTATGATTTTTCACCTTATAATCTATATACATATATAGAGTTACAAAGTAGAAAAGAACATGCAACATAATAAATAATTGGTATAAATAAATTGATTGATTTATATAAAAATGTATATATTTAATATGCTAATTGCCTAAAAATGAGATTATGAATTATAATTAAAAATTATTCACACAATATTGTCTATAATTATATTATGTTGTAATTTTCTTACATTTATTTTTAAAAAATCTTGAAAATTATAGATGTTACATTTAAAAAAAAATGGAATAGCTATGGATGAATCATTTAATGAAATCATAATTTATTCCAATTTTTAAAGACAAGGAATTGTTTTTAAAGTCTCAGAGATTTATACATGATTGCAGGTTTCTATTTTGCATCTGTGTCTTAGTACTACACTGAAGTCCAACTTGACTAGTTCTCCAATGCAATGGTTTTCTAGTGCTTGCTGTCTATGTTTTCAGAGCAAACCTCACTTTTCTATGGAATCTAAGCCGTCAATTTAATCATTTTCTTGTGAGAATGGCAGCACGTAATATTGACAAAAGAAGGGAGAAAAGCATGACGTCGAGGGGACTGACATATCATGAAATTCTGACTTTTCCAGGTTTTAAGTGCTTTAATCAGGTCTCCGGTGCATCTACCAAACAAGGAAACATGAAAAAGATCAACCCAGTAACTTTGTTTTGGTAAGCCTTTTTCTGAAAGCGTCTGAGAAAAACTAGCGCGTCTGATTTCGCTCCCTTGGTGATGTTGCAAATGGATCTCATTATAATATTACCGCCCCCTTAATCTGTAAGTTTACACCCAAGGCACCTTCATTGTGTTTTCGCAAGCGACAACAGTGCACCAGCTCTAACGCCATGATGAAAGTTTGAGCAGAACACGCTAACTGTTCAGTGTTTGGCTGCAGAGACGAGCACAGAACACTGCTTAGAGTCCCAGCCTCAGAGGAGACGAGAGCAGTGGATTTATATTTTTATTTACTGTATATTGCTGCTGCCAATACAAATCTAAAATAAACATGTGATTTATTTCACAGCTGGCGTTTACCTTCACAGACCTATAAACCCATGTTTTTGTAACTCGGTTGTGTTAAAGTAGATTGTGTACGTGAATGAGAGCAAAAAAAGCTTAGTGTTTTTTTAGTTTAGTGCTCGCATGCTGTGACAGCCACTTTCTGTCCATGTGCTTCAGATGTGTGCACTCAGAAAACACTATATCAGACGTTTAAACTCATATGTTTTAAAACGCATGATTTCAGCGCGATAGACATGATTATCAGAACCAAAACAGATGTTTGTAGCAGGTCCGAGCTGTAATGGCGCAGGTCTATTCTGGAAAAGGGGGCGGGGAGCAGCATCATTTGCATTTAAAGAGACAGGCCCGAAAAAAAACAGGTGTTCTGCCTTCCACTCAAATAGCATTTCAAAAAAAAAAAAAAAAATGATTAAATAACTGATCGTGGCGTATTTTGAGCTGAAACTTCAGCAGAAACCTTCGGGGGACAACTTGAGACTTATCATTACATTTGGAAAAAAGGGGCATAATATTCTCCTTTAAAAACTGGCCGTGTAAATAAAGTTGGCAAATTTTCATTAAACCTAGTCCGTGTCGGTGGGATGAGCGTTTGGGTCTGTTCCATCATCGAGTGGCATCATCAATAAAACTTTTTATATTGTTTTGTTAAATATTTTTGTAAATATTTTGAAAGGATTTAATTTTATATTTAATTATATATATAGCTCTCAAATATCAAGCATATTAAGATATAACATAAATAGTTTGTATAACAACATGATAAGAATATAGTGTATATAGACTAATCTATAAGAATATTTGTATATTGCCACTGTATATTTGATATCATATTGAGATTAAACCTTTTATTAGATTATAAAAACATATCATATATGTTATGTATGTTTAGATTGGTATTTTGTGATTTTATTTTAGAATTATATATATATAAATTATATAAGTTTTATAACAAGATGATTAGAGAATATAAAAGTGTATTATAGAAATAATTGTAAAATATAAAAGTCCAGTACATAGACATATACAAGTGTATATTTAACACATATAGATACTATATCCAAACGTTTATATTTCTATTTACACTTTATTTCTATATCATATTGTTATTAACGTATATTATATAAATTTTTTTCGTACAGTGTTCGGATTGCATCGTGTGTCTGTAAGCGGGTGAGAAACAGGAGATGTCGAGGTCACTGTTAAGTCTCTCCTCATGAAGACTAGAGTCCAGTGGGGGTTAAAGAAGCAAGCAAGCATCAGAGCCAGGCGGTGATTTCTCCTCGGGTTCCAGGCAGTTGTTGTCGTTGAACATCACTGTTGACCCACTAGAGCGATGCTAATCAGTTTATATGAATGATTTGAGCAGACTGTTTATTCAGACCGTGGCGTTACCTCTGCGCCGTGGATGTCAGAGCCTAATTCTCATCATGAGTCGTGTGTGAGAGAGAGTGGTGTGTGTGGTGAGAAGAGTGTGTGGTGTGTGTGAGGGGGGGGGGGGGGATTGAGAGTGAGAGAGTGGTGTGTGTGTGTGTGAGAGAGGTGTGTGTGTGTGTTGAGGGAGAAGGGTGTGTGGTGTGTGTGTGTGTGGACGCGCGTTTTTGTGTGGACAACTAGATGGGACATAAATGTGAATAAAGGGGGGGGCACAAAGGTATGACATAGGTTTTACAAGGAGAAGGTGACTTTTCAGGACATTACCCCCATGTCCCCACTTTTCAAAACGCTTATAAATCACACAGAATGGAGGTTATTGAAAATCTGAAATAGCACAAAGACTCCTGTAAGGGGTAGGTTTAGAGGTAGGTTTGGTGCCCTCAGCCCGGCAATAATATAAGGTCTGACTACAGTCATAAAAACCATCGGCCTTATGGAGAATCACACGTTTCAAAAATGTTCAACTCTGTGTTGTGTTGAGTGATGGATGAGGGGGGGGTGTGTGAGTGAGGATGTGGGTGGGGGGTGGTGTGTGAGTGAGGGGGTGTGGAGTGTGGTGTGGAGTGAGGTCGTGTCGTGGTGTGAGAGGATATGAGAGGGGGTGTGTAGGTGTGGGGGTGGGTGGTGAGTGAGTAGAAGATGTGATGACAGAGTTGTGTGTGTGTGGGTGGGATGGGAGAGACGAGAGGAGGATGGGGAATGTGCGAGAATGAGAGAGGGAAGGATGTAGTGGTGTTGAGGAGAAAGAGGAGAGAAGTGGTGAGAGGGTGTGTTGTGGGAGTTAGAGCAGGGAAGCGAGAAGGTGTTGGGTTGGGGGATAACATGGGTGGAGATGAGAGAGAAGAGGGAAGGAGAGGCAAGGAGCGGGAGTAGGAGAGTGCGAGGTAGAGAGAGGAGCGAGGAGAGAGAGACAGCCGAGCAGAGAAGGCGGAGACGAGGAGGGGAGAGGAGAACGCCAGAATAGTGTGGTGTTCGTGTTGTGTCACAGCAGTAATTGGCTATGTTAGAAGGAAAGGCAAGATAAAAGAGCAAGCCACATTGGTTTATTTTGATATCAGCTCAAGCCAAATGGTAGAACGGGCGCTCCCTCATTTATCATGCAGGTTGTGGGACACGATCAGTGGTTGAAGCCAATTATACTAAATCAGTTTCACCAAGAAAGGGGACTGATCCTGCGATCTGCTCCAGTGCATCGGAGGGGAGGTATTGATCATAGTACAGGCGGGTACGCACTGCGGCATGCACAAATTCGAAAAACAACGCTCTCGAAGAATCGCCTGAAGAAACAGCTACCGATGAAGGATCGAAGCTATTATATAACCGCACCCTGGTTCAACAGAGACCATAACGCTGTAACGAACCCACGAACTTCTAGGCGATGCTTTAACGTATCAACTGAGTACCGATTCACAGCGCTCAGAATCACAAATCAAACTAAAATAGTGCTTTGTTTAAGCGAATTACATAATAACTCTATAAAAAATGGTAAACTAACAAGAATAATATAAATAATAAAAAAAATTAAAAAAGTGCAATGCATAAGCCGAAAGAAACAGTTCTATCAAACTGAAAACAAGAATTAAGGGTAAATAATTACATGTGACACTAAAAAATATAATATTTTCCTTCATGGGGCTAGTGCAAAAGGCCTTTCTACAAATTACTAATGAAAATATAATATAAGTACTAAAAATATTAATCAAGTCCAAATATACGGAAGGAATATTATTAAACAATGTAATATGCTATACACTTTTGTCACAGATATATTTATTATTCTCACAATATTAATGTTTTAAAATACAAATACTGTAACATATTTTGTTGCTACACATGCAATATTTACCCAAAATATTATATTTATATATTAAGGTTTTAGATTTAACCATTTACATTGCAATTTAAGATGTAGATGTAAACTGCATATGTTTAGATAAAGGAAGAGTATAAATCTATATATAGAATATATTATAATTCCATATTCATAATATCAAACCACATTTTTGAATAAAAACATAAGACTAGGTATAGTATAATAATAATATATAGATAGATAGATAAACATGATAAAGCGATATATATAAACATAATACACGAACACAAAAATGTGCTATTTTTATTAGAATTTATAAAATGTCTTTTGGCAGCCTGAATCAAATAATGACTCAAAAAAGAGCTATTAAAAAGTGTGGTTTGCATTATGCCAGCTCCATCCACTGAAGATCAAGCGGAGTGCATTGCATTGTGGGATAGAGCATGCCATGCAGCTCGCTCTACATTTACATGTATGCATTTGTTAGATGATTTTATCCAGCGTATATGTATTTTATCAGTTCGTGCATTCCCTGGAGAGTTGCCGGTCAAAGGAAACACATACTACAGTATATACTGCAGGAATGGCAGTGTGCTGTAATGCCTGCTGACCTGCACGACACTGCAACAAATGAGAGTGCACTAGTTGAGATGAAGACATAACGAGACACTGAGCTGTAAAGTGTGTGTGTTACGTAAGAGTCTTGCTCTCTCCCGGCTCTTTTGTTTCCCGTTTGAGAACCTCAGGAGACTAATGGAAACCAGCTCTGGAGCCGATCGCATCCACAGCTGTCCTGCGCTCTGATTGGCTGCGGCTGAGCTGTCCTGCACTCTGATTAGCTGAGGCTGAGCTGTCCTGCACTCTGATTGGCTGAGGCTGAGCTGTCCTGCACTCTGACTGGCTGAGGCTGAGCTGGCTGCACTCTGACTGGCTGAGGCTGAGCTGTCCTGCACTCTGATTGGCTGAGGCTGAGCTGTCCTGCACTCTGACTGGCTGAGGCTGAGCTGTCCTGCACTCTGACTGGCTGAGGCGTAGGGCTGAGCGGCTGCGCTCTAATAGCTGAGCAGCTGACGCTGGCTAGAGCTCGATATAATCGATGTCTAAGAGCTGTCCTCAACTCTGATTGGTTGAGGCTTGAGCGTCAGTGCGCTAATGATTGGCTGAGGCGAAGCGTCCTGCGCTCTGACATGGGCTTGAGCTGAGCTGCCTGCACTTGACGGGCTGGAGGCTGACGCTGTCCTTGCGCGATGCTGATTGGCTGCGGCTGAGCTGTCCTGCGCTCTGATTGGCTGAGGCTGAGCTGTCCTGCGCTCTGATTGGCTGAGGCTGAGCTGTCCTGCGCTCTGATTGGCTGCGGCTGAGCTGTCCTGCGCTCTGACTGGCTGAGGCTGAGCTGTCCTGCACTCTGACTGGCTGAGGCTGAGCTGGCTGCGCTCTGACTGGCTGAGGCTGAGCTGTCCTGCACTCTGACTGGCTGAGGCTGAGCTGGCTGCGCTCTGATTAGCTGAGGCTGAGCTGGCTGGCTGCGCTCAGATTGGCTGCTGACGTCTCTCTGTGATTGGTCTCTGTCTTTATGCAAATGCAGTGGGATGTTTGTTCAGGGTCAGTTTTGGTGCAGGACACTGCAAATCAAATCAGAGATAACAGTAGAGCATTCGCAGCTTTCTGTAGAGTCTTCAAAAGAATTAGACAGACGAAATTAAAGGAAATTTAATTAAACTGTCCATTTTTACATAAATTTCTTGAAATATAGCTAGACCGCCTCATAAAACAGAGGAAACAAATAAAAAAGCACAAGCATATTTGTAACTTTGGAGTCAGTAAGATTTTTTTTTTCAAGAAATTAATACTTTTAATCAGCAAGGAGCATTAATTAAATTGATCAAAAAAGTGACAGTAGACATATATAATGTTACGAAACATTTCTATTTCAAATAAACGCTGTTCTTTTGAACTTTCTGTTCATCTGTGAATCCTGAGAAATAAAATGCATCACAAGTTTTTACACAACAAATTATTCATCCAGCAACAACTGCGATTCAACATTGATAATAATCAGAAATGTTTCTGGCCAGCTAGCCAGACGATCACGCAATACGGTATAATGATTTCTGAAGGAGTCATGTGAACACTGAAGACTGGAGAGGACTGTGCTGAAAATACAGCTGGCATCAAAGACTACAGAAATACTGAGCGTTTAACAGAGAATTGATACATTAGAAAAACAAAAGCAGATTCTCAACAATACTTAAAAAATAATTCACAAGAGTTGTGTTACTTGTAGACTTTTTGACAAAACTAAACGCAGAGTTTGGTGCAGACAGATCAGAAAGAGAAAGGACCTTTCAAAAAATATACAAAATTGTACCAACCCCAAACTTTTGAATAGTTCAAGTGACACGAGAACATTTTTAAAACAAGCTTTGTAGGGTTTTTTATGATGAGCTAGATTAAATTCGTGCTCGTCAGTTCAAACAGTGGAGGAAAAATAAATCTGCTTCGCTCTCGTGTGAGGAAAACTCTCAGTAGATCTGTAGACAGACATTTTAATAAAGATTTTGTGCTTTTTAATAGATCAGTTCAATGGCTTTGCACATATTAAAAACACTTATTTGTGTCTACATACTGGTTTAAATCTGTAATCTCTAGAAATGGTCACCGAATGAATCAGTGAATGAATCGTTTTGATGAACCGATTCAAATGACTCGAGTCACCGGAATGAATCAAAATCAATCAATAAAAAAATCAACAATAGATCAATTCAATGGCTTGAACACATCAAAACACTTATTTGTTTCTACAAACTGGTTTAAATCTGTAATCTCTAGAAATGGTCACCAAATGAATCAGTGAATTAATCGTTTTGATGAACCGATTCAAATGACTCGAGTCACCGGAATGAATCAATTAAAAAAATCAGTAATAGATCAATTCAATGGCTTGAACACATTAAAACATTTATTTGTTTCTACATACTGGTTTAAATCTGTAATCTCTAGAAATGGTCACCGAATGAATCAGTGAATGAATCGTTTTGATGAACCGATTCAAATAACTCGAGTCACCGGAATGAATCAATAAAAACAACAACAATAGATCAATTCAATGGCTTGATCACATTAAAAATACTTATTTGTGTCTACATACTGGTTTAAATCTGTAATCTCTAGAAATGGCCACCGAATGAATCAGTGGATGAATCGTTTTGATGAACCGATTCAAATGACTCGAGTCACCAGAATGAATCAATAAAAAAATCAAAATAATAAATAAATTCAATGGCTTGCACATATTAATAACACTTATTTGTCTCTACATACTGGTTTAAATCTGTAATCTCTAGAAATGGTCACCGAATGAATCAGTGAATGAATAGTTTTTATGAACCGATTCAAATGACTCGAGTCACCGGAATGAATCAATAAAAAAAAATCAGTAATAGATCAATTCAATGGCTTGAACACATTAAAACATTTATTTGTCTCTACATACTGGTTTAAATATCTTACGTCATGTCGCGCATGTAACCTGCCAAAACTCCAATGGAATCGCAATTCCTTTTGCATTTGAATTTTCGACGTCTGCACGGAAAGCTGCCAATCAATGTGAGGGGGCGGGGCTATACTAGGGGCGTGTTTGGATGGCGTGTTTGTGTTGGAGGGGACGGTGACGTCACTCACAGACGACCGCGTGCTGAATGCTTGATCAATGGATCGGGTAATCGGTGGTAAGGCTCAGCAAAGGCATGCTAACCATCAAGGTTGTACCTGTTGCTTGGTCTGTGTGAACGAACAGACAGTGCAACCTTCTTGGCACAATACATAATTATGTCTTTTTTACCCCAAATGTAGGGATTATCCCCTGCTAACAGCGGGAGCCACAACGGTATGCACAATAGGTCAATATTCACTATTATTAACCAAACGCTTTTCACCTGTCTGCATCTCTCACTGTTTACTCTCACTTACACTTTTAATAGAGAGCGTCACACCTGCCTCAAGACCTTTTACCGTTTGCACTGCACTTGATGCACTTAAACAAACAGACTTTGCAATTGCATTTAGATTATGTCACAATTTGTGCATCCACATGTGGAAAACACAATTGAAAATGCAATTTGCAATTCCTTTTGAAAAAAAGTCCTGAATATTCTTCCATAGATTCGCATCCCGATGCAGTTAAATACAGAAGTGGAGTTAGAAAACTCGCTAGACGCCAACATGACGAGCTGCTGTGATTTACACTATTACTGAAGCACAGGGATACATTATATTTGAACACATTCACATAGAAAACAGTGTTTTAATAGAAAACAGTTGTTTTAAATTGTGATAATATCATTATGGGATGCGTCACACTGAGGGAAGGACAATGACCGGCGTCCCAGCGCGAGGTTGCCGTGGTGACGGGCGATTGTAAAGCGATGGCGTCTCGTTCTCTCGCGCTCTGCTCGTTGCGTTCATATCAAATCCCCATCAGCAGCTCGTCCCGTTACTCCATTAGAGTCAGCGTTTAATTCATGATTCTGCTCTTATTGTGGATGAATCATCAGCTCGTGCTGTTCCAAAGATTTCATGATCCTTCATTAAAATATTTTTAATATAAGAAATACTTTGCTCTACCTCTTTTTTTGTTGCTAACATCATCTACTACATGCTTCATTCTTATTCTGAACCAAAACTGCAACTGAAACTAAAAATAATTTTCATTCATTGAAATAAAGCTAAAATAAAATAGAAAAAAAATAATATATATCTATTCCCCCCCCCCCCAAGAAGAAAAAAAGAAGACCCCCACCCCCCCCCCCCCCCCCCCCCCCCCCCCTCGCTAAAAACTTCAATTATAAATGAAACAAAATGAAAATGTTGCTTGGCGAACTAACTGAAATAAATATACTAAAATAAAAAAAAAATTAAAAAATTAATAAAATAAACAAAAAATAAAAAGAAGCTAAAGCTAAAAATGAAAACTAATAGAAATAGCAAAATTAGTGAAACGTAAACTGCAATTGAAATAAAAACTGAAAATATTAAAATATACTGTATAAAATAATACTTTACACGGTGGTGGTTCGAAATTAATAAACATTGGAAACATTGATAAATAATACAACAATAATATTCTTGACCATTAAAAATCCTTAAAAATAAAAAGTCCTTAAGGACCTTATAAAATTAATTTAAACTACAGACGTCTTTTACAAGTCCATTGCATCTGCTAGATTCTTTTTTTCACCCTTTACTTTAGCATTCCATACATTCTGATAATTAAAATTAAATTATATAAATTAAAAATATAGAATATAATTTATATTTATTATAATAAATTTCACATTTTATGACATGTCCTGTTTCTGTGAGCTGTCGCTCTCTCTTTGCTTCTGTCATCGTTGTTTAGTTGCAGTTTGACTATTAAAAGCGCAGTATGATAACATCGTCCGACACAGCAGGGGTAAACTGCGGTGGAAGGTCACCGAGCACCCGGGTCAACAGGTAGATGAGAGTGTGTGTGGTGTGTGAGTGTGTGTTCGAGAGTCTGAGTGTCTGTGGAGAGTCTGAGTGATGTGTGGTGAGTGTGTGTGGATAGTCTGAGTTTGAGTGTGTGTGTGAGAGTCTGAAGTGTGTGTGTGTGTGTGTGAGAGTGTTTGTGTGTGTTTGTGTGTGTTTTTGTGTGTTTTTGTGTGTTTTTGTGTGTGTGTTTTTTTGTGTGTGTGAGTGTGTGTGTGAGAGTCTGAGTGTCTGTGTGAGAGTCTGAGTGTGTGTGTGAGAGTCTGAGTGAGTGAGTGTGTGTGTCTGTGTGAGAGTCTGCGTGTGTGTGGTGGAGTCGAGTGAGTGGTGTGTGTGTTAGTAGTCTGCATTTTGTTTGTGTGTGTGTGAGAGTCTGAGTGTGTGAGTGTGTGTGTGTGTGTGTTTTTTTTTTTTTTTGTGTGTGTGTGTGTGTGTGAGAGTCTGAGTGTGTGTGTGAGTGTGTGAGTGAGTGTTTGGAGGCTGAGTGTGTGTGTGAGGTGTTAGTGTGTGTGTGAGAGGCTGAGTGGGTGTGTTGGTGTGTCGTGTGTGAGAGTCTTATTGTGTGTGTGGTGTGTGAGTGTGTGTGTGTGTGATTGTGAGGAAGTGTGTGAGTGTGTGTTGTGAGCGTGTGTGTGGGTGTACGCGTTTTTGTGACAAGTGAGGACATACATTTGTATAATGACATGGGTATGACATAGGTATTACATGGAGAAGGTGACTTTTCAGGACATGACCCCATGTCCCCACTTTTCAAAACGCTTATAAATCACCCAGAATGGAGTGTATTGAAAATCTGAAATATCAGAAAGTCTCCTGTGAGGGGTAGGTTTAGGGGTAGGGTTGGTGTAGGGCATTAGAATATACGGTCTGTACAGTATAACCATTACGCCTTGGAGAGTCCCCACTTTTCACAAAAACAACCCTGTGTGTGTGTGTGTGGGAGAGAGAGTCTGTCCTGTGTGTGTGTGTGTGTGTCAAAATGGTATAATAAAAATTAATTAAAGATTGGCAGAAAGTTTTTTTTATAGTATTAGGTTTGTTACAGCATGTAACTAGCTGCAATAGAAATGCAAATGGAAAAATATGATTTTTACTTAATATAATATAATATAATATCATTATTTATTTCAACAGATAATGTTGAACAGACAGTGTAAAGTCTGTGATTGTTGGCTCTGATGCTTCAGTGTGAGATTGTTGTGAACTGATTTGTGGAATCTTTCGCTCTTAATGTGATTATTTCTGTCTGAGCTTGATTCTCACCGCTCTCTCTCTCTCGCTCGTCTCTCTCTCTCTCTCTAAAACATCTGTCTCTCTCCTCCGGTCTCTCTCTCTCTGTCTCTCTCTCTCCCTCTCTCTCTCTTTTTCTCTCTCTCTCTCTTTCTCTCTCTCCATCTCTCTCTCTCTCCCTCTCTCTCTCTCTCTCTCTCGTCTCGTCTCGTCTCCAGGTGTGGTGAGGCGAGCGAGAGCGTCGGATGCCGTTGGTCAAGCGCAGTATTCGAGCCTCGTCACCCTGTGTCCAAGCAGCCTCTGCCACACATCATCAGAACGGCTGGAGTGTGTTGACCAACATTCTCTGAAACGTGATCTGAGTGAAGGAGGGGGGGGGGGGGGACAGCTGAGCAGCCTGAGTGAGTCCAGCTCTCCACAAACACAGACTTCTGGCTCCAAATCCACAGCATTTTTCATATGCCACATCTGCAGTGGCGTACAATAGTGTAATGTAATTATTTGTGACCCTTGCGCCAAAGCATCTGACAGCGTTTTTCTTTCACCCTAAATTACTCACCCTCAAGGCTCCTATGGTGTAATGACTTTTTCTTTGAGTGAAGTTTTCTTTCAGACGAATCCATTGAGTTAAATAAAAAGCGCCCATCCCTAAAAAAGATGTCGCACATGGCTCCGGAGCCCTGAATTTTTTTTATGGGAGGGCGCTTTTTATTTAACTTCTTTTGGACTGATGCATGCAACACCCGCCGAGTGGCATTAAACAGCTTGAAAGATCAAAGACAATTTTTTATAGAACTCCGACTGGATTCGTCTGAAAGAAAGTCATATACACCTAGGATGACTTGTGGGTGAGTAATTTATGTGCTAATTTTCATTTTTGGGTGAACTATCCCTTTAAATCGCTGGGGTATATTTGTAGCAATAGCCCAACATACATTGTATGGGTCAAAATTATCTTTTTTTCTTTTATGCCAAAAATCATTAGGATTATTAAGTAAAGATCATGTTCCATGAGATCATTTGTAAATTTCCTGCCGTAAATATATCAAAACTTAATTTTTTGATTAGTAATATGCATTGCTAAGAACTTTTTTTGGACAACTTTAAAGGCAATTTTCTTCATATTTAGATTTTTTTGCACCCTCATATTCCAGATTTTCTAATAGTTGTATCTCGGCCAAATGTTGTCCTATCCTAACAAACCGTACATCAGTGGAAAGCTTGTTTATTCAGCTTTCAGCTGATGCATAAACCTCAATTTTGAAAAATTGACACTTAAAACTGGTTTTATGGTCCAGGGTCACATTTATATTTAGCATAAAACTAATAATAAATAAAAAAAAACATCTTATTATTTAATTTAATTTATTACTTTAATTTTGTTTTTCTATTATTTTTTTTATTTTAATTATTTATTTTTAAATACGATATACTATATATATTATATAACTTATATGTTAGATTTATCGAATTTTTTCATAAATTGTATTATTTATTTCCTCTCTCTCTCTCTCTATATATATAGAATCTTAACTAAATTGTGAAAATTATTTTTCATTAAATGATAACAGTTGTATGGGTCAATGGCACAACTGAAGTCAAAGATTGCGGACAAGAAAAGAGCATAGAATTTTCCATGAAACCTTTTTTATATATATTTTATTTTATATATATATATATATTATATCGTGGCGAGCGGTGACTTTGTAACCGGGTATGCTGAGTGATAAGATTTAGCCCCCCCTCCTTATCGCTTTTAAGACACACTCAAAGAGGAAAACACATTGCGGGTGTCGATTTAAAAGTATGCACATTCCTACTTTATTTGTAAATGAAATTCATCTCCAATCCTTCTTCTATAGTTTCAGGTAGTTATTCGATCGAACAACAGCTGCTTTTCCGGTAACACTGGGGGGGGGGGGGGGGGGGGGGGGATAAGAGGAAAGCGCCAAATGGATTTAGTTACTTTATGATACATAATATTCAGAGGGTGGGAAGATGGGGGATTCCCCCGCACTATAGGTTCCGCATCGACTGATGAATTTGTTAAAATTTTTATTTATATATTAATTTATTATTTTATAATTCAAAGTTTATTTTTAATTTCCCGGGGATACGAGTTAAAACTCCCACCAGGGTGACACTACTCCAAACAGACCAAGCAAATACAAAAATACAATATAAATAATAAACAAAATAATAATATCTTAAAATATTGCCAAGTAAAGTTGCAAAAAATAAAATCAGAAAATGACTTGATTAACGCGACCAAGTATCGGAAAATATACAGTTATGAATGTTTTGGGGTGGGGAAATAAGAAATATTTTTTTCTTCGATGATTTAGTCGAGTTTCGGCAATCGGGATCGAGATCGAGTTTTTATTATCTCTCTCTATGTAACTTTTTTTTTTTTACTTTTTGTTGCCTAATTTTGTTTTTTCAAAATTTTTTACAAAAAAAAAAAAATTATTCTTACAATATTTATTCATATGATAACCATTTTTTAACTGCCTAAATTGTGCTTGCATTAATAAAAATTCATTTTATCATTTACTCATTTTATTACAGTAATGAGAATCACATTTAGAATCATGAGAAGAACTAAAACTGAGGTTAATTATGATGAAAATAAAGTACTGTTAGTTTTGATTCGGCGTGTGTGTCTATAATCCGCCGCTGGTTTGTGTGTGTTCAGGTAAATATGCGGAGGATTTGTTCGGGGAGCTCTTTAATGAAGCTCATTCCTTCTCGTTTCGAGTGAATTCACTTCAGGAGAGAGTCGACCGCCTGTCAATCAGCGTCACTCAACTCGACCCCAAAGAGGAGGGGGGTAGATTTGTGTTGAGTAACACACACACACACACACACACACCCACACACACCCCACACACACACACACACTCGCACACCACACACACTCCCTCGCGCACACAACACACACCACGCGCCCCCTCACTCGCTCGACCACAGACACACTCACACGTGCACACACCCACACCAACTCACCTCGCGCGCACACACACTCACTTCGCGCGCACCACACACACACACACACTCCTCACACCACTCACTCACCTCTCGCGCACACACACACACTCACTTCACCACACTCACTCACCCGCGTCTCACACACACACACACACTCACTCACTCACACCCACTCACTCACACACACACACAAACAAACACACGCACACACACACACACTCACTCACACGCACTCACTCACTTGCGCACACACACACTCACTCACACACAAACACACACACACACACAACACACACACCACACACCACACACACACACCTCACTCGCGCACACACCACTCCTCGCGCACACCCACCCTCACTCGCTCCACACACACACACACACTCCTCTCGCACACACACGCACTCGCGCACAACACAACCCCACACACATCACTCCTCACACACACTCACTCGTGCACACCACACACACCTCACTCGCAGCACACACACACTCACTCACTCGCGCCACACACACCACACACACACACCACTCACACCACTCACTCCACGCGCACACCACAACACTCACTCACACACCTCACGATACGTGCACCCACACACACCCTCACTTCGCCACACACAAGCAGCACACTCACGTCAGCGCACTACACACATCACACTCACTCGCGCACACACAACACACTCCTCGCGCACAGACACACATCACTCGCTAGCACATTACACAACACACAACACACTGCACTCACGTCACACCACTCCTCGTGCACACCCTGACACCCTCACTCGTACGGCCACACACACTCACCCTCGCGTCCCCCACCAACACACACACACACACTCCTCGCGCACACCAACACACACACACACACACACACTCACTCACTCACACACACTCACCGTTGCACACCACACACACACACACACTCACCACCACACACACACAGTCATTTCATTCCCTGTTATTCGCTGAGATTGAGTTTTCGTGACTGGGGAACTGACAGCCTGTTTTCTGCAGTAAGCTCGACAGGGCGAGATATCTTATAACTGAGAGACAGAGAGAGTGGGTGTCAACGAGAGAGATCACAGACAGGGAAGAGGGAGAGATAGAGAGAGAGTCCTCTTATCCCACAGACAGGACGCCTAGGCTCAATCTGCTAGTCATTTTCACACTAAACAGAGTCAGTTTTGGGCCCGAAAAGCTGGTTTTGCACCGTCCCAAAACCTGGCACGATCTTGAATCCAGGAGCCAATAACACAGTGACTATCGATACAGTTTTATCTCTTTTTTTCTATAGACGTCGCGAAAAAATATATTATTCTATTTTTTTATTATTATTTTGTTTTTCATGTTTTAGTCTCTTCTTCTCACCAAGGCCTGCATTTTATTGACCGAAATACATTACAAAAGTATGAAAAATTATATATAATTTAAAATCATGAATTAATAGTTAAATATGTTTTAAATCGTAATTTCTATTTTTGTGATCCAAATCTGTATTATCAGCTTCTCAATTACTCCAGTGTCACATGCTCTTCAGAAATCATTCTAATATGAAACTGGACTCCTTTAGTGTTTTAGAAGCATTTCAAAACAACGTTCCCACAACATTTTTATTACCTAAATTTGGTATTTAGGATCTTGCAAACTGGTATTTCTGATCTAATATTTTACCTGTATTGTCTTCATTATAAACACTGGTTTGTAGCGCAAGTAGTTTTACCGTTATTCTACAATCCCATGATGCTTTGTGAATTACATTAATTGAAATATGAAACTATTATTGTATATTATATATATATACTTATATATTATAAGTTAATTACAAAATATGCATAGAGAGAGAGAGAGACCTGGCTCCATACAGACAGGGTTGCCAGGTCTAACAAAACTAACCAAAACAGCCCAAAGTAGCGCAATGACCATATCCCAAATAGAAAACTCAAAATATGTAATTTCCATACCTAAAATACATATTTTACAGTCACTGTTATGAAGTTTGATCATAAACACAGCTAAAAGGCTTCCTACCAGTGGCCCTCCTTCACAAAACTTAACATTTAAGGACACACGTTACTTATGATAGGTAAATGCAAATAATTTGAAATAAAAGCTTTCAGTATTCCGCCCCTGAAGCCGTGGTTTACAGTGAATTATAACAGCTAAGGGGCGTTGTTAGGCACGATGCAAAGCAGAGTAAGCTTCACGGCGCTTATTGCTTTTATAAAATGGTTATTCCATATACGTAATAAGGTTTCACAAAAATAAAACAGAGGGAAAAACACAGACTTGGCAACCCTGCATCCAACACAGAGTAAGGAAAGATGACTGACAGACCGTGCATCATGGGTAATGTATTTTTCACCATCAATTCTGCTAGTTACGTTATTTAAAAAAAAAAAAAATATCTATATATATTATGCATGCAAAAAAAAATGTATTTACAAAGAGAAAAAGAACATAAGTTTGATTTCCAGGGAATGCATGAATTTAATCATATAAATGCGAATGCAATGCAACTTCAAGCAAATGTCCAACGTGTGTAACAGGGAAGTTGATTTTCAGTCTGTTTCTGACACACAAAGCTAAAGCCCCCTGAGAGCGAGTGATGAGGCTCATGTCCAGATAAACGCCTGAAAGTCCTTCAGTAAACACTTTATTTCCTTTCTGCTCTGCGAGTGTTGTGATGAACTGGATGGCTCAGTTTATTGAAATCACTGAGGAACAAACACACACACATATGAACACAAGTCACGCTGTAAATGTTTCACACTTCATGTATCAGACATAAAAAAGGCGGACGCGATCTCTCACACACCCACACACACACACACGCACACTCTCTTTCTCACACACACACACACACTCACTCTGACACACACACCACCCCACACACACACACACACAACACACACCACACTCACTCACACTCTCTCACTCACACACACACACACACACACCACACGCCCCTCTCTCACTCACACACTCACACACACACACACACTACACACACACACACACACACACACACCTCTCTCACTCACACACACACACACACACACACACACACACACCACACACACACACACACACTCATACACACTCCTCCCCACACACACCCACACACACACACACACACTCACCCCTCACTCACTCTCACACACACACAACCACCACACCACACTCACACTCTCTGCACTCACACACACACACACACACTTTTACATTTTGTGAAAAGTGGGACTCTCCATAGGCGTAATGGGTTTTATACTGTACAGACCGTATATTATATTTCCCTACACCAACCCTACCCCTAAACCAACCTAATCCCCCCCCACCCACCACCCCCTCAACCTAGGAGAAACACCCCCCTGTTTTGAAAGCAGATTTGTCTTGGTCTGGCAACCATTTTGGTGTTTGTTTTATTTTATAAAGAGGTTTTTTTTTTGATTTTCAAAAAACTTAATTCTGTGTTATTTATTAGCTCGTTTACCCGTGGGGACCTCAATTTAGATCCCCACCGTGACACGAGTCCCCATGAGTCTGTGTGCAGTCAGGTTTAAGGATTCCCCACCAGAAATACGGAAAAACAGGTACACACCCACCACACACACTTCCACACACCACATCCACACTCACACACACACACCCACACACACACACACACTCACACGCACACTCTCACACACTCACACACACAGGTTTGTTTCTGTGAAAAGTGGGGACATCCCATAGGTGTAATGATTTTTATACTGTACAGACCGTATATTCTATTGTTGGGTGGGGGGGGCCCTACACCAACCCTACCCCTAAACCTACCCCTCACAGGAGACTTTCTGCATTTTTAGATTTTCAAAAAACTTAATTCTGTGTGATTTATTAGCTTGTTTACCCGTGGGGACCTCAATTTAGGTCCCCACCATGACACGAGTCCCCTTAAGTAGGTGTGTAGTCAGGTTTAAGTCCCCACAAAGATATATAAACCAGTACACACACACACAAACACACACACAAACACTCACCCCCACCACTAACCTCACCACTCCCCGCACTCACGCACTACACTCTCACTCAACACGCACACCACTCACACACCACTCACACACTCACTCCCACACACACACACACACACTCACACACGCTCACTCTCTCTCTCTCTCTCTCTTTCACACACACACTCTCTCTCACACACCACACACTCACTCACACACTCACACACACACTCACACACCCACACACACACACAACACCCACACACACACACACACTCACTCACACCTCACACCACCCACTCACACACCGCACGACACCCTGCACACACACGTCACCGCACACACTCACTCACAACTCACACACACACATCACAACGCACGCACTCACACACCACAACACACTCACACACACACCCCTCACACCACACTCACTCACTCCACACTCACACGCCACACACACTCTCTCACTCACACACACACACACAGGTTTACATTTATGAAAAGTGGGGACATCCCATAGGCACAATGTTTTTTCTACTGTACAGACCATATATTCCATTGCCCTACACCAACCCTACCCCTAAAAAGAAACTTTCTGCATTTTTAGATTTTCAAAAAACTTATATTCTGTGTGATTTTAGTCGCCCTTTACACCTGGGTACGCACTTTAGGTCCCCCACCATGCACGGTCCCCATGAGTCTGTGTTGTAGTTCAGGTTTATCCCCCCAGAATAAAAAAACGGTACCACACACACAACACACACACACACACACACACACACACACACTCACACCACACACACACACACCTCACACACACAAACACACACACACACACCCTCACTCACACACACACACACTCACTTTCACTCACTCACTCACTCACACACACTACACACACACACACCCTCCAACCGCACTCACACTCACTCACCCGCACCACACATACACATCACCACTCACACACACACTACACCCACGCGAAAGAAAACACGCACACACACTCAACACGCACTACACTCACTCAAAAACACTCACACAACACTCACACCACCACTCACTACCACTCCACACTCATCAACGCAACACACACACACACACACTCACACACGCACGCACACACGCACTCACACACACACACAAACACACATTCTCTCCACACACGGTCACCACACCCTCACACACGCAACAGCTACACACACATCACGTCACTCACGACCGTCACTCACACATCACCACACAACACACACACACGTCACTCACAGCGTCTAACCATCACCTCGCTCACACTCACCACACACCACACACGGCACACACTCACTCACACACCCCACAACACACACCACGCACTGCACACACAGCTACACAACCACCACACTCGCCTCACTTCACACCACAACACAACACCGATCAACACATCACGCTCTACCGCACTACACTCACCACACACTCTCAACACCGCAAGTACTCACAGACACACACACTCCACACCACCCCTCACACAACCACACCTACACGTCCTGCACAGCACTCACAGCACACCCACGATGCCCACCACACACAGATCACACCCACACCAATCATCATCCTCTCACCTCACAGCACACATCACCACAGCTTTACCATTTGTTGAATTGGTGGACATCCCATAGGCGTAATGGTTTTATTACTGTACAGACCGTATATTCTATTGCCCTACACCTAAACCTACCTCTTACAGGAAACTTTGTGCATTTTTAAATTTTCAAAAAACTTAATTCTGTGTGATTTATTAGCTCGTTTACCCGTGGGGACCTCAATTTAGGTCCCCACCGCGACACGAGTCCCCATGAGTCTGTGTGAGTCTGTCAGGTTTAAGTCCCCACCAGAATAGAAAAACAGGTACACACACACACACACTCACTCACACAACACACACACACCCGCCCAACTCTACTCGACAAACACTGCACACACCGCACACACACCCACACACTCACGTGCACACTGATCACACTCACACTCACGTCTCACACTCTCACACTCACTCCGTCACTCACGTCAACCACGTCACACACGCACACTCACACACGCTGACACACTCACACACCCCTACACTACACACACTCCACGACCACACACCACACACCCACACACCACACTCACATAGTGCAGCGCCCACGCACACACACTCATGCTCTCCTATCTCACACACACACACACACACTACACACCATCGAATCAAACACCACGTGTTGACTGTGATATCATTAGTGACGCTCAGATATGCTGAGGCTCATAGACACACTCCAGGATTCATCGTGGACGTTAACGGCCTTCTAGTGGCTCGTGTCAATGCGTCAGAATCATCTCAGAAAGGCTGTTAAGCTTTGTGGGTGTGTTTACAGTAGTGTTGCAAATTACTTGGAGAAAATCCATTTTACGCAAAAAAAGGCTCTCCGTGGGATCGAAAGCTTATGCTTTAACGCTAAAGGTAAAAACCATTATATATATATACAACATATACCTTACGCGTGTGTATAATTTTAAAAATAAATAATACTCTAACACCCTTTTAAATATTATGTGTTGACCCTGGAGCACAAAACCAGTCATAATGGTCAATTTTTTGAAATTGAGATTTACATATCACCTGAAAGCTGAATATATAAGCTTTCCATTGATGTATGGTTTGTTAGGACAATATTTGGCTGAGATGCAATTATTTTAAAATCTGGAATCTGAGGATGCAAACAAATCTAAATATTGAGAAAATCATCTTTAAAGTTGTCCAAATGAAGTCTTAGCAATGCATATTACAAATCAAAAATTAAGTTTTGGATATATTTACTGTAGGAAATTTACCAAATATCTTCATGGAACATGTCTTTACTTAATATCCTAATGATTTTTAGCATAAAATGTATTTTATTTTTTTTGACCCATACAATGTATTGTTGGGTATTGCTGCAAATATTCCCCAGCGACTTAACACTGCTTTTGTGCTGCAGCGTCACACATATACATAATATAATATAATATATAACACAGTATAAACAATTTTTTTTCACTCAGAAATTGCTAGTCAATTTCACAAATTACCAAATTCTTTAAGTTGGTTTGAATATGTCGGTAATCAAAAAAAGAGCAATGTTCCTTAATAAAATAAATAAAAGTTTATGAATTCAAATAAAGTTTATGCATGTGATAAAATATTTTTTTCTACATTTGATTTTATTTCAGTTACACATTTAGTTTGTTTTAAGTAATGAATGTGTTTATTATTTATTTGTTTATTCATTATTATTTCTATTTATGATGTTTTAATCAATCCAGTGTATTTGTCAGATGTGTTTATGAAACGCCCGCATGATGTTTTACATGAATCTGAATATTCTAACATATGTAAACAACACTGACTGAAATATTTGACTGGAGAAGATTTCAACGAGAGAAGGAAAAACCTTCATCTGAAAACAGATGGAAACATTGCAGATGTTGCTGTTTCTGCTCATGGATGGTGTTGATGAAGAGCTGCTAATAAACACACACACACACACACAGATTCATTGAGAGTGTGATTAACGTCAGTAAGAAAGGAGCTGCGGCTATAAAAGCTCTGAAAGAGTGTTCATTCTTCCGCATGGCTCCGTTCTCTGCAGATATCGACAAACCGCCTCTGTGGCTTTTGCTCTTTTGCATGTAAAGATTTTCCTATAAAAGCCGTCATCATTTACTCACCTTTGTGTCGCTTCAAACCCACACGCAGCTTATTCATCTGAGCAACACAAAAGATGTCATTCACACGGATCATGTCTTTCAAACGGACAAAAACACACCATAAAACCATCAAAAGTGTCAGTAAATGCATTCACTTCTCTTCTCAAACCTACCTCAACATCACGACTGACTCAAACATCCTGCTGACTTCATTTAGGCTCAAGCAGCAGCCCTGTTCTGGCATGATTTTGTGACATGCATTTTAATTACGTTGTTTATTTAATGAAAATAATGAACAAATCAGGCTGTAATTTGTATTCAGACACATATTTTGGTGACAAAACATCATGTAAAACAAATAGAAACCTCATATAATATTTAGTTTGCCTTCTTAATGTTGACTTTTTTCTGAAGGTTTCTGAAAGCACCCGTGTTAAAAAGAAGTGCACTTGATTGTACTGAATGTGTGCTTCAAATCTTAAAAGTATATTTTTTAAAAACTGTATTTGCATATAATATATTAAGAAAATAAAAGGCAGCTTAAGTGTACTTAACACACTTTTGAAAGTGCACTTTGTAATAATGTCAAATTAAACGTTTTACTTTAAAGAACATTTTAGTGGCCGTTCACACAGAATGCGTTTTTTCCATTCCAATGCACTACTTTTCCATTGTTTTTCTGTGTAAACACACACTAGATGGACGTGCATGACCGTTATGGTGTGTGCACACCAAAAGCATTATTCACATTGCGCTAAATAAATGCAAAATATAATATATCTTTATTTAATTGAAATTAACATGCAATTAAGTGTCCGAAAACATTACATTTACTTTGCACTAAAGTATATTCTTTTAAAGTACATTATTTCAAAGTGATTATCTTGTATTTATGTATGTATTTTTTTCCATTTTGGCTTTTAATTAATTGCAAAAGAAAAAGCATTAATGTGTCTCAAAAGCACTTAAACGTTGAGAGGATTTCTGAGTAGATGCCGGTGTTTTCTTCTTATAATGCAATGCATGTATAGAACCGCCGCTCTGATGCTCCTCCAGACCTTCTGAACTTTAAAAAGTTATCTTCATATTTTCTGAAGTTATGAGTCTTTTTCTGCTATTTTATCATCCACCAGGTAAACGTCTGAGCATTTTGAGCACTTGTAATGATGCTTGAGTTAACAAAAACCATGCATAAGTTCTATTTGTTGTATCTCATAATCTAACAACAACAACTAAATAAATAAATAAAGCATAACTGGCAGACCCTGACCATTGGCCATGCAACAGATCAATTGCATTTGCATGCAAAATTACCTAATTAGCATAAATTACTTTAGCAGTAAGTATCGTTTTGAATTGTCTGACAATAATTGGGACAATTAGACGATTACAATGATGCTGAGAGCAGCTCTCGGTTCGGCTGTGATTATTTTGACATCAGACAGCGCCACTGCGTTCTGCCATTCAAATGATTTAATTACACTTTCATTTCCCATCAACCTCAGTGTCACCAGCTGCCTGTCAGCAAGAGAGAAATAAAGACGTTTGTACACAAGAGTGATGGAAATACGCCTGGATATCAGGAAAAAGACAAAGAGATGAGAGTATGTGATTAGAGACAAACACACAAACATGAAGCACCAAACACACTCTTGACAAACATCCAAAGCTTCACTTCAGATTGTGATAAATGGCTCTCGAGGTTGTGCATTACAGTGAGTTTACTTCACTTTACAAAAAGGTTCTGTTAAAGAAACTTAACAAGTAAAATCTCTGTAACACACAAGTTCACTGAAAAAAAATTGGTGTAGAAAACATTTTTGCTAGTAAATTTCACAATTATTCACAAAGAAATGGCAAGTAGCACTGAACTAAGCCTGACATTTTGAAAAAAGACGTAAAACACTGCAATAATCACTGTTTTATTTACAACTTCGAAAAACAATTGTTTATAGTGTTCGAGTGACTTACTGCTTTCTTAAAATAGTGTCAAGAGCAATATAATAAACATCAATATTAAATCAAAGTCTAACAATAATAATTGTCAAATTTGAAAGAAAAAAAAAAAAAAAGATCCAATACAGAAGTTTATTTAGAAAATGTCACTTTCCTTGATCCAAGTTGCACAATCTTTTCTTTCATTATAGCGCCCTCTGTCACTGTAAGTTAATGAGATTTGGCATGTTTACTCAGACTGTCCTGATGTACATTTGTACCATTTAAAAATTTTTTATTCAGTTAGTCATGTTGGGCCACATTAAAAAAATCTTACTGCTAATTAAAAAACAACAACTGATAAAGCGCCTTTATGTCTCTGATGACAGTAAACATCTCCAACCCTTTCTCTTTTTCTACTGTAAGAAACTCATACTTTTCTACATTTGCATTCATATTTAAGATTTTAAAACAATCACAGCAGCTCAATTTCAAACATTTTTTTAAACCTGTTTTTCCACATTTTTATTTACATTATAGCGCCCCCTATTGCTGTAAATGAATGAGATTTGGCGTGCTTAATCAGAGTGTCCTGATGTCCATTTGCACCATTTTTTGTGAAGTTTGGACTCTGCATTAACAAAATACAGGTCAATTTGTCATACTGACTTCAATTCTTTTGAATGTTAGTGTACATTTAGAGGCATTTCATATCAGCCGATAAAATCCAGAACTCAAATGCTAAAGCATCTTTAAGACACAGTCAACATCTCCATGCCTTTCTCTTTCCCTACTGTAAGAATATGTTCTACGTAAACGTATATTTTCTACGTTTGAATTGATAGGTAAGACTGTAAAACAGCCACGGCAGCTCAAATTCAAAATATTTTTCTTCTTATTTTCTTTACAATATTATTTTATGTTATAGCGCCCCCTATCACTGTAAATTACTGAGGTTTGGCATGTTCACTCAGATTGTCCTGATGTCCAGTTGTACCATTTTTGGTGAAGTTTGGACTCTGCATTAATAGTACACAGGTCAATTATGGGCCTCGTTCAAAACGAGTATTGGCTTGAATCTGCCAAGGGATGAGAGGTTTCTTAACAATATTTTTTTATGTTATAGTGCTCCCTATCGCTGTAAATTATTAAGATTTGGCATGTTTAATCAGATTGTCCTGACGTACATTTGCACCATTTTTTGTGAAGTTTGGACTCTGCAGTAACAACATACAGGTCTGTAAGTCATTATGGGCCACGTTCAAAACAAGTATTGGCTTGCATCTGCCAAGCAATGAGATGAATCAAAATTCATTGACAAAAATTTCAATTTAGATGCTACATGCTAAACTTCATGTACACAGGACAAAGATAGGCTTGAAAAAGTAGGTTTTCATTAATCACTGGGAAAATGTAAACCCATGTGTCGTCCAGATTCAGACTCAATGGAAGATTCAGAGCGAAGAATTTAGACTATGTGGTTCTTGAGGCTGTTACGATCTAGTCTAAATCTGCTTTATTTACGCTTAAAATGCATCAATCATAGATCCAATTCCTTCAAATAAGCTTTAAACGTCCATCCAAAGGTCAGTCTGTTAATTCAGTCAGACTCACCTGCAGATGTCAGTCAGTGAATGCTGTGTTTGTGTCTCAGTGTCTCTTCAGGACATCACCATGAGGAAGGCCTTCCGCAGCTCCATCATTCAGGACCAGCAGCTGTTTGAGCGTCAGTCTCTTCCCTTCCCCATGCAGGAGACATACGAGCTGTGCGAACAACCTCCGCCGCTGAACATCCTCACGCCCTACAGGTCAGAACCACATTCACACATCAGACCCGACAGATCATCAGCATACAGCAACCGGAGATGCGCCGATCATTAGATTTACATCGAACCGTATATGTGACCCTGGAGCACAAAACCAGTCTTAAGTGTCAATTTTGTGAAATTGAGATTTATGCATCAGCTGAAAACTGAGGAAATAAGCTTTCCATTGATGTACTGGTTTGTTAGGATCGGACAATATTTGAAAATCTGGAATCTGAGGGTGCAAAAAAATCTAAATTCTGAGAAAATCACCTTTAAAGTTGTCCAAATAAAGTTCTTAGCATGCATATTACTATTAATATTAAGTTTTGATATATTTACAGTAGGAAGATTACAAAATATCTTCATGGAACATGATCCTTTCTTAATATTCCTAATGATTTTTGGCATAAAAGAGAAAATGATCATTTTGACCCATACAATGTATTGTTGTCTATTGCTACAAATATCCCCCAGCGACTTAACACTGCTTTTGTGCTGCAGGGACACATATATCACCTCAATATTACTAAAATAACACAAACAGCAATGAGAAAGTATGGAAGCCCATTTCCGCCACTGAATAAAAAATAAAACACTTTTTTCTCGCAATTCTGACCTTTTTTTCCTCAGAATTCTGAGACATAAACTCAATTCTGAGGGGAAAACGGACTATTTTCTTACATTTGCGACTTCATTTTTTGCAATTCTGACTTTTTTCTTGCAATTGATAGAGAGAGAGAACGAGAGCGAGAGCTCATGCATATTACGCATCTCTCAAAATAAATGTTGCAGCCTCCAGAAACACTCGAGCATTAACTGCAGAAACACTCGCTCGGTGTGACGCACGTGTGACAACAGCAGCAGAAGCACATGACAACTGCATAAACCAGACGATATCGCTCTTTCATTGCTTAGTTCATGAAATATCAACTAAAAGTGCTAAACAGACACCAGTGAGTCACTAACACTAGAAATACAGAGCAAAAATATGAGCTCAGATCCTTTGAGTTCACTGGGAAAAAATGCTTTCTTATTCTGGTTTTTGTTGGAATCAGCTTCCAGAAGAGATCAGATGTGCTAAAACATTAGCCACATTTAAATCCAAACTCAAAACTCTTTTAGCTGTGCGTTTAGTGAATGAGCACTGTGCAACGTCCAAACTGATTGCACTGTATTATATGTGTAATCATTTTCTATTTTTAACTGTTTTAAATTCATTTTAAATCATTTTTAAAGCCTTTTTTTATCTATTGTTGTGATTATTTTAATTCTTTTTTATGTAAAGCATTTTGAATTACCATTGTGTACGAAATGTGCAATAGAAATAAACTTGCCTTGGTTTTTGGCACAAACATCTAAACATTCTTAATTCAAGATACATTTATTTGCAAAATGCAAACAATATTAAGTCTCGTTTTCTAAAAAAATGTATTTTGCCTAAAACAAGAAAAAAAATCTGTCAATGGAATAAGAAAGATCAACTTAACGCAAAGGGAAAACAAGATGCTTTTTCTGTTAGATATCTGACCTTTTTAAGCAAAAAAAAAAAAAAATATAGATATATATATATATACTAAATTATGGTACTTATGTGTATTGCTTTTTGCCTTCTCAAGTAAAGGTATCTTGATTTATGAATGTTTATATATTTGTACTGGAAAACAACAAAAATGCTCAATAACAAATACATTTTTTTGCTGTGTTTGCGAACATTTGATTGCATACTTTGGTATCTTGAGAAATTTGAAACATTTTTTAACAAGTGTTTTAATAGATTTAAGGCACAAAAATGAGTTTTATTGGCATAAGTTAATGTTATTTAGGGATTCAGGGGTTCAATTATTTTTTTGAACTTTCTTTGAATAATAATATAGATGTTTAGGTTGACAATTACTTCAGTGTGGCTGATAAGAAACACCTGTGAGTAAAAAAAGGTAATTGTGACCGTATGTCACATTCAGACTTTTTTTTTTTTGCTTAAAAGGTAGATATCTAACAGAAAAGCATCTGTTTCCCTTTGCGTAAGTTGATCTTTTATTCCCTTGACAGATTTTTTTTTTTTGTTGTAGGCATAAACCCTACATTTTTTAGCAAAACAAGACTTGTAACAAGACAGTCAATGTATCTTGAATTAAGATGTTTAGATGTTGGTGCCAAAAGGCAAGGCAAGTTTTTTTGTATAGCACATTTCATACACAATGGTCATTCAAAGTGCTTTACATAAAAGAAAAGAAAATAATCATAAAACATAAAACAAGGAATTTAAAAAAAGGAGTTTAAAAATGGATTTAAAATGAATTTAAAACAAGTTAAAAATAGGAAATGATTATATATAAAATACAACGCAACCAGTTTGGACGTAGCACAGTGCTCATTCAATAAATGCAAAGCTAAACAGATGAGTTTTGAGTCTAGATTTAATGTTTTAGCACATCTGATCTCTTCTGGAAGCTGATTCCAGCAAAAACCAGAATAAGAAAGCATTTTTTCCCAGTGAACTCAAAGGATCTGAGCTCATATTTTTGCTCTGTATTTCTAGTGTTAGTGACTCACTGGTGTCTGTTTAGCACTTTTAGTTGATATTTCATGAACTAAGCAATGAAAGAGCGATATCGTCTGGTTTATGCAGTTGTCATGTGCTTCTGCTGCTGTTGTCACACGTGCGTCACACCGAGCGAGTGTTTCTGGAGTTAATGCTCGAGTGTTTCTGGAGGCTGCAACATTTATTTTGAGAGATGCGTAATATGCATGAGCTCCCGCTCTCTTCACACGTTCCCTCATTAGTTCATGAAGACGCCAGCACCGGAGGTTATTTTATTAGACATCACCTCCTGTAAAACCACTGTCTGTTAAAG
>JADLZN010004671.1:125000-142500 GCA_018155175.1 Sinocyclocheilus anophthalmus
AAATAAGTAGCTGTTTAATGTCACACTGTATCGAGACAATCATTAAACTCTGTCTGATGTGCAGCGAACAGTGATAAAAATACCTCTCTCTTTTTAAATAACACCGGGTTCATGCATTGCACGGAATTGGTTCATTCAGATGATTCGTTTAAAAATAAATAACTGAAATAAAATAAGTACTACAATTGCTATATATATATATATATACATACATACAAACACACACACACACACAATTATAAAATACTAAAATATTATGTTATTTTATTTCAGTTGAATTTTGTTGTTAATTAAATTAAATTAATTAAATTGCTGGAAAAGTCAGGAAAAATGTATACAGTTAAACAGGCTAAAATGTATATGTTAATACAGGAAATATACTGTAAATGTTTTAATCTGGTTATGTTAAAATATAGAAAAATGGCGAGATTCATATTGATAGAAAAATTGATAGAAAAATTCATATTGATATAATTTTGAGAGACCACCAGCTAACAACTGTAATTAAATCAATGTTATAAATCAATCTAATAAAATCTCATATATATTAAATGTATAAATTACAATAATATTAGGGGTGCAATGGTTTCAATACTCAGGGTTGGTTGTATGGCGGGTTTTTAGGTCAGCGGTGGTTCGTACGGTTCGGTATGTGCTATGTTTAGGGAAAAAACTATATGGTCAAATAAAAATAAAGCAAATAACAAACAATATAACTACAAGCAACAGCACAAATAAATACAATAGAGCAAAGATACAAATAAAATAAACAATGCTTTTCAGTTTTTTTTTAGGTAGGTCTAACATAGTTTTAGGTACAGAAATTGAATAAAGTAATCAAATGTAAAATAACATTGCACATCTGACTGTATAAATGAAAGATGAATCCTTATTAAAGTTACAAAAGTTGATTCAGTCAGCGGCCCCCCCCCCCCCCCCCGTGAGAGATTTCGTGTGTTGTTGCTGTTTGATTAATATTAAGAAAGTGCTGTCACTTTAAGAGAACGCACTGATACTGTACGCTCAGCCGGCTATGTCTGCTAGGATACTCACCAAGATGAGCATTTTGACATAATTTTTGATTGAATTTGTCCATTCAAGCACAATACTTCAAAGAGAGCTTAATATTTGCGCGCGTTCTGAGACTCGGGTTCACGCGCTTCGGATGAGCGCACACACAGATCTTCTCACTGCGCACGCGCGTGAGTTCACGTCTTCTGGCTCTTTAATATTTAAACTGGCAAGGCTTAAATAAGTTTAGTTTAAACACAGATAGCGACGTGTGCTGTTCAGGTCTCACCTGCACTATCAACACGTGATGACGGCATTAATGACATTTATTCCAGCATACAGCACTCACATTGATTAAAGAGTGATTTGTTTGTTCACGTATTGTTTTTTTCTCTCTCATTGCTCTTGTTGTAATGTATTGGGAAGCCAGAATTTGTATCCATAAACAAAAACATGCATTAGCCGAACTCTAACAAACCATATTACAGATGCATTGTAAGATTTAAGTTGAACCGCGGTCCTACTGCATGCCGAACCGTGTTTGGAGAACGGTACGGTTCGATTTTTTACAGAGAACCGTTGCACCCCTAATATATATATATATATATATACAGTGGGGCAAAAAGTATTTAGTCAGCCACCAATTGTGCAAGTTCTCCACTTAAAAAGATGAGAGAGGCCTGAAATTTTCATCATAGGTATACCTCAACTATGAGAGACAAAATGAGAAAAAAAAATCCAGAAAATCACATTGTAGGACTTTTAAAGAATTTATTTGCAAATTATGGTGGAAAATAAGTATTTGGTCAATAACAAAATTTAATCTCAATACTTTGTTATTTACCCTTTGTTGGCAATGACAGAGGTCTAAAACGTTTTTTGTAAGTCTTCACAAGGTTTTCACACATTGTTGCTGGTATTTTGGTCCATTCCTCCATGCAGATTTCCTCTAGAGCAGTAATGTTTTGGGGTTGTCGCTGGGCAACACGGATTTTCAATTCCCTCCAAAGATTTTTTTATGGGGTTGAGATCTGGAGACTGGCTAGGCCACTCCAGGACCTTGAAATGCTTCTTACGAAGCCACTCCTTCGTTGCCCGGGCAGTGTGTTTGGGATCATTGTCATGCTGAAAGACCCAGCCACGTTTCATCTTCAATGCCCTTGCTGATGGAAGGAGGTTTTCACTCAAAATCTCACGATACATGGCCCCATTCATTCTTTCGATTACACGGATCAGTCGTCCTGGTCCCTTTGCAGAAAAACAGCCCCAAAGCATGATGTTTCCACCCCCATGCTTCACAGTAGGTATGGTGTTCTTTGGATGCAACTCAGCATTCTTTCTCCTCCAAACACGACAAGTTGAGTTTATACCAAAAAGTTCTATTTTGGAAGTCTATTGTGAGATTATCTCCCAAATGCTCTCTAGCAAACTTCAGACGGACCTGGACATGTACTGGCTTAAGCAGGGGGACACGTCTGGCACTGCAGGATTTGAGTCCCTGGCGGCGCAGTGTGTTACTGATGGTAGCCTTTGTTACTTTGGTCCCAGCTCTCTGCAGGTCATTCACTAGGTCCCCCCGTGTGGTTCTGGGATTTTTGCTCACAGTTCTTGTGATCATTTTGACCCCACGGGGTGAGATCTTGCGTGGAGCCCCAGATCGAGGGCGATTATCAGTGGTCTTGTATGTCTTCCATTTTAGAATAATTGCTCCCACAGTTGATTTCTACACACCAAGCTGCTTACCTATTGCAGATTCAGTCTTCCAGCCTGGTGCAGGTCTACAATTTTGTTTCTGGTGTCCTTTGACAGCTCTTTGGTCTTGGCCATGGTGGAGTTTGGAGTGTGACTGTTTGAGGTTGTGGACAGATGTCTTTTATACTGATAACGAGTTCAAACAGATGCCATTAATACAGGTAACCAGTGGAGGACAGAGGAGCCTCTTAAAGAAGAAGTTACAGGTCTGTGAGAGCCAGCAATCTTGCTTATTTGTAGGTGACCAAATACTTATTTAACCGAGGAATTCACCAATTAATTCTTTAAAAAGCTTACCAATGTGATTTCGGGATTTTTGTTATCATTGTCTCTCATAGTGAGGTTACCATTGATGAAAAATTACAGGCCTCTCTATCTTTTAAGTGGGAGAACGTGCACAAGTGGGGGCTTGATGACTAAATACTTTTTTGCCCCACTGTATATATTAAGGATGCTCCGAGCGATCTGCCGATAATCATATTTTATGACTCGATCGGTTCTCACCAACTTGGCCGATCTCAGGAACTGATCGCATTTTGATGACGTCAACGCGTGACGACGTACTTGATGCATGGGGACATAAATGATTTAGCGCTGCAGTCATGTCATCGTTGGTGTTTCGAGAAACAATGAAAAATTAGCTGTTTGTCATGTATGTTTTTGCATGATTCATCTACACAGCAGCTTCAGTGACGTTAGAGCTGCACGCTTCTGCGGCGCGTTACGGCTCCACGGCCACCAGAGCTGATCGCAGCCGCTCTAGTCAGAGCTTGTGTTGGGATTATACCAGCACGTTTCTGAAGCGGCTCTCCACGCTGCTTTGCTAAAAGTAGTCTTTTGTGAGTTGTCACAGTGTGAAGGACGGAACAAAAACAGAGGTTTCCCCAGTAACAGCTGTCCACAAAGCAGCGCTGAGTCACAAACGCGCTTTATCAGGCATATAAACGCAAGATGAATGAAAATGACACGAAAATTCTAAAGTACAGTGATATAAAAAGTGTGTTTAAACGTGCAGTACGTGCTCATGTTTATTCAACCAAGCCTTTTGGAAAATCCGTCAGTTTTGATATTTACACAAATAAATGTATGGGAAACGCATCCCACAACACAACCACCTAAGCCCAACTTCAGTCTACTCATCACCTTAACTTTAACTCTTGTGTAGCCAGCGCCATAGCCAGACTGATAAACAAACACAGACCAGAAGTTAACTTCGGGCCAGGCGCATGCGCCCATTGAAACCGTCTATATAAACTTGAAGCATCAGAATCGGCATCGATATCGGCCAATCACCATGACAAGAAATCGGTACTCGGTATCGGCTGCAAAAAATCCTGATCAGAGCATCCCTAATATATGCTATATATAAATATGTATAATAAAATGAATATTGTAATAATTTAGTACCGGGGTACATGTGAAACCATCCCTATACTGCAGTACTTTACTGTACTGGTTGTCAAACTGCAGTTTCAGAGTCGCTTCCTAAACTCAAAACTCAACTAGTACTGACAACTGAGACTCAGACTGAATATAAACAGGGTTTCCTATAACTTCACTTCAGATGCCATCTGTGTCTCTCCCCGAGGAGCTAGTGTGAGAGAGATAGTGAGTGAGTGTGGGTGTGTGTGTGGGAGAGAGAGAAAGTGAGTGGTGAGTGTGAGCTGAGGAGGTGTGGTGTGTGTGTTGTGTGAGGAGAAGAGAAAGTGAGTGACGTGAGGAGGTGGTGTGTGTGTGTGGTGTTGTGGTGTGTGAGGAGCGAGAAAAGTGAGTGAGTGAGTGAGTGAGTGTGTGTGTGTGTGTGTGTGTGTGAGAGAGAGAAAGACCTGAGTGTGTGTGTGTGTGTGTGTAACTGGTGTGTGTGGAGAGAGAAAGTGAGTGAAGGTTGGAGGAGTGTGTTGTGTGGGTGTGTGTGTGTGGTGGTGTGTGTGCACGCCCGCGCGTGTGAGAGGAGAGAGAGAAAGTGAGTGGAGTGAGGACGTGTGTGTGTGGGTGTGTGTGAGTGAGAGAGAGAGAGAGAGAGAGTGTCGTGTGTCGTGGGTGTGTGTGGTGAGAGAGAGCGGAGAGAGAGGAGGTTCTGTGTTGTTGTGTGTGTGTGTGTGTGGGTGTGTGAGAGAGAAAGTGTGAGTGAGTGTGTGTGTGAGAGAGAGAGAGTGTGTGTGTGTGTGTGTGTGTGTCTGTGTGTGTGAGTGAGTGAGTCAGTGAGTCAGTGAGTGAGTGAGTGAGAGAGTGTGTGAGAGAGAGAGAGAGTGAGTGAGTGAGTGTTTGTGAGTGAGTGTGTGTGAGTGAGAGAGAGAGAGAGAGAGAGTGTGTGTGAGTGTGAGTGCGTGGTGCGCGAGAGTGAGTGTGTGTCGTGTGTGATTTGTGTGGCGGAGTGAGAGTGTGTGTGTGTGTTGTGGTGTGTGATGAATCTACTGGCACTGAATCGCAGCATGATTTGAGTTATTTCTGGTTGTTTCTGACTGTGCTTCACGCTGAAGGCTGCTGACAGTGTCTGTGTGAGAGTGTGAGTGTGTGAGTGAGTGTGTGTGTGTGTGTGTGTGTGTGGGTGTGGGTGTGTGTGTGTGTGGTGTGTGTGTGTGTGTGTGTGTGTGTTGTGTTTGAGCTCAGGCAGCCGGGGTCTCTCTGACAGGAATCGTGGTGTGCAGCTTTGAAAGCACGATACAAACACAGATTACTCTCAAACACAACAATGCACTCACTTTCATTTAAAGCCATCAGATTTACAATATTATTATGAAAGCCTGATTCACCACAGAATAAAACAATTAAAAAAGCTAATTGTGACTTTTATCTCACAATTTGGACTTTGTTTTGTTTTGTCTCAATTCTGTGAAAAAGTCAGTAGGGCAAAATATATCCAGAATTGTGAAACAAAATCAAAATTCAGACGTTTTTTCTTGTAATTCTGAGTTTGAATTTATAACTCAATTCTGAGGTTATATCTCACAATCTGAGAATGAGTTTTTATCTCTAGTTCTAAATTTATATCTAGCAACGTCTGAGCTTTGAGTTTATGAATTGCAATACTAGGATATCTAGTAAAATTCTGAGTTATATCTCTTCCATTCGAGTTTAATATAGCAAGTATGGTTTATATCTCGTAAATTCTAAGTTTATATCTAGGCATTATCGTTTTATCTCGTAAAATTTGAGTTGAGATCTCGAAATCTGAGTTTATATCTCTTAATTCTAAGTTTATATCTCTTAATTCTAAGTTTATATCTAGCAATTATGAGTTTATATCTCGTAAATTCTGAGTTTATATCTTGCAACTCTGAGTTTGAGTTTATATCTCGCAATTTTGAGTTTATATCTCGCAATTTTGAGTTTATGTTGTAAATTCAGAGTTTATATCTCAATTCAAGAGTTTATATCTCAATTATGAGTTTATATCTCAGTTATGAGTTTATATCTCAATTATGAGTTTATATCTCGCAATTATGAGTTTATATCTCAATTATGAGTTTATATCTCAATTATGAGTTTATATCTCGCAATTATGAGTTTATATTTCAATTCTGAGTTTATATCTTTTAATTCTGAGTTTATATATTTTAATTCTGAGTTTATATCTTTTAATTCAGAGTTTATATCTCAATTCTGAGTTTATATCTCGCAATTATGAGTTTATATCGTAAATTCTGTGTCTCGAACTGAGCTCAGAATGGCTGAAGAAACCAAAGTCTGAAATGAAAAGTCAGAGATCTCGGTATGAAACATTTCTCACTGAATTCTTTCAAGCTAATAATTGTAAAGAATTTTAGGAGAAACATCTGAGACAAAAACATGAAATGTGCCATGAAATGTCTAACAGGCAGCAGTTGTCGGCTGGTTTGTGGCATCCAGTGCCAGTGATGATGCCAGTTTCCCCTCTGTTACCATGGCGATGCCATCTTTAAAACACACTCAGAACTGAGTGTGAGGACAATAATAGATGCATTGATATGCAGACTGCTGCCTGTCAGGAGAGATTCGACTGCACGGACACCGACGGCAGCTGTCAGGCAGCACAATTACTCGAAATAAAACCAAAAATGCAATATGGCTTAGTGCGATTATGAAATGGCAAAGGCTGCGATTTAATGAAATAAATGCATGAGTGAAGCGCGGCACTATGTTCATTTATAGGTTAGCAGCTCATGGTCCGCCGGTGTTTTCAGAGTCGCTTTACCGTGCATTTGAGAACAAAACATGTGCCAAACATCTTCACAAGTGTGTAATGAGAAGCACTTATCAACAAACGAAAAGGTGTTTATAGATAGGAAGAATTCAATAATTAAAAAAAAAATAAAATCTTAAATATTTGTTTTTCACAGTAGTGATCGGAGTATATTACGAAAAAATATTAATCATACTAAGAAATATTAAGACTGAAATGTTTTACTTACATTTGTGTAAAGTTGTATTAATAATAACAATAATTAAAAATGTTAAGGTTTTCTATTATTATTATTAAATTTTTTACTGTGATAAATAAATTAATAATAAGAAAGAAATATATTACGGTAATGTTTCTGTGTTTAATATTTTATTAATATAATCAATAATAAAAACAACTTAAAACTGCCTTAAATTGATAGTATAGTCAAATTTAATAATTAAAACCAAAAAAAACAAAACCCAAAACAAAAATAAAATAAAAAGCATAATAGTCACAGCTTTGGTTTTCTGTGGTTTCTATCTAAATTAAAGTGTTGATGGTTAAAGTTTGAAAAATAAAGAATTAAAACAATATTAGTATTGGTAATTTCACAGGGTATTGCTAAACAAACGTATTATTATGTTTTTCTGGATATACATTTTTATTACAGTAGTGATATGAATAATTAATGTTTTAAACAAATAATATACCACTGTAATATTTTCTTATTTTGTGATATTTTTTATTAATAATCATCATTATAAAAACAACTTTAAAACTGCCGGAATGGTAAGAAATCCTATTTAAACAAATACATTTAATAAATTAAATTTAAAAATAAATAACATATGTTGCCATGAATTACGATCATATCATATGAATCTTTTTAAGTGCAGATTTCAGGTTAAACACATCAAGGATCAGGAATCGGTCGCGACCATTCTTAAACCGTTCAGATGTGAATGAAGGGCACCAAAACAGATTTACAGAACAACACCCACAGATGGAGAGAGGAGAGAAGGAGAGAGAGAAGTGAGAGAGAGAGAGAGAGAGAGCGCGCTGATGTCGGCGGTTCAGTAAGTGAATGATGACGGGACGAGAGAGCAGGGAGGACAGACGCTCCCACAGGGTTTGACATCAGCCTTCATTCACTTTCACATGCTATTATTTCATTGATTTTGTGTGCTTCTTGATAAAACTAAAATAATAGTAATCCACTGTTATTATTATTACTGACTGACCTCCTAATACTCGTGAACGTGGTGGGTGTGGTGTTAGGAGTGAGAGGGAGAGAGTGTGTGTGTGGTGTGTGTGAGAGAGTGGAGTGTGTGTGTGTGTGTGAGTGAAGGGAGTGTGTGTGAGTGAGAGTGAGTGTGTGTGTTCGGTGGGTGTGTTGTGTGTGATGTGAGTGAGGAGTGAGGGTGTGCGTGAGAGGAGTGTGTGTGGTGAGGGAGAGGAGAGTGTGTGTGCTGTGTGGGGGTGGTGTGAATGAGCGTAGAGAGGGCAGTGTGTCTGTGTGTGTCTATGTGAGTGATAGTGAGTGTGTGTGTGTGTGTCTGTGAGTGAGGGTGAGTCTGTGAGTGAGAGGCGTGTGGGGTGTGGGTCTGTGTGAGCGTGAGGTGTGTGAGTGAGATGTGAGAGGAGAGTGAGAGGGAGAGTGAGGTGTGTGTGTGTGTGTGTGTGTCTGTGAGTGAGAGGAGAGTTAGTGTGTGTGTGTGAGTGCGAGTGTGAGTGTGTGTGAGTGAGAGTGAGAGTGAGAAAGAGTGTGGTGTGTGTGTGTGTGTGGGTGTGTGTTTGTGTGTGTTTGTGTGTGTGTGTGTCTGTGAGTGAGAGTGAGAGAGTGTGAGTGGGGTGTGTCTGTGAGTGAGAGTGAGAGTGGAGTGTGAGTGTGTGTGTGTGTGTGAGTGAGTGAGCGTGAGTGGGAGTGAGTGTGTGAGTGAGTGAGAGAGTGAGTGTGTGTGTGTGTGTGCGTGAGAGTGAGAGTGAGAGTGTGTGTCTGTGTCTGTGAGTGAGGGAGAGTGTGTGTGTGAGAGTGTGTGTGTTGTGTCTGTCTGTGTGAGAGGGGTGTGTGAGTGATGGGAGGGAGTGTGGTGTGTGTGTGCGTGTGGGTCTGTGAGGGAGTGAGAGTGGATGTGTGGTCTGTGGTGAGAGTGAGTGTGGTGTGTGTTTGGGTGTGTTGAGGAGCGTGAGGGAGAATGAGTGGGTGTGTGTGCGTGTGAATGAGAGTGAGAGGGAGTGTGTTTGTGTGAGTGAGTGAGAGTGTGAGTGTGTGTGTGTGTGTGTGGGAGTGAGAGTGAGAGTGAGAGTGAGAGAGAGAGTGTGTGTGTGTGTGTGTGTGTGTCTGTGAATGAGCGTGAGAGTGAGTGTGAATGAGCGTGAGAGTGAGTGTGTCTGTGTGTGTGTGTTTGGTGAGTGAGAGTGAGAGTGTGTGTGTGTGTGTGTTTGTTTTTGTTTGTGTGTGTGTGTGTGAGAGAGGGAGTGTGTGAGTGAGTGTGAGTGAGAGGTGAGAGTGTGTGTGTGTGGTGAGTGAGAGTGAGAGTGAGCGGGTGTGTGTGTGTGGGGAATGAGATGAGAGTGAGTGTGTCTGTATGTGAGTGAGAGTGAGTGTGTGTTGTGTGTGTTCTGTGAGTGAGGGTGAGTGTGTGCGGAGAGGGAGAGTTGTGTGGTGGGCCAGTATGTCGTGAGACCCACCGTGAGTGTGTGAGGTGAGCGTGAGAGGAGTGAGTGTATGTGAGTGAGAGTGAGAGTGAGTGTGTGTCTGTGAGTGAGAGTGAGAGAAGTGTGTGTGTTGTGTGTGTGTGTGTGTGTCTGTGAATGAGCGTGAGAGTGAGTGTGTCTGTGAGTGAGAGTGAGTGTGAGTGAGAGTGTGAGTGTGTGTCTGTGAGTGAGAGTGAGAGAGTGTGTGAGAGAGTGTGTGTGTGTGTCTGAGTGAGAGTGTGGTGTGTGTGTGTGTGTGTGTGTGTCTGTGAGTGAGAGTGAGTGTGAGTGTGTGTGGTGTGTGTGTGTGGGTCTGTGTGTGTCTGTGTGTCTGTGTCTGTCTGTCTGTGATGTGAGAGTGAGAGTGTTTGTGTTTGTGTGTGTGAGTGTGTGTGTATGTGAGTGAGAGTGAGAGTGGGTGTGTGTGTGTCTGTGGTGTGTGTGTCTGGACATGAGCGTTGAGAGTGATGTGTCTGGTTGTGTGTCGTGTTTGAGTTGCTGAGTGTGAGCTGTTTGTGTTGTGTGTGTGTGTGAGTGAGTGTGAGGGGGTGTGTGTGTGTGTCTGTGAGTGAGATGTGAGTGTGTGTGTTTGTGTGTGTGTGTGTGGAGGTGTGTGTGTAGAGGTGTGTGTGTGTGTGTGTGTCTGTGTGTGAGTGAGAGTGTGAGTGTGTGAGTGTGTGTGTGGTGTTGTGTGTGTGTGTGTGGTATGTCTGTGAGGGAGAGTGCGTGTGAGTGTGTCTGATGAGAGTGAGAAGTGAGAGTGTGAGAGTGAAGAGGGAGTGTGATGAATGAGCGTTGAGACGTGAGTGTGAAGGCGTGAGAGTGAGGGTGTGTGAGTGAGAGTGTGAGTGTGGGTGTGTCTGTGAGGGAGAGTGTAGATGTGAGGCGTGAAGTGTGTCTGTGAGTGAGAGTGGAGTGAGAGGGAGGTGTGTGTGTGTGAGTGTGAATGAGCGTGAGAGTGAGTGTGAATGAGCATGAGAGTGAGTGTGTCTGTGTGTGTCTATGTGAGTGATAGTGAGTGTGTGTGTGTGTGTCTGTGAATGCGTGAGTCAGTGTGTGTGTGTCTGTGAATGCGTGAGTCAGTGTGTGTGTGTCTGTGTGAGTGTGAGAGTGTGAACTGAGCATGAG
This sequence comes from Sinocyclocheilus anophthalmus, assembly GCA_018155175.1. Taxonomy (NCBI): domain Eukaryota; kingdom Metazoa; phylum Chordata; class Actinopteri; order Cypriniformes; family Cyprinidae; genus Sinocyclocheilus; species Sinocyclocheilus anophthalmus. Next base: position 135,733 of record JADLZN010004671.1, read on the forward strand.
AGTGAGTTGAAGGAGCGTGAGAGTGAGTGGTCTGTGTGGGAGTGAGATGTGAGGTGTGGTGTGTGTGGTGTGTGTATGTGAGTGGAGTGAGTGAGAGTGAGAGTGAGTGTGTGTGTGAGTGAGAGTGAGTGAGAGTGAGAGAGAGAGAGAGAGATAGAGTGAGAGTGAGAGTGAGTGTGAGAGTGATGTGTCTGTGGTGTCTGTGTGTGAGTGATGAGTGGAGTCGTGTATGGTGAGGGAGCGTGAGAGTGATGTGTCTCCGTGATGAGAGAGAGTGTGTGTGTGTTTGGTGTGTGTGTGAGTGTGAATGAGCATGAGAGTGAGTGGGAAATGAGCGTGAGAGTGAGTGTGTCTGTGAGTGAGAGTGAGAGTGTGCGTGTGTTGTGTGTGGTGGTGTGTCTTTGTGAGTGAGTGTGAGGAGAGTGACAGTGAGTGTGTGTGTGAGTGAGATGTGAGTGAGAGTGAGAGGAGTGTGTGCTTGTGAGTGAGAGTGAGAGTGAGTGTGCGCGGAGGGTGTGTGTGGAGTGGGAATGTGGAATGAGCGTGAGAGTGAGTGGGTCTGTGTGTGCGTGAGAGTGTGTGAGTGTGTGTGTGGTCTGTGAGTGAGAGTGAGAGTGGTGTGTGTGTGTTTGTGTGTGTGTGCTTGTGTGTGTGTCTGTGAGTGAGAGTGAGAGTGAGAGTGAGATTGAGATTGAGATTGAGAGTGAGTGAGTGAGTGAGTGAGAATGAGTGTGAGTGAGTGTGTGAGCGTGTGTGTGTGTGTGTGAGGGAGAGTGAGAGTGAGAGTGAGTGTGAGTGTGAGTGTGAGTGTGTGTGTGTGAATGTGTGTGAGTGAGTGTGTGTGTGTATGTGTGTGTGTGTCTGAGAGTGAGAGTGAGTGTGTGTGTGTGTGTGGTTATTAGAGTGTGTGTGTGTGTGTGTGAGTGTGAATGAGCGTGAGAGTGAGTGTGTGTGTGCTTGCTGTACAGTAGTCATTAAACTCACCACATTACACACATATACAGAAAAAATGGTTAGGATTTACTCTGAAACTATTTTCACTTGGAAATCACAATTAATTGCAAAGAAATGGCAAGAAACATTGAATTAAACACCAAATTTTGAAGTAGAAAAACCCAAAATGGTATTTTCCTGTACAAAATATCCCAATAATGATAATTTGTTTATTTAAAAAAAAATCCTTTTGTCTGAGGTTTGATTTTTAACGTTATAAGAGCGTTATTTAAACGTTAACATAACTTTCCTGAAATCATGCTCTCAGTTTGTATTTTACAAATGTAACATTTTAGGAAAATCGTGTTGAATGTGTAAAATACTCCATCTAGGCTCTAAACTGATATAAACGGTCTACGTTCTTTTAACGTTGCACTCAGAACACTGTGAGAACGCTTGTATCACCGCTTGTATGACTTTCTTTCTTCTGTGGAACATAAAACAGATAGTTAGAGTACAGTGAAAGTCAATGGGGTCCAAAACGATCGCATGGATGAGGACATTTTATTAACATGATTTTAAATTCGTAATGTCACATAAAGTCGCTGTGTTTGTAATGTTGAGAAATACACACAGCATGTGCATGTGTTGTTGAGCTGTGTGCCGTCAGATCTTTTGTGTTGTCGTCGTGTCAAATATGTGTCTATGACAGCAGGATCGTTTCAGACCGCTGCAGCCGCATGACTGACGCTTCAATCCCAGCTGGGCTTCACACACCGACCCCATGCACCAATATCACTATCATTCTTACATTTATTTTGCCAAGAAATTTCTGAATCATATTTAAAAAAAGCAAAAATATATTTTTATATATCCTTTATATATAAAATAGCTAGTGCAAAATTTGTGCATTTATATAATTTATCAATTTTGAACAACCATTGTTTGTAGTATAATGCATGTATAATTACAAAAATTAGTTTTTTTAAAATTTATTTATATATTATGATACAACCATTATTTTTGCAGTAGTGCATTATTAATTTTTATAAATATTTATAAACACAAAAACAAAATGTTTTGTCTTTTAGTTTTACAAAAACATTAATGGGGTTTGGTATCTATATATACATATTCCGTGTAGGGGGTTCGGGTTATAAATAATATTATGGTATTTTTACAGTGTGTTTGTGTTGGTGGGTGTGGGTTTATATTGTACAATATTTATAAATGTGGAAAAAAATGTCTCCACGAAGTGTATAATTTTTTTTTATCATTTTATTATTATTGTTATTGTATTTTTTTGTCTGTTATTACTTTCTCTAGCTATCTATCTTTATATATAGCTATATTATAGATAAGAACAAAATGACCTGTCTTTTTGGGGGGGGAGGGTGTTTTTGCTTTTTCCTGCTTCCAATAATAATCAGTTCATACCAATAATTTTTCAATAATTACTGGGTCTATTATATATTATTTTTCAGAAATGCTAGCAATCAGCCGATACCAGTACGGTCAACACTGTATCGTGCATCTCTGTTTAGCTTTTTATTTGTTATTTTTCATGTGTGTTTTCTAGATATTTCTCTGGACCGTCCTTCATTGCGGTTCTCTGTGTTTGCCTCTATTGTGTTAAATTGTGCCCCTGCTTCTTCTTTTGTCTTTTTGTTTTGCAGTTGCAGGATCCCCACATGTATGATCAGGTCTATAAATATCTGGACCTTCCAGTGCAGGTATGTGAACATCAGATCACTCGCTCGGCCGCTTCATCGGGAACCAAACAATCACCGTATGGTACGCAGGCCGCGAGACGCTGCTGCTTCATCTGGAAAATCAGCTGATGACCGATTCAATTATTCTAGGAGACTCTGAGACACTATCAGGGCCGGATTTACACATAGGCATTCTAGGTATTTCGCCCGCAAATTTATCAGTAAAATAGTTTCGCAGCTACATGACATTTCTCCTAAGCGAGGTCTTGAGCATTTAACTTAAAAACGCCTTTGTATAACTCTGCTGCGGAGAGACGCTATCCTCTCTCTCTCGTCGCGGTCTCTCATAACGGCATGCAGCTGCATTAATAACTGCGTTAGCCTGCATATCAATTGCTCAAGCCTCTGTTATCAGCTCTAAAATGACGTTTTGGAATTTGCAACGGAAGGTTTGGGATGAGGTGCGTAAAAAAATTAGTTCCACCCTCACGAGATTTCAGGACGGAAACATGACAAATGTTTTGAAATAAATCAATGTCTTGATGTGTGGTGGTGACTCCAGGCCGTTAAAATTATTAGAGAAATAATGCACGACGCCCGCGCCTGTATGGAACGGTCTTTCTCAGTTCTCAAACAAATTAAGAACTGCATTCGATTTTTATTGACTGAACGCAAGCGCTTATTGCGATAGAAAACACTGTATCGGTTTCACTAATTAAGAAATATTTTTGTTTGCTTGGATGGTAATATTAGGCCTATTATATTAATAGGGAAGGGGGCCCAAAAATGTGTTTTGCCTATGTCACGAAAAGAGGTAAATCCGGCCCTGTATACGATTATGATTTCAGTAAGAATTCGAATTAGGCTTTTAATTTGAAATTTTCCATTCCATTTTGAAGTTTTAGTAATTACGTTGTTTTTTTTTTGAATTTTATTTAAGTTTTAGATTTTTCCATTTTCTTAAATTTGAGTTAATCAGTTTTTCCAATTGACTTGTTTTTTACTTTTAATGTTTTATTTTTCCCATTTCACCTTAAAGTTTTTAAAGGTTGTTCTATATTCCATTTTACCGTATTATTTTTATATTTGTCATCTTAAAATTCACTTAGTTTGTTAGAATTTTTTATTGTCTTTTTAATTCTTTTTATTTCTATTTTATTTCATACATTTTTTTCGTTTTAGTTATTTTAGTACATTTTATTTTAATTTCAAGCAACAAAATATTTTTTATGGTTTTAGTTTAGTTTTAAATGAACTATAAAAACCCTGTAAATTACACAAAATTGCATTGATAAAAACACAATATATAGATGTGTATATATAGTCATTAATCACTGAATTACTGAATTGAATGTATATTAATTTAGTGTGCATTTATTTTTAATAAATCATAAATGATTCCTTATCAGATATTAGTGTACACACATCTGAAGGTTAAAATAAATCCCAGTGTTTTCCAGATGATGCATCAGAGATCTCCGCGACATACGTGTGTGTTTGGTTTGGCTGATTTCTTTCATAAATTCTCTTCAACAGTCTTGATTCGGTCTGAAGTCAAACGCAGAAACACAAGCCATCCATTTTGTTTTTTCCTGTCTGTCTGACCTGTTGTCTTTTCCGTGTGTGTGTGTGTGTTTTTGTGTGTTTGTTGTGTGGTGTGTTGTGGTGTTGTGAGTGTTGTGTGTGAGTGTGTTGTGGCGTGTGTGTGGTGGTGAGTGTGTTAGTGTGTGTGTGTGTTTGTGAGTATGTTGTGTGTGTGTGTGTGTGTGTGTGAGTGTGTGTGTGTGCGTGTGCGTGTGCGTGTGTGTGAGTGAGTGAGTGTGTGTGTGTTTTGGATTGCGTGTTTGTGTGTGTGTGTTTGTGGTGTGATTGTGTGTGAGTGAGTGATGTGTGAGAAGTGGTGTTTGTGTGTGTGGGTTATGCGTGTTTTGGTGTGTGTGTGTGTTTGTGTGTGTGAGTGTGTGTGTTTGTTTGTGTGTGTGAGTGAGTGAGTGTGTGGTGTGTGTGTGTCTTGGTGTGTGTGGTGGTGAGTGTTTGTTTGTGTGTGTTGTGCGTGCGTGTTTGTTGTTGTTGTGTTTGTGTGTGTTGTGTGTTTTTTTTTTGAGTGTGATTGCGTTGTTTTTGTGTGTGTGAGTGTGAGTGCGTGTGTGAGAGAGAGAGAATGCGTGTGAGTGTGTGTGTGTGTGTGAGTTAGTGAGTGTGTGAGTGAGTGTGTGTGTGTTTATGATGTGCGTGTGTGTGAGTGGTGGTGGTGTTTGTGTGAGTGAGTGAGTGGTGAGTGAGTGTGTTGAGTGTGAGTGTTTGTGTTTGTGGTGTGTGTGGTGCTGTTTTGTGAGTGAGTGAGTGAGTGAGTGTGTTTGTGAGTGTTTGTGAGAGTGGTGCTGTGGTGTGAGTGTGAGTGTGAGTGTGTGTTTGTGTTTGTGTTTGTGTTTTTGTTTGTGTTTGTGTTTGTGTGTGTTCGTGTGTGTGTGAGTGTGTGAGTGAGTGATTTGTTTGTGTGTGTGTGTGTTGTGGATGTGGTGGAGTGTGTGGCGAATATATATATACACAGTGGGTACGGAAAGTATTTCAGACCCCCTTAAATTTTTCACTTTATATTGCAGCCATTTTGCTAAAATCATTTAAGTTAATTTTTTTTTCCTCATTAATGTAACACAGCACCCCATATTGACACGAAAACACAGAATTGTTTACATTTTTGCAGATTTATTAAAAAAAAAAACTGAAATATCACATGGTCCCTAAGTATTCAGACCCTTTGCTCAGTTTTTAGTAGAAGCACCCTTTTGATCTAATACATCCATGAGTCTTTTTGGGAAAGATGCAACAAGTTTTTTCACACCTGGATTTGGGGATCCTGTGCCATTCCTCCTTGCAGATCCTCTCCATTTCTGTCAGGTTGGATGGTAAACGTTGGTGGACTGCCATTTTTAGGTCTCTCCAGAGATGGTCAGTTGGGTTTATGTCAGGGCTCTGGCTGGGCCATTCAAAACAGTCACAGAGTTGTTGTGAAGCCACTCCTTCGTTATTTAGCTGTGTGCTTAGGGTCATTGTTTTGTTGGAAGGTAAACCTTCAGCCCAATCTGAGGTCCTGAGCACTCTGGAGAAGTTTTCGTCCAGGATATCCTGTACTTGGCCGCATTCATCTTTCCCTCGATTCGATTGCAACCAGTCGTCCTGTCCCCTGCAGCTGAAAAACACCCCCACAACATGATGCTGCCACCACCATGCTTCAAAGTTGGGACTGTATTGGACAGGTGATGAACAGTGCCTGGTTTTCTCCACACATACTGCTTAGAATTAAGGCCAAAAAGTTCTCTCTTTTTCTCATCAGACCAGAGAATCTTATTTCGCACCATCTTGGAGTCCTTCAGGTGTTTTTTTAGCAAACTCCATGCGTGCTTTCATGTGTCTTGCACTGAGGAGAGTTTTCCGTCGGGCCACTCTGCCATAAAGTTCCGACTGGTGGAGGGCTGCAGTGATGTTGACTTTCTACAACTTTCTCCCATCTCCCGACTGCATCTCTGGAGCTCAGCCAGTGATCTTTGGGTTCTTCTTTACCTCTCTCACAAGGCTCTTCTCCCCCGATAGCTCACTCAGGTTTGGCCGGCGGCCAGCTCTAGGAAGGGTTCTGGTCATCCAAAACGTCTTCCATTTAAGGATTATGGATGCCACTGTGCTCTTAGGAACTTTAAGTGCAGCAGAATTTTTTTTTGTAATCTTGGCCAGATCTGTGCCTTGCGACAATTCTGTCTGTGAGCTCTTCAGGCAGTTCCTTTTGACCTCATTATTCTCATTTGCTCTGACATGCACGGTGAGCTGTAAGGTCTTATATAGACAAATGCGTGGCTTTCCTAATCAAGTCCAATCATTTTTAAAAAAAAATTAATATCACCACAGCTTGACATCAAATCAAGGGTTAGAAACCCATCTCAAGGATGTCGATCTAGAACTGACAGCACCCTGAGTTAAATATATGAGTGTCACAGTAAAGGGTCTGAATACTTAGGAGCATGTGATATTTCAGTTTTTTCTTTTTTAATAAATCTGCAAAAATGTCAACAATTCCGTTTTTTTCTGTCATATATGGGGTGCTGTGTTTACATTAATGAGGAAAAAAATT
>JADLZN010004671.1:147500-280000 GCA_018155175.1 Sinocyclocheilus anophthalmus
CTCACTCACTCACTCCTCACACACTCAGTCACACACTCACACACTCACACACACACATGCACACACAAACACACACACACACACACACCACACACACACTCACAACACACACTCACAACACACACACACACACAACACAAACAAACAAATTGATATTATTAAAAAATAATTAATGCAAAATATTTATGCAATACAAAAAATGCAGTTAATAAAGCAATATGATTCAAATATATAATTAATAAAAATTCGAAACCTAGTAAGCAAATCTATTAATACTTAATATAATAAAAAGATAAGTAATAAAACATTTAATTTAATAATATGATGAAATAAAAAAATTTATATAATAACAAAATAGATAATTAAGCAAAAACATTAGTAATAAATACAATTCAATTAATAATCAATAACTTAAAATTAAATTACTTAAAAAAGTACCAAAACTTTTTTTCATACCTTATGGGAAATATGAGGAATAAAATACTTTGGGAAAACAAATGTCTTTGCAAGCTAGAAAAATGCTAATCAAATAAAAACAAGCATAAAAAATGGTAGCAAAACACAATATTAGTAAAATGTTAGATTTAAATTAGATTAAGTTATCTTATTACGTTCTTAGGTAGTGAGTATAAAACGGGGAATCTCTGAAAAATGGACACAGGTACATTTCACCACAAAATCAAAAGAATAAGGTTGCTAAGAAAATTAACCTGTTTTAGTAAAAGGGACAATTGAAGGGGGCTGAATTATTTTATCCCCTACTTTTTCGTACTGAATTAAAGGGGCGAGTCCTGTGATGCGATTTTAAGTTCTCCTTTCTCTTTGGAGTGTTACAAGCTGATTGTGCATAGATAGATCCCTGAAGTTGCAAAGACTAAAATCTCAAAACCAAAGAGATATTCTTGATCAAAGTTAAGACTCTGCCACGCCCCCCTAAAACGGCTCGTTCCAACACACCCCCAAATGTCTGCGTCACGATGTGGGAAGATTTGCATAACGCGGCCCAAATGTTCACGCAAAGAAAGAAGGCGTGGTTTCAGTAACCGCAGGTAGTGTTGAAGCAGCATGTCAGGGAGAAGCTGTGTGTTTCTAGGCGAAAGCAAAAGCCCTTTATTTGTCCGGAAGTAGATGCATTTAGGAATATTTAAGATAACTTACAACAGAACAGCAATGCATTTAAATGGACGACCGTTTCGTGAACCTAGGAAAAGAGGTAATTCTGACTTTGCTATGACAAAATGGCGCTTCTGAATCAGCTACTGTTTAGTTATTAGTTTAAGTATTTGCTATTGACGGGGTCAATGCAGAGTTGTGCTCATCGTGTGTGTGGTGTGTGTGTGTCGCCGAGTGAGTTGTGAGTGGGTGAGAGAGGAGAGAGAGAGAGACAGCTTCATCACTGTGTCTGTCACGAGAATATGTTCCCCTTTCGGGCTCTGTCTTGATATTTACTTTGAAAGCTTGAAGCTGGTGATTATGGTAAGGGGCGGTACATTTCCGACGAGTGCTTGCGGTGTACGGCCAATCACAATGCACGGTCAGCTGGCTAATCAGAGCAGATTGCGCTTGTCGGAAGGAGGGAATTAGTAGAAAACGAAGCGTGAGAGAGCCGGGCATAGGGACGACAATAACTGTACAGTATTTGAAAACTAAGGGTGTTTGAACATTAAAGCTGTCAAACATATTCGGTTACCCAAATAACCAAAATAATGGATTAAAAAAGCATCATATGACCCTTAAGGAATATAGGTTGTGGACATTATTTTCAGAGGGGCAATCTCCATCTTGTATTGCCAGCTCCAGTCAGTTTTTCGGAACAGCGTCACCGCAGTCTACGGTCGCACGCCTGTCTCCTCAACTCCACTGCCCCGCCCCCGGCCCCGCCCTTGACCCCCCCCATCCCGCTCTGCCAAACAGCCTATCATGTCAAGAATGCGTGGTTCAGCCCGCTCCGAATCCTCCCTTAACTTTCCAGCCAGCCACGGCCATAACCCTCCCCCCGACCCCTCCAGATCGCCCGGGCGTCCTGCACCCCGCCCCCCTCGTGGCTCCGCCCAGTCAATCATTCCAGCCGCGGGACAGCTGGACAAGACTCCGCTCACAGCTGGAGACGGAATGGTTTTGCCACCTCCTCCGCCGCCGCCTCCTCTGCCCCTCCCAGGAAACAGAGGCTCCTCCCCCTGCTCATCCTCAGGCCCGCCCACCTTGCCTTCCTTCCCATCAGGAGCCGTTTCGTCGCCGCCCACTCACTCGGGTCACGAGGTCAAGAGGTATCCATCCAACCTTCCGCCAATCAGCGACGCCCGCAGCGTTCTATTGGAAGCCATCCGTAAAGGTAGGCGGGGTTTTGTTCAAGTTCACTCAGTATATGCAAATCAGGTATCTGTCCAAAGTCTACTCTAAAAGTAGTTGCACATTACAATGTTTTGTAATAAATTGTAATAAAAATTTAATATTTTATAACTACAGTCAATAGGTTTATTTTCATAGCTGATTTGATTACGTCATTCGCAATTTACATTCATTCCCTTCTAAAAGACGTTTAGTACACAGAAAGCTGAATTCAGAATAGCATACTAGCATACTGCTCTTACTATTTCTGTCATATCTTTACATATTTTAATATGCTAGTATGCTATGCTGAATTCAGCCAGTCTTTGTCTTTTGTCCTATTTTCATTTTGCCCACGAATCAAATGTTTTGAATTTTCTAAAATCGCTAAGGAGTAATTAAATGGAACAAAATGCTTCAGGAATTGCCTACTGATGCACAAGTAGATTATTAAAAATTAAAAAAATCACAAGAAAAAAGAAACAATAAACAATGATAGTAAATAAAAAAGCAAAAACTAATTAAATAATCAATGGATAAAATAATAAAAAAATGATAAATGTAATTAATAAAATATAGTAATAAAAAATATATATGTAATAGAAACAGTTTAAATGCATAAAAAGTGCAATAAATGATAATAAAAATGAATTACATACACAATTATTAATATAATAACATAAATCAATAAAATCAACTAAATTAGAACCCATTTAACTATATACATTAAAAATGATTAATGCAACATAAATTAAGTGATTAAATATATAGGTAGTCAAATATAACAATTAATGATTAAAATATAATTAATAAAAATATGATATATAATTAATAAAAATAAAATATTAGAATAATGAAAAATAAAAATATAAATTATAAAAAAAAGGTTAAAAATAATAGATAATATAAAAAATGAGATATAAAAAAATTAAGACAATAAATAAAGGTAGCATACATTAATATAATTTAAAGACATAATTCATATGGCATATTTAAATGAAACATAATAAACTAGTACAATAAAAAATTATAACTAATAAAAAATATTATTGGAATACTATTAAACTCATACGTGCACATAATTAAATAATACAAGTATTAAAATTATAAATGCAATTATAAATAATCTTATAGAAAATATAATTCTATTAATGAATAAATTGGATAATTAAAATATTAATTTTTAAAAATGTAACATGCATCAAATAAATAACAAGTAGCTCTGTTGAAACTTACGATTGTGAGTTCTAATACAAGCAATGCATTAAATATGTAATATATATATAGACCGTAGATCAGACAGTAGGTTTGAGTCCCAGGGAAAGCAAGAAGTGCTCAAATGTAAACGCGTGCATTGAATGCAATGTTTGTCTCACTGGAGCGCATAAATGTGAATGCAAACATAAGGAGCTGTACCTCGGTGTGTCTCTCAGGGATCCAGCTGAGGAAGGTGGAGGAGCAGCGGGAGCAAGAGGCCAAACACGAGCGCGTGGGGAACGACGTGGCCACGATCCTGTCGCGCCGCATCGCGGTGGAGTACAGCGACTCCGAGGACGAGGACGAGTTCGACGAGGTCGACTGGATGGAATGAGACGAAGACGAACGTCACGAAATCTCAGCTAACCTTCTTCCCAAAAACAGTTTACCCACAAACACTCTCCGATCAGTCGCAGACTAATTCAGGAAACATCGGGACTGCGGACGACTGTATTCAACGTTCCCAGAATGCTTTGCTTTAATGTTTTTTAACCACTTGTTGTGCAATTGATGAATGAAAACCGGTCATATTTCTTTCATTTGAATTCATCCGTCTTTTGTTGTTATAGTTGGGCGCGAGAGACGACAGCGGCCTCTTCTGGTCACGACTGGAACGTCTCAATGTGACGGATGATTATTATACTTTCATCATCTAAACCGTTCTTCCTTTACAGAGACGTGATGTTGGATGTCACGGTGTGCTTGTGATGGACAAAGTCAAAGGGGAAAAAATGAAGGAACGTTTTTATTGACGTGACAAGACGACTAAAATACATGCCTGAATCTCTTTTCCAGGTTATATTTCACCTCACAAATATGAAAAAAACCCAAAAAAAAAAAAAAATTTTCAAAATAAACAATTAAATTAACTAGTAATCCCCTTAGGAGATATTATCTCTGGTTTTAATTATATTTCCATGTTTCGCATTGTGATCCTTGATGAAGTATGAATTTTGTTGTAACTACAGTAGGAGAAATTTTTTAACATAATTATATATATAAATAAATGGTTTATTAGGCTTTGGTAAAAAGTGTTTAAATATATTTATATATATATCTAATAATAACTAATATATATATATATCTAATTCTACTAATATAATTTTTTAATATTTTACTTTTCCTCAAAAATATAAACTAAATTTTTTAGAATGAAACAGAAGTATAAAAGGACATTTAGTCCTAAAATGTCTAATGTTCTGTATTTTTTATATTTTTTAGGATTTTATTTAATTATTTCTTTAATTTTGGGGGAAATGTGAACTGTGTTCATGAGGTCATCCCACTGAAATACTGACACCGTCCCATAAAGGTACAACAAAAAAACATTGTGGCCTCTTTCTGGGGTCTATATTAATTGTAATTTATTGCATCTCTCAATTTATGAATTTTTTTAAATTTTTTTTATTGTTTGCCAAAACGTGAGAACAGACCTAGTCATATTTCAAACCAGACTTTGTGAGTGAACAAGAGATGAGAGTAAACGCTCGTCGTCTGTTGGGACTGAACGCCGGTTTCTCTTTCTTAGGCCTTACGGTTCGTATAAATGCTGATGAGCTGAATGTATTGTGCCGTTACTACTTTTGCCTGCATTTCTCCAGCATTCGCTGTTTCTATGTTCCAAACGGAAAAAAGAGTTTCAGAAACAAAGATTAAACATGATTTAAAATACTGTATATCGTATAATGTATGTAACAGTTTGCTTGAATTAATAAAAACGGAAGGTTCTGGCAAGATACTGAATTATGGGGTTGTCCATTCATAAGAGGAGTTTGGTGACTGAAACAGAAATATTTCTACATTTATGTGCATTTACACAAACGCTTACATGTAAAATAAAGGCATGCATGTACACAAGAGTCATAAGCGCAGAAAAGAATGCAACACAAGCGTGAAGTTGTTGATTTTCCTGCAATGCTGACAGAAAACAAGATCGAAACGTTGATTATCAAAACAACGGCAATGTTTAAGATGCCCAAAGATCAATCATATTGATTTGGTGAATCTTAAAAGAACTCAAATATCCACAGGGCAGAAATTAAAAGGGAAAAAAAAATATTGTTTTAGAAATTATTTTACATAAAGAAATTTATTTTTATATTATTTTAAGAAGATTTTTGACATTTTAAAAATATAATCTATTTTGGTGTGAAATATGACCTGGACACGTTTTCGGATATTTTAGGTATCATCATATCTTAGCTTAACCTGAACTACCATTCTAACTAAATAATTACAGATAATTTGTTTTTTTAATAGATTTGTTGCTTTTTAAAAACATTTACAATTTTACACATATCAACCCAATCCTAAATCTTTCAGGAGCTAACACAGTATTTCACATTCAATCTGAACCTGAGGTTTGGTTTTAAGCAGATGAATGTCACTGTCCGCCTGTCTGCCAATCAGAGAAGTGCATCAGGCCAAATCCGAGCTGCAACGAGCTGCTGTGACCTGCAGGTGGCGCTGCAGTATCAATAAGCAATCCCTGAGAGTTTTGAGAAAAATGCATGTAAATGGAAAGCCATCTCAAGTAAAAATCCCAGACCGACACACTCTCCAACTCTCTAAATTTAAAAACTTTCAATTGCTTTAATAGTGTGATCACATGCAATATTGCCCCTGGAATAAATGAAACAACAATACTATCTGTCCTCTGTAGATCCCGCCCTCTCGCACGACACGATTGGTCGATTACGTACAATCCCTGCACGCTATTGGTCAAACTACTTTTCAGTCATTCGCTTCAGCAAGTATGAAAACAATAACGCTGCATACTTCCCTACTATATAGTATGCATAAAGCAGTATGTGAGGCGAGTAGTGTGTCCGAATTCATAGTATTCGAAAAACGGTAGGCGAAAAGTACCCGGATGAGCTCCTCCTTCTGGCGGGATTCTGAAGTGCGCATTCGATGGACAACGTACGCTGGTAGGTCACGTGACCGTAACAACATGGCGGATGTGGTACGTCCGAATTTCATTCATACTACCCATATATTCATACTATATAGAAGGTCGTGAAGTAAATTCAAACTCGAATGTAGTACCTACTCGGACAGTACGTGATTTCGGACGCGCACCGTAAGAAAACAAACCCAAACTCGGTCATTTTAGGCAATTTAGACACAGATATGTATAGGTGGACTCCATATTCGACTGCTCCAGAAATGTTGACGCATCCGCCATCTTGGAACGGTCTATATTTCATTACTCACAATAAAAATCAATTACGGTGAGTCTGAAATCACTTACTGTTGTTAGCATGTTCTTTGCATGATTAGTGTGCTGCTTGCTAGCATGATTAGGATGTAGTTAACATTTTGCTGGCATGTTTCTAGCATGATTAGCATGTTGCTAGCATGAATAACATTTTGCTAGCATGATTAGCATGTAGTTAGCATTTTGTTAATCATGTTTCTAGCATGATTAGCATGCTACTATCATGATTAGCATGTTGTTAGCATATTGCTAGCATGATTAGCATGTTACTAGCATGTTGTTATCATGTTTCTAGCATGATTAGCATGTTTTAACATGTTTTAACATGTTTAGCCTGTTACTAGCATGCTGCTAGCATGATTAGCATTTTATTAACATGTTATTAGCATGTTTTCTAGCGTGATTAGCATGTTGTTAGCATGTTGCTAACATGTTTTAACATGGTTAGCCTGTTACTAGCATGTTGCTAGCATGATTAGCATTTTGTTAACATGTTGTTATCATTTTTCTAACATGATGAGCATGTTTGCTACCGTTCTAGATGATAGAAGTTTGCTAGCATGATTAGCAGTTTGTTAACATGTTGTTAGCATGTTTCTAACGTGATTAGCATGTTGTTAGCATGATTAGCATGTTGCTATCATGTTTCTAGCATGATTAGCATGTTTCTATCATGATTCGCATGTTGCTAACATTGTTAACATGATTTAACGCACTGTAGAGTTTTACATTGCTAGCATGTTTCTAGCATATTTAACACATTGCTAGCATGTTTTAACATGATTTAAAACACAGCTAGCATGTTTTAATACATTGCTAGTATGTTTTAGCACATTGATACCATGATTAGCATTTTGCTAGCATGAATTAGTGCATTAATAGCAAGTCTTAGGCTATTTGCTAGGCTTGGCTAGGCTTAAACTAGTGCGTTTTCATTTTAAAACGCGTAACTTTTGCTACGGTTATGCCTCTCATGGCGTTTTCGACCCTCGAAAACAGAGACTTTCGGAAAAACCGCTGCAGACCCCGTTTTAGTTCGGAAACTCAGCGTAAACGGACCAAAACGGAGACTTTTTGGAAACGATGGCGTGGCTGGCCACATTAGCTCTGCGTATCCTTGACGACCGTGTAAACAATGACATCATTAGAAATAGTAGCTTGATTGAGTCTCAAGGGATTCTAGAATTTTGACAGTGGGATTTTGATGATTTTTAATCTTCATTTTTAGGAAAACTGTACGTCCGATCAGCCTGAAAAGAGCAAGCAACACGAGTCAGAACAGTCTGAAGATCTGGACTGAGTTTGGTGGTTCTAGCTGGAAAACTCTAGGAGGAGTAGCATTCAGAAGTTTAGTCTAAGAAGAAGAAGAAGCTGCTCAAGTAGCATATCTTTCTCAAGCCAACTTAAAAAGTTAGTGAAAAAAGTCACCCTAAAGACTTTAATGCTGCAGCAAGAATGTGACAACGAAGCCTTGAGGCCAAAAATATAACGGCATGTGCTGAACCTCACTCATTTATGCGTTTATTGAGCTGCTGGTGCACAGAGACTGAAGTATTTACTACAGTCTGCACTTTCACCTAGAACACTAATCGAGTTCCATTAAATGTGTGTTCACTGTTTGTGTGTAGTTTTTACATTTTTACTGAGATGTTTGTATAATTTCTTGGTTGTTTGATTAAACTCATATAAAAATGACCAAATTATTTATAACTATTTAATAAGTTATGATATATAACTATCTAAAGGGGTTCATCTCTGAAAACTTGTCCAGAACATATCCAGGTCATATTTCATATCATTTAAAATAATATAAAAACAGCATCTTTTATGGAATATATTATCTTTTGGTTTTATATATATATACATATACACACACAACACACACACACACCACCACACACAAAAACACACACACACCACCACACCCACCACACTCTCTCTCAACCACACCTACACACTCTCTCTCTCACAACCACACACACAAACACACTCTCTCACACACACACACACCACCACACACACACACACACACACACTCTCTCACACACACACACACACACACTCGCTCACACACACACACACACAAAAACACAAACACACAACTCTCTCTCTCACACACCACACAACACACACACACTCCAAAAAAAAACACACACACGCACACACACACTCTCTCTCACCCACAAACACACTCTCTCACACACACACACTCTCTCTCACACACACACACACACACACACGCACACACTCTCTCACAACACAAACACACACACACACACACACACACACACACACACACACACACACACACTCACACACACACACACACACACAACTCTCTCACACACACAAAACACAACACTCTCTCTCACACACACACACAACACACACAACACACACCACTCTCTCTCTCACACACACCCCACACACACACACACACTCTCTCTCTCACACCACACAACACACACACACGACTAATGCGCATGCATTTGCTTCAAGTTAATAAAACTATAAAACAACGTTCAATATTGTGTTATTTTTAACTTATATTCTTAAACTTAAATTTCATCATTCATGCACACTACACTAGCATTTTTGGTTTTCAGTTTAAATCTGTATTTTGCTGTAAAGCTATGCTAAAGTTGCTGACATATACACTTTCAAAAAATTATTTTACAAGAACTACTATTTCAGTTTTTCTACTTCAAATTTAATGTTTAATTCAATGTGTCTTGCTATTTCATTGTAATCATGTGTGAAATTTACCACTAATTGAGTGAAAATTGTTTCTACACCAGTTTTTTTTTCAGTGCATGTGACATTACATTTACACGAGTGCATTTTGCACATGCTTCTATCCAAAAAACGACTTGCATTGAATGCAAGGTACAGCAGTTAACGCATTCCCTGAGAATCGAGCCTCCTGTCTGAACTACAGGAACATGAGAAGACACCTGGTTCACTTACTCCATCCAGCTCCAAACTCTTGAGGACGGCACGTCATCGAGCGCCCAGAGGACACCCAGCATCCCACATCCATCAGAATAACACTGACTCAACCGGTGAAGCTCAGAGCGCAGGAGCGGCTGTTCAAACACAGACAGATAACACACAGTCACCTCAGTCTGGACTCTAATAGAGGCTCTGCTTCAAGGTTTTATTCCAAAAACACAATACAGACCAACAGTTCAGTGTCTATTTCAGTCACTGATATCACAAAAAGCCTTTTTTTACAAGATCATCATGCAATTTTCCACAACTAGACTAATTATGGTTCAGAAACAGCATGTTTAAATGTAGTCCGTCTCGTGTCAATGACAAAGGCAAGGGCAAGAAAGACTAAATGACGTCAGAATCGACTTACCATCAGGATACGAGGAGACAAACTGAAGAACATTTACTTTGAATCAACTTTCACTCAGAAATTGGTAGTAAATTTCACAAATACTGAATGACCCTGGAGCTCAAAACCAGTCATAAGGGTACATTTTGTGAAATTGAGATGTATGCATCAGCTGAAAGCTGAATAAATAGCTTTCCATTGATGTATGGTTTGTTAGGATAGGACAATATTTGTCCGAGATGCAACTATTTGAAAATCTGGAATCTGAGGGTGCAAAAAAATCTAAATATTGAGAAAATCATCTTTAAAGTTGTTCAAATGAAGTTCTTAGCAATGCATATTACTAATCAAAAATTCATTTTTTACGGTAGGAAATTTACAAAATATTCTCATGGAACATGATCTTTACTTAATAAACTCATGCTTTTTGTAATAAAAGAAAAATGTATAATTTTGCCCCATACAATGTATTGTTGGCTATTGCTACAAATATCCCCCAGCGACTTAACACTGCTTCTGTGCTGCAGGGACACAAATAATTACAAAGAAACAGCAAGTAACATTGACGTAGAAAGACTGAAACAGTATTTTCTTGTAAAACTACAATAATCAGTTTTTTTTTACAACTCATTTCACCAGGAGAATATCAAGTCTCATCCGAGTTTCACTCAGAAATAGATCACAGAAGTTATGTTTTGTAAATCCCATTTCATGTTGACTTTATTGATTTATGTTTAAAGTTGGCATGAAATAAAAATCCACCTTATTTATTTTCTAAATGCATGTAATTGATCTTATTGTGAATAATTCACCTGTGCAGATTAGATTAATTTTTTGACCTCGTAATTTTTAAACAAAATGTCATAACTGGATATTTCACATTTAAAATTTTTTTTTTTTTTTTTGCCCCGATACATTTTTTATTTAAATGGTCATAACTGGGTCTTTCAGGGCATTTAATGTTTTTTTATTCTAATTTATTAATATTATTTTTTTCTAACAAGAATCAAACACTAAAAAAATATACTATAATATAATGAAATATTTGCAAATGTAGTATTTATTCACAATTAGATTGGCCATCAGTAAAGAACAACTATAAGTATAAATGGTATCTAATTTGTGCTTTGGATGAGTAGTATTTATTGCTCATTTTAACTCATTGTGAGGGTAAAATGGATTTCTCACACGGAGACCCACAAAACGAACAAAAAACTATTTCATTGATTTTTGGACTGTGAAAATAGATTAAATGTTTCTTCATCTATTTGAGTTTCAGTCAAAAAAAATCTGGATTTCCTCAGAAGACGAGTCTCAATTTCAAGTCTTACATTTCATAAGTTCTCATGCATTTCATATTGTAGTCTTTGGCAAGTTACAATAAAGGTTTTCTGCTTTTTTGTGTTGATTTTTGGCAAATAACATGTAAACCAATGGGGGTCAAATATTTGTACAGGCTTTCCAAAACACATCTATGTGTTGAAACTTTGCACGCACATTCATGAGCCTAAATGAGAAAAAGTCACAAAATATCAAGAATAAAAATATGTTTAACCAATTTTCAAGCAATTGACAAATCAAATGCATGTTAAAATGACCCACAATTATCTATCAGTCTGGATACAGTGAACTTACAGGAACCTTATAAACTTGAAGGAAGGATGTAATTAGCAGCGCTGAGATGTTACCGGGATGTTCCTGCTCCACCTGCTTCAGTGATGATGGAACTGAATGAAGAATTGTAGACTCTAATCCACTCTGAATTAAATTAGGGCTGAGGAGAGGAAAAAATTCATACCGTCAGAGAGCTTCAGTAACATGCGGACACAGCAGGTGCGGACCAGTGATGACAAACCAAGAGATTCTCAGTGTCTTCTGATGTCTGCGACTTCACAATTCAGCCAATTTATCTATAAAATATTATTAACAGAAACTGGGAGTGTCAGTGTACAATCAATTCGTTCAAATATGATTTCAGTTTACACGTTTATTGTATGTTGTTTTTTGTTTTTTAGCATTCTAATTAAAGGAACAATTCACCCAAAAATGAACATTTGCTGAAATGTAGTCACCTTCAGAGCATCCAAGATGATGATGAGTTTGTTTCTTCATCAGAATTGGAGAAACGTAGCATTGCATCAGTGTCTCACTGCAGTGAATGGGTGCCGTTGGAATGAGAGTCCAAACAGCTGATACAAACATCACAATAATCCACAGCACTCCAGTCCATCAGTTAACATCTGGAGAAGACAAAAGCTGAGTGACTGTAAGATACAAATCCATCAAGACAATTTAACTGTCACTAATATAATGGATTATGGACTCGTAATGCTGGATTAGTTTCAGCTTCTTTTGTCTTCTCCAGATGTTAACTGATGGACTGGAGTGCTGTGGATTATTGTGATGTTTATGTCAGCTGTTTGGACTCTCATTCTGACGGCACCCATCCACTGCAGAGTCATTTTTAGGTGTACTGTCCCTTTAAATAGATGACATCAAGACAACCACAATATAATTCTCAATATCGTTTCAGCTCTTGTATTATTCCTTCATTTCCTCACACACACTCATGCTTACAAACACACTTTCAGTGATGAAAAACAGTCCATTTGACTTTTCATGTTTTATTTTGTGTTCACCGTTTTGTATAAAATGTACAGTCATGGACAACTTTACAAAATAGAAAACCCATCACACGAGTAACTCGCCAAACATGTAGGCCTACGCAATACTGCTTTGGCATCTAGATTTGTACAGTAAAGTGCAACATGTCGCTTATAAATAATATAAATATACATTTTTGATGAGGGTCGTTGCTTGTTCACAGCGTGTCGAGACGCCCGGGTCTCAGTAAAGTGCAATTGCGCAACAGACACTTCAAGCGCCATATTCATACTTCTGCACGTACAGGTGACATGAACGAGAGTTTAACCCTATAAAGCCTACTGATATGCAAATGTATAAGGCCTCAGTGATCAACATGAGCAAAACACAATGTCTTCTGTCTCTGATGGATAGTTTAGAGTGTTTTCTCCAGTTAAAGCTCTTTTAGTGTAATTGCAGAAACGTCCAGCTTCAGCTGGAGCGTCACGTGTCAAATCTTGACTGATTTTGATCAAGTAAAGGTTAGGATCAGAATAACGCAGTAATATCTCCAGATGAACACTTACTGCACTGAAGCAGCTCAGCTTTACTTGGTTCTCCATCAATCATGTTTTAGAGTCTCAAATCTGATCCTCAGGATCTTTTGAGGAGCGTTTGTTTCCAGAAGCTTTACTTTCACTGTTCCTCAGCGGAGGAATGATCTTCACAAGCCTACAGAACATCTCACATCTTCTGAGGAGCCTTTATTTCTTCAGCTCTCAATCATTGCATTATATGTTTGGAGCATTTCGATCTCATCTTATTAAGACATATTATTGGAGATATAGAGTGATCTCAAATTGAGTTACATTACAACTTGGATGCTTTTGCTCAGATTTGGGCCTCTGAATAATATTTAGCTGTTTTTTCCTCCACATTCTCACTATATGAGCCTTAAAAGCCTCACATATCAATCATGACACTCACTATTGTTCAATAAACTGTTCCATTTCCCAAAACTGCGCTATTATTTCATATGTCAGGCTTTACAGGGTTAAAAACAAAGCACAGAGGATCTAGACCTCGCTGGGCGATCTGGATCGATACGAGCCCTTGGTCTGAAAGCAGCCGCAGAAGAGCATGTAGATGGAGCGCTGGATCTCGGCGTTGCGGTAGGCGTAGATGATGGGGTTGATCATGGAGTTGTAGGTGGCGGGGAGCAGCGTGGCGTACGTGTACACCGGCGGATACTCGCGCTCCCCGACCAGACAGTAAATGGCGAAGGGCAGCCAGCTGGCGCCGAACGTGCCCAGGATGATGGCGAGCGTGGAGACGCCCTTCTTGGTGGCCACGTAGTGCGAGGTGGTGAAGAAGTGCTGCTGCAGCGCGATCTGGTGCGCGTGGTGACACACTATCTTGCAGATCTTGAAGTACAGGCTGAGCATGAGGGCGAAGATGACGAAAAACGACGCGGCGAGGAGGGTGAGGTTGGTGCGATTGAGCGGACGCACGATGCTGCAGGTGGATGCATCATCCAAGCAGTTCCAGCCCAAAACAGGCAGCAGTCCCAAGGCGATCGACGCGCCCCACGTCCCCACCAGCATCAGATGCACATAATGCAGCGTCTTCTCGGAGAAGTACGTCAAGGCGTTGTAGAGCGACAGGTAGCGGTCGACCGTGATGGCTAGCAGGCTACTGATGGATGCCGTGAAGGACGCCACCAGGAATCCGACCGTAATAAGGCTGATGGTCTCAGACGAGACCAAATACTGGAATGCAAAATTCAGGATTAATCCCATGCCGGCCAGCAGGTCAGCGATGGCCAGGCTGCCGATCAGGATGAACATCGGGTTGCGCAGCGTCGGCGTGTAGAAGATGATGGCCACCACGATGGCATTCTCGCAGGCGATCACCGTCCCCGACAGGCACAGCATGATGTCCCACGGGTTGACGTGGAACTCGAGGGCCGCCGATGAGAGCTCCAGGGTCCGGTTGGCATCGAAGGCTTCGGCTTCCAGCCACGAGGACGCCGGCAAACCTGCACCGCTCTCGTTGAGCGCTGCACTCTCGTTCATTGCTCAGCCTAGACACAAAACAATGAGATGAGGAAAATCCATTAAAAAAAAACCTAGAAATGACTAGAGACTTCAAACTTAAGTTTGATAATATCATTTGCATGATGAAAATCACAAAACGTTGGTTTGTGCATAAACTTGAAGTGCAAGTTCCTGTTTTGAGGCTGGAAAACTGCACAATCGATGTCTTGATGCAGTAGAAATAGAAGAGTACAGAAGTCTTTTTCATGGATATTACAAGATGCAAAACCACATTATATCATTTGCATGAAGAAATCTCTTTAACAGTTGGCCATTGAAACTCAATTGGAGCTGTCCATGGTGCTGAATCGCAAAGTTTTTTATTTTTTCAAGCATGAAGCAAAATAGAGCGTTTTATTTGAGAATAAACATCATTTTAAACTCTTAGTTCAGTATATTATCAGCAAAGATTGTGTATTTTCTGAACGAAAAAGAAATAAAAGCCACTATGTGGGCAGATGTGAGTCTCTTTAGGGGACTTCATGCTTAAAATAACCAATCAAATATTTTAAAATCACAATCAGGTTGGGTAAACAATTACAAATCAAAGGGTATTTGATGATTGAAAATCAAGTCCGAGTCTCGCTTTTACTCACGAAAAAAAAAGTATTACAATGTTTCTCTTTTAAAAGTTATAAGCTCTTAGATCAGTATTTAATCTGCAAAAACTGTGCATTTGCCCTCGTACTACTTCCTTCACATGAACGAAAAAGAAATAAAAGCCACTATGTGCGCGGATGTATGGACTTCATGCTTAAAATACCATGTACATTTAAAATCACAATCAGGGGTGCGTTTCCCAAAAAGAGCTATGGTCGCAAGTTCCGTCGTTACCAATAGATTTCAATGGAACTAACGACTATAGTTAGCTAACGATGCTTTTGGGAAACGCACCCCAGGTTTGCTGGAGTGTTAAAGTAACAAATTCATCTCTAGTGCATTTGACTATTGATTATCAAAGTCGCTTTAAATGTTGATTCTGGGAATCTCGCTTTTACTCACGAAATAAAATAGGTATAAAACGTTTGTTTGTGCATAAAAAGTGAAAAAACAAACCAAAAAAAAATAAATCGCCGTCTTTGCATGTGATGTAATAGAAACAACTCTATGTTGCCAGAATGGTCTTCCTTTTCGGTGGACATCACACTTAAAATAATGCATAAAAATAAGATGTAAACCCATAATATAGTCAAATTGAAAAAATGTATTTATTGGAGATAAAAACAAACATATGCTTGATAAGCGGCGATCGCGCCCTGCGCTCTCCATGGTGCTGAAAATGCTAGAAATGACAAAACAACGCAGATTCTTTACGCACAAACTCTAAAAACTTGCACTTCAAATGCAGCATCTCATTTGAGTTTATAAACGGGAAAAACGAGCCTCGTACCTTCTCCTTCACATGGAGGAAAACAGAGATGGAGAGAGTTTCTTCAGCGGACCGCTCGCGCGTTCCTCTTCAGGTGAATCCTTTACTCCGGTCTGGATTCAGGACACGAGTCCTGGATCTGGTTTAGTGCACGGAGGCGGAGAGACACTGGCGCGTGCGGGTCCGAGCGCCGCTAATAAACCCTGATGACGTCCGCAAGTCACCCCCCCCACCCCCCCTCCACCTCCACCTCGCCGCCGATCGACAGGTGAATGATTGCAACGGGTGTGCATAAGATAGTATATCGATGTTTGGTCTAATGCAACATACTGAGCGCACGTGACGCATGCTGTGCGATGATTTATGCAATAAGAGCCACTGTAGTTTATACAAAATCTGTTTGCATTCAATTAAGGCTGGCAAACTTGGATGATGGTTAACTACATGATCAACTTTGTTGTTGTGCTGCTTCTCCCATTTGCTCTTTTTACATGGACTAACACTCTATATAGACTCATACAATCAGATACACAATCATTTTCTCAAATATTTATACTGATAAATTGAACATGCACTTAAATGGAATGAGGCTGGATGCTTTTCTATTGAACTGTCAGCAACTGAACTGCAGTGCTCAAATTTCAAATATAGTCAATTAAGCTACAAACTCAATGTTTCCTTTTTATATGATTGCAGCTCGTCATATTAATGGAGTGTTTCAGTAGTTAGCAGTAAACCGGTTTCCTCACCTGAATATGTTCCTAGATTTGTGTTGGATCTTTGGAATGGAAATATGGATATTTTATTTGTAAACATCATACTTTTTCGCTTATTTCAGTTAATGTCATAAAACTAGGGAGCTGAGCCAGTAGTAGTGCTGATAGTGTCGCGTTAACATGACTGAATGACACTACTTTTGTGGAGATTCAGTGCATTGAGTTCCACAAATCTGAATGCATTATTTGTAAATTGACTGTTAAAGGGGTCATATGATGCTATTTTAAAGATCATTATTTTGTGTATTTGGTGTAACAGAATATGTTGACATGCTTTAATGTTCAAAAAACATATTATTTTTCAAATACTGTACATTATTGTAGGTCCTCTATGCCCCGCCTCTCTCAAACGCTTCGTTTTCTACAAAGTCCCTCCTTCCGACAAGCACAGTCTGCTCTGATTGACCAGCTGAACCAGTGCATTGTGATTGGCCGAACACCTGTAGCACTCGTCGGAAATGTAACGCCCCGTACCATAATCGCGAGCTTCAGCTTTCAAAGTAATATCAAGACAGTTAATAATGTTGTTAGTTTTACCATCAGTTCAAGCCAGAGAGGGGAACAGACACAGTAATGATGCATTACACAAGCCGTGGTTAAGACAGCTGATGTGCTTTGATTTCTGACAGGCAGTTCACTCTCATGTGATGTGACTCTGTTCCCCTCACACACACACACACACACACTCACACCACACACACACTCACACTCACCACTCACCCTCTCTCTCTCTCACACACCCACACACTCCCTCTCACACTCCTCTCTCTACTATGGTCTCTCGCCTCACACACACTTCACACACTCTCACACTCACACACACCACACACACACACACACACACTCACACTCACACTCACGCACACACACTCTCACACACACAAACAAACACACACAAAAACACACACACAAAACACACACACACACAGGTTTGTTTTGTGAAAAGTGGGGACTCTCCATAGGTGTAATGTTTTTTTATACTGTACAAACTGTATTTTCTATGGCCCTACACCAACCCTACCCCTAAACCAACCCTCACAGTAGACTTTCTGCTATTTCAGATTTTCAAAAAAAAACTAATTCTGTGTGATTTATAAGCGTTTTGAAAAGTGGGACATGGGTCGTCATAAGTCACCTTCTCCTTGTAATACTTATGTCATACCTTTGTCATTATACAATTTATGTCCTCATTTGTCACAAAAACGCGCACGCACACACACACACACAAAACAAACATGCACACACACACACACACAAAACTGTCACATACACACACACGACGCGTTACTCTGTGCTGTGCAAAACTCCGCATTTGAACATTCAATAGCAAATACTAAAACTAATAACAAAAACATACTTCCAGTCGCTGATTCAGAAGCGCCAGATTGTCCTAGCAAAGTCGGAATTTACGTTTTTTTTTTTTTTGTTCTATTTTTTTTTTTTAAGAAATGCCTTTGTGCACAGCCATCCTTGACTCTTCTAGGTACAAAACTGTCATCCATAAAATGTGTTGCACAAATCTGAACATCTGGGTTGTGCTGTTCTGTTGTAAAATAAATCTTTAACCAATGATTCCTAATTGCATCTAACAAGGCCAAATAAAGTACTTTTGCTTTCGCACTGAAACACACAGTCTCCCTGACATGGCTGCATCAACAACTACTGCTGTTCCTGAAACCACGCCTGCTTTCTTTGCGTGAACATTTGGGCGCCTTATGCTAATATTTCCACATAGTGGCGTAGACATGTGGGGGCATGTTAGAAATGAGCCGTTTTAGGTAGGCGTGGACAAGTCAACTTTTATAAAGAATATCCCTTTAGATTTGAGACTTTAGTCTTTGCAACTTACAGATTTCTTTATCCCAATAGCTTTGTACCACTCCAACAGAGAACGTAAAAATTTGAAATCGCCTATAATGACCCCTTTAAAAAGCAAGTAGTGATGATGCTTTTTGAAACTCTTTACCCTGGTTTTACTATAGTAACCATGTTTTGTTTTCTTTCACTTTAAGAGGACACACAGGATGAATATAGAGATACAGTTTTGACTGCTTTAGGATTAACAGAACTTTGAATAGTTGCCGTGTACTCATCTAGATCAACTCTGAATAATGAAAAGAGAGATTTAGAGCCAGATTTTTATGCATGTGAAATTTAGCTAGCAATAAACACAAACTACTTAAGTTATATTTTCCTATATTCTCTTTTGATTACTCAAACAATCCAAAGAAAACATGTTTAAAACAGAAAGAAAAGTCACTTACAAAATGAGATTTAATAAACATTAATAAATCTGACCAGAATGTCTGTGTGTACAAAACAAGTGAATGAATCTTCCTCAGAAGAGACAAAAACAGCAGCTCACTTCAGTGTCTGACTTGTATTATATAATTACGTCCATAATTACATTTGTAGTGCAAAGAGTTTAAGAGTTTACTGCCTTTTGTGATTAAAGTTATTTAAGTTTACACTCTAAAAAATTCTGGGTTAAATATAACCCAGCGCTGGTTTAAAAAGGGACAAACCCAGCTATTGGTTTGTTTTGACCCAGCTATTGGGTTGTTTTGACCCAAAAAGCTGGGTCAAAACAACCCAAGAGCTGGGTCAAAACAACCCCACCGCTGGGTCAAAACAACCCAAAAGCTGGGTCAAAACAACCAAAAGCTGGGTCCAAACAACCCAACCGCTGGGTCAAAACAACAACCCAACCGCTGGGTCAAAACACCCAATAGCTGGGTCAAAACAACCCAATTGCTGGGTCAAAACAACTCAATAGCTGGGTCAAAACAATCCAATAGTTGGGTCAAAACAACCCAAAAGCTGGGTCAAAACAACCCAACTGCTGGTTCAAAACAACCCAACTGCTGGTTCAAAACAACCCAACTGCTGGGTTCAAAACAACCCAAAAGCTGGGTCAAAACAACCCAACCGCTGGGTCAAAACAACCCAACCGCTGGTTCAAAACAACCCAACCGCTGTGTCAAAACAACCCGATAGCTGGGTCAAAACAACCCGATAGCTGAGTCAAAACAACCCAACCGCTGGGACAAAACAACCCAACAGCTGGGTCAAAACACCCCAACCGTGGTCCACACACCCAACCGTGGGTCAAAACAACCCAAAAGCTGGGTCAAAACAACCCAACCGCTGGGTCAAAACAACCCAACCGCTGGGTCAAAACAACCCAACCGCTGTGTCAAAACAACCCAACCGCTGGGTCAAAACAACCCAAAAGCAAAACAACCCAACCCAACCGATGGGCCAACAACCCAACCGCTGGGTCAAAAACAACCCCCAACCGCTGGGTCAAAACAACCCAACCGCTGGGTCAAAACAACCCAACCGCAATTGGGCTGTTTTGACCCAGTGGTTGGGTTAAATGTTTAACCCAACCTTCTGGGTAGTAACCCAACCGCTGGGTCAAAACAGCCCAATTGCTGGGTTTGTCCCTATTTTAACCAGCTCTGGTTTGTATTTAACCCAGCATTTTTTAGAGTGTAGCATCACTGTACCATAGTACAGCCACAGTCATTTTTGCACAGGATTTAGTTGCACGGATATTACATTTACAAGACTTTTGAGCCAAAGAGAACATGTTCCGCAGGTGATTTAGTGACAGAAACATTCAGCAGAAATGTTCTGTAATGGAGCTCGTGGGGTGAATGTTCTGTTCACATCGTCACAGAGCAGTCAAATATTCACAGCGAGCATCTGAGCGATCACTGCACCCGCGAGGCCTTTCTGAAGCTGCATTTACAGCAGGCTCAGAGTCAAAGACAGACAGATGACACACGCGACGCTCATTACCTCAGAGTCTAATCAAAAAGAGATCGGGAAGTTTCTAAAGTTCCCAATGTTAAGACTGAAACTAGAGTTGCATGCGCTGAAGAACATGTGAGAGGTGTTTCTATAAATAACACTCACCTAGCAACCGCATAGCAACACCCTGCAACATCACGTCAGTGTCAGATGCGTAAGTGCAACAGCCTCAGAGAACAGTGTTAGTTATAATATAGTGAGGATAAAACACCTGACAGAGGTCTGGAAGCTCAGGAGAGTCCAGCTAAAGCAAGAAAAAACCTGTGAGAGATACAAACAGCTGGAGGAGAAAGAATGTAAAATTGAGCAAGACAGGGAAAGTAACTTGCGGATAATTACGAATATATTAATGTTAATTAATTCGTAATTTTAACGTTTCATAAACGTCATTATTTGGTCAGTCTGATTTGTAATTAACTGCTGGAATTGACTCTAATTTGCCTTAAAAACCACCATAATCCGACACACATCCTCTATATATTCTGACCCCAGCCATATCGCATATTTCATAATATTTCGCATATTTTATATTATAGATAAAAAACATATAAAATACTTATTTGCACTATATACTTTAAAATAGATATTTATATTATAATGTTTATTTTATATCACAAACATTATAATCACATATATACTGGTTTTATAGCTTTTAAAACTAGTTATTATAACTAGTAAATATACATTATATTAAATAATCAAAAACATATTAAATCACATTTGATGTAACCATATTTTTAAAAATTATTTATATATTTTATTTTATCTTATAAACATGTAATAATAATTTATCTTTCATGTAGTTAAACATGTCATAACTTGTAATTATGGAATATGCTATATTTATATTTAAAAACATATATTTAAAAAATTTATTAATTTCATATACATATATTAACATAAAGCATATTTAAATCACATATAATGTACCAATTTTTATATATTTTTATGATATGTAAATGAGTTAAAAATCTTTAAATATTAATATAAATGTATTAATATAAAACAAGATATTCTATGAGTATATATTATGTATATATTTAAATTAACATTTAAATGTTTTTATGTATTACTTATTTACATATATCAAGTATTTTTGATCTGTATGTCATTGATTGTCAGTCACTAGTATCTGACTGCAGTGAAGCTCATCTCTCTCTCTCTGTATCTCTCCATCTCTTTTTCCCCGGTATCCTAGAAACCAGCGCAGCTACATGCATTTACTCACTGCTGAGAAATATGAGATTACAACAATGTAAACTGAAAAAAAAGAAAGACTGAATGATGAATAAAACGAAGCACTAAGAGAAAGACAAAACAACATCTCATGCAACAGGAACAAGAGTAAAATAAATGTCATGTAATGCGTGATGAGCTGTGTGAAGGACTGCAGTTCTAATGCATGAGCTTTAATGCTCATTATCATAAAATAAACCCTCATGTCAAGCTGCATGTACCCACTTATTACATAGAAACTTATGACATCAATCAATTGCCTGGTTAGCAATCACTTATACGGTTTAGTGTAATTATATACAAAAGTATTCCAGAGAGCCATGCAATATAATACTAAATCATATAGTTAATGTTTTAGGTGGATTCTAACTGGATTAAGTGTCTGATCAAACAGAGATGATATTTACATGAATAAATATTCCTACACACATGAGCAACTGAGTCTGAAGATTTTACAGAGGTTTTACTATGGAGTCAATTCAATGCCACATATATTTCCACATGAATTTAAGTATTGCAAAAGAAAATAAAGTTTTGCAAATGAAAATGAAAGTATTAAAAAAAAAAAAAAGTGCTTTTTGCAAACAAAAATAAAGAATTGCAAAATATAAATGAAGTATTGTGAGAAAAAAAAGTTTTGCAAAAAATAAATGAAACTGCAAAACAATGATTTTGCAACATTTTTCATGGCCATAGCTACTAATTTATTTGTAAGGCTGCTTTTATTTTGTGTTTCATGGCTGGTTGCTAGGGTGTGCTTTGTGGTTGCCAAGAGGTTGTTTCTTCTGGAGTGTGGCTGTGTGGTTGCCAGGAGGTTACTAAGGTGTTCTAGCTGGTTGCTATGTGGTTGCTAGGGTGTTCTGGGTAGTTGCCAGGAGTGTGTTTCTTCTGGAGTGTTGCGATGTGGTTTGCAAGGAGGTTAAAAGGGGTTTAGATGGTTGCTATGTGGTTGCTAGGGTGTCCTGGGTGGTCGCTAGGGTTTTGTTTCTTCTGGGGTGTTGCTATGTGGTTGCCAGGAGGTTACTAAGGTGTTCTAGCTGGTTGCTATGTGGTTGCTAGGGTGTTCTGGGTAGTTGCCAGGAGTTTGTTTCTTCTGGGGTGTTGCTATGTGGTTGCCAGGAGGTTACTAAGGTGTTCTAGCTGGTTGCTATGTAGTTGCTAAGGTGTTATGGGTGGTTGCCAGGAGGTTGTTTCCTCTGGGGTGTTGCATGTGGGTGACAGGTGGTTACTAGGGTGTTGTTATGTGGTTGCTATGTGGTTGCTAGGGTGTTCTGGGTAGTTGCCAGGAGTTTGTTTCTTCTGGGGTGTTGCTATGTGGTTGCCAGGAGGTTGCTAATGTTTTCATATATACAGATTAATATGTAAATAAAACTGCAAGTTTGGTGTATGTAAGTGCTGCTGAAGTGGCGAAACAAACTCATTTTGAGAAAACGGCCTTTAAACATATATATTGTAATTGAAATCCACAGAAGCAAATAAAGTGCAAAAATAAAACCATGCGAATGATATATCAAAAAACCCTCAGTAAAAACCTTCAGAATACAGATAGGAATAAACTGTAAAGTTTGGTGTATGTAAGTGCTGCTGAAGTGGAAAAACCTTTTAAAGATATGGTTTGCAATTGAAATCTCTAATGCAAAAAAAGAACACTTAAATGTGTATTTTGGATGTTATTTCCACTAGTCTGAAAGAAACATGATGTAGAAGTGAAATGGACCAAATGTGAGCACTGTATGAAAAAATGTCTTGCCTTAAATGCTAAACTATATTCAGCTCAGTTTGAGCTCAAGTCTATTTTTCGCTCTTAAGATGCTGAAATAACCGCAGCGAGTGGCACATAAGCACATTCAGATAAAAAGAGAATTCATTATTTTTGTCCACATCTCACTTCATGATTGTCCTGAGACTAATGTAGCTTTAATAAGGCCTGTAATCAGCAGCACTTTTCTGAGCGAGCGAGTATGCATGAGTGTGTGTGTTCGTAAGTTTCCACCTGCTGCCATGTGACTGATTTCTGCAGACGCCTGTGTACTGGATCCAGACTCACGTGGCACACAGAGAGAGAAACGAGATAGAGAGAGAGAGAGAGAAGGATTGAGGAGAGAGAGAGAGGCAAGACAGACTGGCATAATATATCTATATATATATATTATAATAATATATATATCATATATAGGATATAAAAAATTAAAACTGAAACAAAAAAGTTTACAACTTCAAAGGAAATGTCAAGCAGTACTGGCCTACGTTACAAAAGTAGCTGACACACTGCCAGGGTGTTTGCTGAGTGGTTGCCAGGAAAGTTGATTAAGGTCTTCTAGTTGTTAACAACCCTCCTGGAACCAACCCAGAAAACTAGGGCTGTTATGTTGTTGCTAGGGTGTTCTGGGTGGTTGCCAGAAGGTTTTTTCTTCTGGGGTGTTGCTATGTGGTTGCCAGGAGGTTGTTAAGGTGTTATGGGTGGTTGCCAGGAGGTTGTTTCCTCTGGGGTGTTGCTATGTGGTTGCCAGGAGGTTGCTAAGGTGTTCTAGGTGGTTGCCAGGAGGTTGTTTCCTCTGGGGTGTTGCTATGTGGGGGCCAGGAGGTTGTTTCCTCTGGGTGTTGCTAGTGGTTGCCAGAGGGTATTAAGGTGTTCTAGGGGTTGCCGGAGGTTGTTGCCTGGGGTGTTGCTATGTGGTTAGACAGGAGGTATAAGGGTGTTTCTAGGGTGGTTGCCAGGAGGTTGTTCTCTGGGGTGTTGCTATGTGGTTTGCTAAGGTGTTATGGGTGCGGTTGCAGGAGGTTTTTCCTCTGGGTGTTGTCTGTGGTTGCAGGAGGGTTGCTAGGTGGTCTGGGTGGTGCCGGAGGTGTTCCTCTGGGGTGTTGCTATGGGTTGCCAGGAGTGCTAGGTGTTCGGGTGGTTTGTCAGGAGGTTGTTTTCCTCTGGGGTGTTGCTCTGTGGTTGAAGGAGGTTGCTAGGTGTTATGGGTGGTTGCAGGAGGTGTTTCATCTGGGGGTGTGCTAGGTGGTTGCCAGGGTGTTGCTAAGGTGTTCTGGGGGGTTGTCAGGAGGTTGTTTCCTCTGGGGTGTTGCTATGTGGTTGCCAGGAGGTTTCTAAGGTGTTAGGGGTGGTTGCCAGGAGGTTGTTTACCTGGGGTGTTGCTATTTGGGTTTTTTTTGGTTGCCAGGAGGTTGCTAAGGTGTTATGGGTGGTTGCCAGGAGGTTGTTTCCTCTGGGGTGTTGCTATGTGGTTGCCAGGAGGTTGTTTCCTCTGGGGTGTTGCTATGTGGTTGCCAGGAGGTTGCTAAGGTGTTATGGGTGGTTGCCAGGAGGTTGTTTCCTCTGGGGTGTTGCTATGTGGTTGCCAGGAGGTTAAGGTGTTCTAGGTGGTTGCCAGGAGGTTGTTTCCTTGGGGTGTTGCTATGTGGTTTCTAGGGTGTTGCTAGGGTGTTCTGGGTGGTTGCCAGAAGGTTTTTTCTTCTGGGGTGTTGCTATGTGGTTGCCAGGAGGTTGCTAAGGTGTTATGGGTGGTTGCCAGGAGGTTGTTTCCTCTGGGGTGTTGCTATGTGGTTGCCAGGAGGTTGCTAAGGTGTTCTGGAATGGTTTGTCAGGAGGTTGTTTCCTCTGGGGTGTTGCTATGTGGTTGCCAGGAGGTTGCTTATGTGTTCTGGGGTGGTGCTTTGTGCTATTTGTCAAATCAACAAATTATAAAATTACACTATATTTTAAAAACTTTCAAAGGAAATGTAAGCAGTACTTGCCTGTGCAAAAGTCGCTGCCACAATGCCAGGGTGTTGCCGAGTGGTTGCCAGGAAGTTGATAAGGTCTTCTAGGTTGTTAGCAACCTCCCGGCAACCACCTAAAAGACCTTGGGTGATATGGTGGTTGCCAGGAGGTTGCTAAGGTGTTCTGGGTGGTTGCAATGTGTTTTCTTCCTGTCTGGCGTGAAATGCATCTGCCGTGATCTTCTGTTCTGTAGATGCGTCTCGGGTTCCGCCTTCATTGTGCGTCTTTTTTCTGCTCCAGCAGGTGAAATGCTGCATCTGATCACTTAATAAAGTCCTCAACAACACACACGATTTGAGCACAAACACTTCAGGACGACGCATAAAACATAAAAACACTCAGCTGAGTCTCATGATATTTTATTCTATTCTGTACACATGTAACTTCATACATCACATTAACATCAGGCACAACACAACAGAAGCTCGTCTGCGAATCGATTTGTTGCACGCCACACAATCTATTAAAGTCACAGTGACGTCTGTTCTTCATGAACACTCCTGCATTGCTTTTATAGGGAAAAGGAATGTCATATATTTTTGATGCTCAAATGACTCACTTTAAAACGAGCAGAACAGAGAACCGCTGCTCTAATAATTCAACCATTTTCCATCAGTGGATCTGAATGGTTTGGAGACATTCACATGTATCTGTTTTTGATGTACTCGCGGTACATGAGCACGTCCTCCTGACAAAGAGTCCTGACCCAGCCACGACCCGTCTGAACGTGACACTCGAACACCTCGCGGCTCTGGATGTCCACCTCTGGAGCAGAAACCTCATAGATGCTGTCCGACGGGAACAGAGACACCGGAGCGCTGCCAGGAAAAACACAGGGGAAAAAAAACAGAAATTATATTGATTTTTTTTTTTACAAATACTATAATATTAAACACAATTTAATTCAAATAATTGAATATTAAAACATTTTCATAAAAAAAAATATGCATGAATAATTTCAAATGATAATTCTAATCTATTCTAATTTAATTCTAATTATTGAATATAAAATTGAAAACTTAAAAAATTGCATTTTAACATTAAACAGCCTATAATTTAAAATGATTGAATATTAGATAAAACTTTTTAATTTAAACAAATATGCATGAAATTAAATAAACCTATTGAAAATATTAGAATATACAATTGAATATTATTATTTTTTAAATACGTCTAAAATTAGATAAATTGAATTTAATAACTGAATAGTACATTTTTATTTTTTAAAGAATATGTATGGACTAGATTTTCAAACCACTTCAGAACATTAAATTGATTCTACTAACTGAATATTAATAAAACATGTTTAATATTTAAAGAGATATGCTGAATAGATTCAAAATCAACCATAACAATATAAAATTATTTAATTCCAATGAACATTAAACATTTTTTTAAAAGAATAATCAGGAGTATATATATATAAAAATGGTGCTATAAATATGTTGTGCATTGAGCAAAATTAGCTAAAGTTACAGTGATACTTAAATTAAATGCATATTAACATAAATACTCTCTTATTTTCTAATAACATCATGCAAAAGCGACTGCTGATGAAAATGAGCCTTTTGGCAAATTTAAGCACATTTACTGAAATGATTATTAACGTACATCATTTCTTTATAAATAATGTTAAAAATGTGGTTTCATATGCATCTTTAAACAACAACCCAATCTCTCGTCAAGCCTTCACACTCATCCAATCTAAAATAAGAACAAAGAGACTAAATCAACTTTAAAGTGACTTATTGTCTCATGAAATGCAGAAGCAGAGGCAATAAAACTTAAATGAACATAAATGAAGCAGCAAGTCATGAAACATGACTCAAGCCCTTTCTTTTCTCATGACAGGTTAGATATTACATATTCAGATAAGGCACATGTCGATAGACGTGAGTCACGCTCTATATTCGTTGTTTCGATTGCTGCTCGAGTATTAGAATTAATTCCTGCCTAATCATGGGCTTGTATTATGATCGATCGACTCATCGCTTATTCATGACTGCTTTGCTTTATATCTCAAATCCTACAATTGACTGCAATTACAAGCAGAGAGTTAGTGTTTCTGGAACTAAATATGCATGAACTCTTCTGACACCCGATGGATGGATTAATGTGAGCCTGCACTGTATGCGATGATGATGATGATGATGAAGATGTAAAAACAGACGACTCGTCGCACAGTTTCACTCCAGGCCACAGAAACAACTACAAGAGTTTTATCAATCTGTGGAATTATTATAATAAGTTAATAAATAACTTCACGCCACGATCATGAGTTTATAAGTGTAAATTTGGGCTGGGTGTGAATTTAAATGTAGAAAACAGAAACTGGATTATACGGGACGTTTGGCGCTCTTTTTTGTTGTTGTCTTTTTTCTCTATCAAATCTTTTAGTAATCATCATAAATCATATGTCATTTGAAAGCTTAGAAGCCCAAGATTCACCCATTTCGAAATCAGACATTGCGTTACCATAGAAATGGTACTTTAAAATCTTTTGGTGGTTTCCTCCCCCTTAGTGGGCGGTGTCAAGAGTCATATTACAAAATGCACTACGTTCTTTTAGAATCAAAACTTTTTATAATCTTGACAAAAAACATATCATTGGAAAGGTCTGAGTCTCTGGATTCCATATTTGATGCTATTTTGAGATAGAAGTAATATTGACAGAGAAATCTAGACATTTGTGACAGAAAAATGCATTAAAAAAATGCAATGGAGTTTGGGTGTCACCCGGTGGCTGTTTGTGGTATAACACCCTAAATCAAATCTCACAGGAACCTCATTTTTTTTTCATATCAACTTCAAATTTGAAAAACTTATTTAGACATAAGGTTTTAATTTTATACCAATTTTAGAGTAAAACATGATATGTAAAATATTTATTATATATAAAACAAAATAAGTACAGTGCATTTTCTTTACAGTAGATTTAAACTACTATAACTTTTTGATACTTAAATATTTTGAAAAAATTCCACTTTTGCGATAATCTGCTGATTTTCTTCTTTAAAAACCAACCTTAAGACCAACCTTATGTCTGTATTCCAAAGTGTTCATAAATTACAACAATTTAAGTTTGGATAGTGCACCTGCATGCCTATTTAAAAACAATGGGGGTTACATTTAAAGGGTTAATAGAGGTTTATATATTAGTTTTGTATGTTAAATAAGTCAAAACTGATGTAGGTGAGCTCGTTCAGATCGGTGGCAGCAGCTTCAAAAATCAGTAAGATCGAAACCGGCTTGTAAATCCCGCTCTGCTTCATTAGCCCATCTCTTTACAGACCTCACTACAGGCTTAGCAGATTTAATTTTCTGCTTGTAGGCTGGTAGAAAATGAACCAAACAGTGATCAGAGTCCCAGAGCCGCATATTAGAATGATTTCTGAAGATCATGTGACACTTTATACTGGAGTAATGGCTGATTGAAATTCAGCTTTGCATCACAGAAATCAATTATATTTTAAAGG
Source organism: Sinocyclocheilus anophthalmus (assembly GCA_018155175.1). NCBI lineage: Eukaryota > Metazoa > Chordata > Actinopteri > Cypriniformes > Cyprinidae > Sinocyclocheilus > Sinocyclocheilus anophthalmus. Next base: position 176,770 of record JADLZN010004671.1, read on the forward strand.
ATATTAAAATAGAAACCATTATTTATATTGTAATAACATTTTGCAAGATTACTGTTTTTTTCTGTATTTTTGATCAAATAACGCAGCCTTGATGCGCAGAAGCCCACCTCTTTACTCCGTCTTACTGATCTCAAACTTTTGAACGGCAGTGTATATAATTTTGTTAATATTTTTTTTTTCTCAATGATCAGAATATTTGTCTTATTTCAATGACAAAATCCCTTTCTATTAGTTTGTCTCTTGTTTCACGTTCAGGCGCGATTCAGTTCCCTTTATCTTCATTATCCTACATAAAGACACTCCAACGTGACACTTCCATTCCTGAGGACGTTACGCAGGCGCGTTCCATTTGGTCTCACACACACTCCAACAGTAAGCATTTACATCATCAGACGAGTGGGTGTGTGTGTGTGTGTTGTGTGTGATAGAGATTCGGCTCATCCAACCTTCTTTCTTTTAAACCTTCACGCATGTCCCTTGACCAGCACATTCATAAAGCATTATAAAAGTCAGAAAGCCCTCGTGTGTGAAAACCAAACCACAGGCGTCAACTCAACCCATTTTCACTGTAATCATCTGTAAACTAACCATTATAAGGGATCGTACTTTTATACATAACGCTACAGTAAATACACAGACCTCCACAGGAAGCATTCTTAATATTTGTTTCATTTTCCAACAGCTGCTCTCTCCACATACTGTAATATATGTAGTATGTATCATGATTTGTACTTTTAACGACCCGCATGGATCCATTTATACACAAATGACATACACACACACAGACACACGCCCCACACACCCCACACACACACACACCACTCACAGACACACACATGCGCACACACACCACACACACCCACACACACACAAAACACACACACACTCACGCATTGCACACACACACCACACCACAACCACACACACAAACCCATACACACACACACACACACACACACACACAAACACACACACTCCCACACACACACACAAACACACACACCTCACACCACACACCCCGCACAACACAAACACACCATCACAGACACACAGCACAGACACTCTCACTTTCCCATTCAGCGTGACCTCTATAATCATGTGTAAGTCGACATCTATCAGACGAGCCGTGCTCCAAATGAGCCAATTAAACTCAAGAACTCCTCCAAACTCCGCCCACAACCATGTGAAGGAGTGAAGAGCGTAAATGTCAAAACAAGAACAAAACAAAGGCATGGTTCCAACACCAGCGTCAATGTGGTGTGAAAAACGACGTTACGTAACGACAGGAAACACTCGCCACCTGCTGCGCGTGTTTCACACCCACACACACACACACCCACCACACACACACACACCACACACACCAGAGCCCGTATGACACACCACATATCAAAACACAAACCTCTAAATACACATGCTTGACCTAATATATTCCTATATTATATAGTATATATTATACTGCTATCACTTTTTTTTTTCCTCACACACTCACAGGCTGATGACGGGTCTATTTCTTCATATCGTCGCGTCTCGATCACCTTGTCTGGTTCTGACCCAGATGGCAAATCTATAACACACAGAGATAAGAAGCATCAGTAAAATGAACAATCAGAAAATCACGGAATCAGCAGCAACAGTCATTTCAACACTCAATTCCCAGATCACATGCAGCCGCAACAATCCTCAGCACGCGAATCATGACCGTTACGGATTAGCATAACCTGAATTTTGAAAAACGTGGATAACATGTGTGACGCATTTTCCTTGAAACGTCTGTCATGTGTTCGATGTGATTGTGTGTGTGTGTGTGTGTGTACTTAACCATATTGTGGGGACAAATTTGTACCCAAAAGTGAACAAAACCTGACAACATCGGCAAAAACCTCAATTTGTGGATGTCCTCATTTGTAAAACTGGTATAAAATAAAGTAAACTAAGTTTTTTTGAAATTGTAAAAATGCGATGTCTGTTAGTGTTTGTGTGATTCTGAGTGTGTGTGTGTGTATGGAGTGTGTGTGTGTGTGTGTGTTTGTGATTGTGTGTATGTTTTGTGTTTGTGTTGTGTGTGTGTGTGTTGTGTGTGTGTGATGTGTGTGTGTGTGAGTGTGTGAGTGTGAGAGTGAGTGTGTGTGTGTGTGAGTGTGTGTGTTTTTGTGTGTGTGTGTGAGAGAGTGAGTGTCTGTGTGTGTGTGTGTGTGTGTGTGTGTGTGTGTGGTGTGTGAGAGAGAAAGTGTGTGTGAAAGTGAGAATGAGTGAGAGTGTCTGTGTGTGTGTGTGAGAGTGTGAGAGAGTGAGTGTGTGTGTGTGTGTGTGAGACTGACTGAGTGAGTGTGTGTGTGTGAGTCTGAGTGTGTGTGTGTGTGTGTGTTTTGTGTGTGTGTTTTTGTGTGTGTTTTTGTGTGTGTTTTTGTGTGTGTGTGTGTCTGTGTGTGTGATGTGTGTGTGTCTGTGTGTGAGTGTGTGTGTGAGAGAGTGAGTGAATGAGAGTGTGTGTGTGAATGTGTGTGTGAGTGTGTGTGTGTGTGTGTGACTGTGTCTCTGTGTGTGTGTGTGTTAAAAGTGAGTGGGTGTGTGTGTGTTAGTTGTGTGTTGTGTCTAAGGTGTGTTTTTGTGAAGTGAGTGGTGGTCCCTTTGTTTGTTTGTGTGTGTGTGTGTGTTGGTGTGTGTTTGTGTGTGTGTGTGTGTTTTAGTGAGTGTGAGTGTGAGAGTGAGCGTGAGTGTGAGAGTCTGTCTGTCTGTCTTTCTGTGTGTGTGTGTGTGTGAGAGATTGAGTGTGGTGTGTGTGTGTGTGTGTGTGTGTGTGAACAGTGAGGAGTGAGTGAGTGAGTGTGTGTGTGTGTGTAGAGAGAGAGTGCTGAGTGTGTTGTGTGTGTGTGTTGTGTGAGACCGTGAGTGAGTGTCTGTTGTCTGCTGTGTGTGTGTCCTGTGTGGTGAGTGATTGAGTGAGTGCATTGAGTGGTGTGTTTGTGGGTGTGAGACAGTGAGTGAGTGTCTGTCTGTCTGTCTGTGTGTGTGTCTGTGTGTGAGTGAGTGAGTGTGTGTGTGTGTGTGTGTGTGTGGGGGGGTGTGTGTGTGTTGTGTGTGTGTGTGAGGAGTTAGTGTGGGTGTGTGGTGGTGTTGTGTGCTACAGTGTAGTGAGTGTCCGGTCTGTCTGTCTTTTGTGTGTCTGGTGTAGTGTAGTGAGCATGAGTGTGTGTGAGTGCGTGTGTTTGTGTGTGTGTGTGTGTGAGTGAATGAGTGTGTGAGCGACAGGAACATGAAAGTGGTTTGAAGGGTAAAAGAATAAGTGAAGCCCAGCTGCTGCTGCATCCTTCAGCTCATCACACTCAGACGTGACACACGTGAGATCTCACCTCTTCACACGCTACCTGACCGTCTTATAATAGCCTTCTGTGTTTTGTGTAAGATATTCCTGATCACTGAGGTCAAATCCCATGATTCCTATTGATCCTGACTGAAAGAGGACCACGTGACTCTGTGTGTGTGAGTCTGAGTGTGTGTGAGAGAGTGAGTGTGAGTGTGTGTGTGTGTGAGAGTGAGTGTCTGTGTGAGTGAGTGTGAGAGTGAGTGAGTGAGTCTTCTGTCGTCTGTCTGTCTGTGCTTGTGTGTGTGTTATTGTGAGTGGAAGTGATAGTGAGAGTCTGTCTGTCTGTCTGTGTGTGTGTGTGTGTGTGTGTGTGTGTGTGAGCGTGAGCGTGAGTGTGAGAGTCTGTCTGTCTGTCTGTCTGTGTGTGTGTGTGTATGTGTGTGTGTGTGTGTGTGAGAGAGAGAGTGTGAGTGTGAGTGTGTGTGTGAGTGAGTGTGTGTGTGTGTGTGTGTGTGTGTGTGTGTGTGTGAGTGTGAGTGTGTGAGTGTGTATATATGAGTGTGTATACACATGTTTCTTGAGCAGCAGATCAGCATATTATACTGATTTCTGAAGATCATGTGACACTGAAGACTGGAGGAATGATGCTGAAAATACAGCTGCGCAGCACAGAAATAAATTACAGTTTAAATTACTGTTTTAGATTCTAATAATATTAAACTATTTTTCCTGTATTTCTGACCTGTGGTATATGAGGACGTCTTCATCTGGCGGGATGGCCAGCAGGTTCAGCCCGTATGTCTCTCTGACGGGCGGCAGACGCTGCTGAGGCGGATCCTGTAAGGTCACACAGGTCAAAGGGTCAATGAGGTCAACTGTATAATGTTATTGTATAAAACAAAGTGTATGTCTCTTACTGTATGTGTTTTGAAGCAACATAAAGCCGTTTACAGTCGGTCCAAACACATTAAACTCTGAGAAGTGAACTGAAGGGTCTCCCCTCACTAACGAGCCGCTGTTACGTAACCGGCTGAAGGTTTGACGAGTGTGTTTGTTACGGGTGTTTCCCTCCGGCGGCCACGCGTTCTGTTTTACTCGTATACATACTGATTAAACTCGAGACGTGACTAATGCGACGTTTCACACGCACCAGAGTAATTACAGTGTCGCAGGTAATGAGGTTTTCACGTTTAAATATTTCATCAGCCGCGGCCGTCGAGTTTATCCCACCGTTTGCACGCGACAAAGGCGTATGTGAGCGAGGCCTTACACGTGAGCCGTATGAGAAATTAAGTAACACGAGCAAAAAACAGACATGAGAGAACAAAAACTCTCAACAGACAAACTGAAGACTTTTGGCCAAAAGCCTCGCTTCTTTTCAAATTAAACACACTTTCCGATTTGGGTGAATCTCACAGAAGCATGTCCAGGTCACATTCACACCAAAAACAGAAGGAAAAAAATAGACAGACTTAAAACTAATAGAAAAAAAAGAAAAGAAAATGAAAGATATTTACAAAGAGAAAAGCCAAAATAAGAAAAAAGGATAAAAATGGAAAAAATAATAATAGACAGGCGGGTTTTCCATATAGGAGACTAAAAAAAACAAAGTGGAAAAAAAAAATTTGTTACAAAATAAAACCAACAAAAAAAGAACTACAAAAAAAAAAACAAAAAAAAAATTAAAATAAAAGCCAAAAAGAAAAAGCATGTTTTCACTCCAAAAAGAACAAGGAAGAAAAATACATATCTAACAAAAAGGGAAAAAATACATTACAAAAACAAAATAAACAAAACTAAAACATAAAAAGGAAAAACTAAATATATAAAAAATATCTATTTTTCCCCAAAACAAAAAGCCAAAAGACGACAGAATGAGGCCGAATCGTGTCAACGCTTTGGGTGAATCTCACAGAAGCATGTCCAGGTCACATTCACACCGAAAACAGAAGAAAAAAAAATAGACGGAAAAAAACTAATAGAAAAAAAGAGAAAAGAATAAAGGTAAAACAAACATGCTGAAAACGTTATTATAAAAAATAAAAATAATTTTTACAAAGAGAAAGCCACATACGAAAAAGGATAAAGAAAAAATAAATAGAAACTTTTTCCAAAAGAAAAAAACACAAGGGAACAAACTCCAAAGACTACAAAAGATTAAAAATACGCCAAAAAAAAACGAAAACTAAAATAAAGCTTTTTTTCCCAAAAAGAAAAACCATAGAAAAAACCTACAAACTGAAAAAACTGGAGTAAATAAATAAATAAATGCTAAAAAATAATTAAAAAAGAAAGAAAAAAAAATCCAAAAGAAGAAAAAATATTAAAAGGGGAAAACACAAAAAAAATTCCAAAAAGCAGAACCAAAAGAAAATAAATAAATTAATTAGTGCTGTCAATCGATTAAAAAATTAACTAATTAATCGCACATTTTTTTCTGAAATTAATCGTGATTAATCCCACCTAACTTTAAAGTTTTTAAATATACATTTATATTTTAATAATTTCACATTCAATCTTCTAATTAATGTAGAAACAACATAAAGACTGTATATTTTTTAATATTTGTTTAATGTCATCTTTTTTATGACTGAAGGCGAGTATCACTAATGTCTGAAATGAAATAGTTTTTTCCCTAATATTTAACCATTGACTACAGCCATTCAATTTGATCAATTTTAACATTTATTAGACTTTTAAAAAATAACTTTTAATTTAAGTGATTTTAAAACAATCTTCGCATAAACCCATTATAATAAATGTCATATTTAGCTAGCTGTGCCCTTCAGCAAGTAGGAAATATACAGAAATTGAATAAAGTTATCAAACACTAAATTCTAAATTAAATACAGATGAATATTGATTTCCTCTCTTTTCTTTTGTTCTTTGATTAACATATCACAACAGCTGGGTTATTAGGTTATTTTGGCAGCTTTAATTTTAAGAGCTGCCGCTGCTTCTGCTGAACATGAGATGATCCTGTACACGCATCGTAGTTTCTTAGAACTCTTCACCTTTTCTGACCCCTGCGCGCTAAGAGTCCTATAATGAGCTGAGGAGTTGACTCGGGTGTGTTAGATGAGGAAGGACCGTGGCTGCTGCTCCAGGACAGTTTGGAAAACCATTTCAGAAACATGTTCTTAAATCTGACTCATATAAGAAATACTTACATGCACAGTTTTAAGGCAGCGTTCATTGCCTTTTTGTTAACTTCATGACTTAAGTGACGACATAACTAACACATTGCATGCGCTTTAATATGAAATGATATACAGCTCGTGCCGCCGCATTTGTGCAATTCAAAAACACGCGCTACAAGCACAGTATACCGGCTGATTGAAAAAATTCATAGCCTGCGTTAATGAGCTAATTTTGACAGCACTAAAATAAATAAATAAATAATGAAGTAACTGTCATCACAAAGCTCATAACAGTCATAACATCTGGCCTCTGATTCTCTATGCTGAATGTCATGTTCACGTGTCTGTAACTGCTGCTTGCAGATCTTTACTACCGTTATTAGTGCAGGAGACCTTGACTAACATGAAGAGGAATATGAATACTCAGTTCTGCTTTCCTGATATACACAACAACCTCTGTCTCTGTGTGTGTGTGTGTGTGTGTGTGTCTGTGTGTGTGTGTGTGTGTGTGTGTCTCCATGGCAACAGGTCAGTGTGACTCTGACAAACAATCAGAGGACTGAACCGGAGCTGCATGACGCTTGCATTCATCCTCATTAATATTTCCATCCTTCAGTTGGGACCTTCCTAATTTCAAGCACTCGCAAACACCAACATCATATATATTCATACATTAATGCTCATAAATAATGATTCATGAACAATCACAGTTAAACTACAGTATACGCTGCAAAAATGATTTTCTTGCTCAGTATTTTTGTCTTGTTACAAATAATCAAAACAATTTAGCAAACAAGATACATTTACTTAAAAAGCAAAATAAGATATTTAGCCTTTTTTTCTGAAACAAGAAAAAATATCTGTCTATGAGCTAAGAAAAATAATCTTGTTTTTACTTTGAATTAAGTTTACTTTTCTCTATCACTGAAATTTTAGTATTTTTAGTATTTTAGTATCACTGAGATACTGTTATAGTTTTTTTTCTAATATTTTGAATAATTTTTTATTTTCATATTTTCCATTTTTAATTTTGTTGTATTTATTGTTTGTTTGTTTTTTTGTCTGTGTATATTTTTTTGTGAGTTATCTATATTAACTATATATATTTTTAAAATTTTATTAGATTAGTTTTAGTTATTTTGAGTACATCAAGTTAAACTAAATGAAAATGAGAAATGTTGCCTTGTTAACTAGCTGACAATAAACATTTAAAAAAAAAAAAAAAAAAGAAGAAAAAAGAAAAACTTTTGCGGGAAAAATAAAAAATACATCCAACCATTATTTAAAACAGTGGTTCTCAATTCCAGTCCTCGCGTACCCCCGCTCTGCATTTTTTGCACGTCTCTCTTTGTTAACACACCTTATTCGGGGGGGGGGGGTGAGATCATCATCTCGTTAGAGTGAGCTCCGTGCATGAACGGGGTTCTATTGATATGCTCCATACACGTGGTCCCATTGCTCCCTACTCCTGAGGCAGGGAATCCTTTGCGTTTACTTCACTTCTGATATTCATTTCAGGATTGCGCTGGCGCTGCTGCTGCCGGCAGCGTCTTCACCACAAACGCAAATTACTAGAGAAGCGTGAGTGGACATAATACCCTCTTGTAAATAAATACAATTTAAATGTCCTTTGTATGGAACATATACGCTCCCTTCGAACTGGAATCATGGCGGAATATCCGGTAATGTCCACTTCGCAGGGCACTTACAGTCGAATAGAACAAATGTCTGAAGTGATAAGAGATGCATACAAAATGTGCAGAGCGGGGGTAGGCGAGGACTGGAATTGAGAACCGCTGCTTTAAAGGGCCCTGAAAAGTAATTTCTTGTTTAACCTTTAATTAAAATGTTGTTAAATTGTATATGTTTCATGATTTGTGATGACTGATAATGATTCTCATCCATTAAAATCCCCCTGTTCTTCCCTCAATCCCTCATTCAGTGTCTCTCAAGGTAAATAAACCCAAATTGCCTTGTTGGCATGGCAAAACGGCAGAAACCTTGAGTCACACGCACCGCGCGAGAGACAGAGAGAGACTTTGACTTTAAAATGTCCTTTATTAAATCAAGGATATTTGGGATCTGTTTTAATATATACAGTATCTCACAAAAGTGAGTACACCCCTCACATTTTTGTAAATATTTTATATCTTTTCATGTGACAATACTGAAGAAATTAAACTTGGCTACAATGTAAAGTAGTGAGTGTACAGCTTGTATAACTGTAAATTTGCTGTCCCCTCAAAATAACTCAACACACAGCCATTAATGTCTAAACCGCTGGCCACAAAAGTGAGTACACCCCTAAGTGAAAATGTCCAAATTGGGCCCAATTAGCCATTTTCTCTCCCCGGTGTCATGTGACTCATTAGTGTTACAAGGTCTCAGGTGTGAATGGGGAGCAGGTGTGTTAAATTTGGTGTTATCGCTCTCACTCTCTCATACTGGTCACTGGAAGTTCAACATGGCACCTCATGGCAAAGAACTCTCTGAGGATCTGAAAAAAAGAATTGTTGCTCTACATAAAGATGGCGTAGGCTATAAGAAGATTGTCAAGACCCTGAAACTGAGCTGCAGCATGGTGGCCAAGACCATACAGCGGTTTAACAGGACAGGTTCCACTCAGAACAGGCCTCGCCATGGTCGATTAAAGAAGTTGAGTGCACGTGCTCAGCGTCATATCCAGAGGTTGTGTTTGGGAAATAGACGTATGAGTGCTGCCAGCATTGCTGCAGAGGTTGAAGGGGTGGGGGGTCAGCCTGTCAGTGCTCAGACCATACGCCGCACACTGCATCAAATTGGTCTGCATGGCTGTCGTCCCTGAAGGAAGCCTCTTCTAAAGATGATGCACAAGAAAGCCTGCAAACAGTTTGCTGAAGACAAGCAGACTAAGGACATGGATTACTGGAACCATGTCCTGTGGTCTGATGAGACCTAGATAAACTTATTTGGTTCAGATGGTGTCAAGCGTGTGTGGCGGCAACCAGGTGAGGAGTACAAAGACAAGTGTGTCTTGCCTACAGTCAAGCATGGTGGTGGGAGTGTCATGGTCTGGGGCTGCACGAGTGCTGCCGGGAGCTACAGTTCATTGAGGGAACCATGAATGCCAACATGTACTGTGACATACCGAAGCAGAGCATGATCCCCTCCCTTCGGAGACTGGGCCGCAGGGCAGTATTCCAACATGATCACAGCGCACCATTCCACGCACTCTAGACAGTAATGGCGGTGCTTTAAATACACCCGTCTTCCTAGTTTTCCTCATCTATTTTGTACATTGTGATCAACAAACAAACTTAGGGCTGCACGATAAATAGCATGTGATTATCACGCGCATCTCGTCAGTAAAGCCGGTTCTGTGATTAATAGTAAATCTCCATCACGTGCCATTTAATACACAGAGCCGTATATCACTGACAAGCTATGCAATATCACGTTCATAATCGCAGATGAGTCGCATTAGATTATGAACACGATATTGCGTATCTTGTCAGTGTGTTTTTATTAATGCCATTTACGTTTTCGTTAATACAGCGTATAGCACTAGTCAACTAAATGAATGCAACGTGGCAAAGATGAATGCACTTCTTGAAGTTGAATGTAAGGGAAATGTCATTTTGGAATTAATGTGATATTGTTGTTCATGTATATGTTCATGATGAAATTTTCTTTTATTGCTGTAATTAATTTATAGCCTTAACAGATGACCCGGGGTGGTCTTATATCTAATATTTTTGTGGGGGGATTTAGTTATTTTTTATTTGATTATTTTTGTGAAAATTCATTTTGGTAGCGATGACTGATTGAATGTATTTTTTAGTCCAGTGCCTGTATATAAGATTAGTATTGACCAAGTTCAGAGGCTGTCACAGGTGGATCAACTTACTATGTTGTGTTTTTCAATATGAAAAATAACTTTTATATTGATTCATTGGATTTATTGCATTTTGAAGAAAAAAAAAAAACGTGTCATGGATTTATTGCATTTTGGGAAAAAAAAATATTTTTTTCAATATTCAGTGAAAAAACTATTTTTTTCAAAATATTTAAAAATCAAAATCCGGATTTGAATTTATAATGTTATTATAACCTAAAGATGCTTTGTGAAAGTTTGAAACAGAAAATAGTGGTTTTTGTCTTGCCACTTTCTTGGTAAAGAAAACCCATTTTTACTCAAATTAATCAAAATGAATTTATAGCGTTTTTGGAACCAAACTCTTCAAATATTAAAAGATAAGAGTTTTTTGTTACTCTTACCAGGACTGTATAATCCTTAATACCCATTTCTTATATACAGGCCTGGCAATATAATATATATATAATTTTTTTTTTTATGTCATACATTAATTTATTGCTACCAAGTCATTTCAAGTTCTTAAAAAAAATACATAAAGATTTTATTAATATTTAGTGCAATCTGTTCGTCTAAAGCAAAACATTTATGACAGTAAGACTGATTTCAGAAGGGACATAATGGACAAAATTTAACAACTATTATAACAAAATAATTAAATATATGAAGAAATTTTGCAATTGATAACATTTGTTTTTCTCCACGCTTTGCATTATGAGCAATACTGTATCAGTTAGTGTAATTTGTACACTGCAAATTAGAAAGGATTATAGGTATCATAAGCAATGCAGTATCTCTATACACACAATAGGAAGAACTGCAGCTGCAATGAAGATGTTTCCTCAGGTAACGTTTCTCCAGGATATAAACCCGATTACAGCATCATCAGAATCACACTGGAGATCTTAATAAAGGAGGGATCAGGGGTATTGTTGAGCGCGGGCATCTGCGGACACATACCAACTCACACAGAGCCCAGAAAACAGCCTTCACTGCTTCAGTGTCACATGAAAACACTGACAGACGGCAGAATCCACTGATCACAAACTCACACTCATACGTCACAAATCACTATTTCTAGTGCTCATACTTAAGAGATAATGACTGGATTAAATCAATCAATCAGTTCCGCTCAGAACACCCTAGCAACCACATAGCAACACCCTAGCAACCCACATAGCAACACCCTGAAACCACATGCACACCCTAGCCCACATATCAACACATAATCAACACCTGACAACCACATCTTAAAACAACACCCCTTACAACCACAATATCAACCCCTGACCACCACATAGAACACCTTAGCAACCACATATCAACACCCTGGCAACCACATAGCAACACCCTGACAACCCCATAGCAACACCCTGGCAACCACCCCAAGTACCCTAAAATCACAGAGGAGAGTTCAGCATAAATATCACATCAATTACAAATCATAAATGTTTTTGAGCAAATTTTGAGTTTTAAACAAATATAAAAAAATAGGTAATTCTATTCGCTCAATTTGTATATAAAAAAATATATAACATAAATAACTCCTAACAAACACCCAACCAACCAACAAAACAAATAAATAAATCAGTAAATGCATTTTATTATTATTACATATTAAAAGTATATATTTTATATATTTTTTAATATATCTTTTAATATAATTTCTATATGTACATTATATATATTTTTCATAATATACAACTTGAAGAAATATATTATTTATCATACTATATTAATTTTAATATATATTTTTTATACAAAAATTTAGGAAAATTAAAATCATATTATATATATATATGCGTGTGGCTTGTAACTATTTCATTATTCATGTTATATTTTTCTATAATACCAACTTATGACAAATTAATGTCACATTATATTAAAAAACCATAAAGTATAAAAAGTTAGGGACATTTTTGTATAATGTAATTAATGTAATTAACTGTTAATATAATTAACGTAGTTAATGTAACGCATTGTTATTTATATTATATAATTTATATTACATAATTTATTTTCAAAAATTGTACGTTTTTTTAAAAATATATAATTGTGCGACAATCAGCTCAGAAAAAAAATATAAATACAAACTAAACTTTCAAAAAACGTAATTATGATCCAATTCTGTTCCGTTCAGGCTTCTCTTCTGGTCACATGACTCACATTTCTCATCCTAATTATTTGGAAAGACCTCAAACGGAAGCAGTTCTTCACGTTTGCTGCTTGTGGAATGAACTTCTTTTGCGTCACTGACCTCTTCGCCATCTGTCCTTCAGAGCCGCTCTGTAATTAAAGCACAGCAGATCCAGACAGACTAACGCTGGGAAGCTCTTTCTGTGTTCACGCTGAATCTGCGGACCTCACAACACACACTGCATCTAGTTCTGAGGAGACGCTTGCAGTTTTTCCTGGAGTATAATAATGCATTGCACTTGACGTGATATAATACCCACATACACAAAACATACATGCATACAATATATTTCCACAGCACCAGGTTATATACTTAGTTTAAGGATTTAATTTACCATTTAAATAATTAAGTCTTGATTGTGAATGTGTCTGTATGGTTTGTTTTGTATTTTATAATTTTTTTCTGAGCTGTTTGTGGCACAATTGTTAAAAAAGTTGGTAAGTTACTAATTATTTGGGCTCAATTTAATATTAAAAATTCTTTACATTACTCTAAAATGTATATAACCATTTACATACATTATTTGTTGATGATGATTAAATTTGGTTACAATATTTTATTTATTCTTCCCATCATTTTTTATAATAGAAAACAACTAATCTAAAAATTATAATTTACTTATTTTAAAAGAAATAATATATACATAAAATAATTAAATATTATAAATTGCATATTACGCACTCGTCTCTCTCTCCTCTCCTAATATATATAGTCACTTATCAATTAATATCAATTCAATGATGTATCTTTGATATACGCTTAAGATTTTGAAACGTTTTTTTCTATGTTTGTGTTTTTATTTTTAATTTTAAGTTGCAGTTACGTTTTGTATGTTTAATACAGAATACTACATATAAATAATATCTAATTAAAAAATAATACTTAATGAATGATTAAATGGATTAAATAAAATTAATAGATAAATGCTTAGTCAATATATATAAAAGAGGATATTATATCATGAATATTCAGTAGTATCACTGATATACTGTTACTTTTGAAACGGTTTTAATTTTTTAATTTGAGTATCATTTTTGTTTTTTTTATTGTTATTTTAAAGTTGCAGTCATGCTTTTAATGTTTTTTGTTTGTTTAATTTTTATTATTGTTGGTTGTTTTAAATAACGTGTATATTTTAAATTACGTTGATTAAGTGCAGTTTACTTAGTTTTGTATTTCAGTACTTCAACCTAAACTACAGAAAATGAAAATGCTGCCTTGACAACTACCTAAAATACAATAGTTTAATTTATATATTTTCATTCTATTAATTTTATTTCCTGATCGTATATCTATATATACAGTGTAATATATATATATATATAATGATATATTATAATTAGATATCTAGATATATATATGATAGCTTTGGGTTAACTATAACAGCCTATAGCCTACTAAAGTTTGAAATTACTTGCTTACTTCTTTTTGAATACTGTGCAGTATATACTGTACACTACCTACTATTTGTTAAAAAATATATTGTAAAACAGTTTGCATGTTTGAACAGCAAATGTTCAAGCACCAGTACATTAACATTGTTGCATTGTGGGATACAGCATCTCATGAAATGTGCTCTGTTGCTTAGTGCACATGCATACTGCATACAGTGTACATACTGCAGACACAGTCCAATTAGTATGCTACTATTCTATTCTGAAGAGCCGCACCACAAAAGCTTGTGTTTTCGAGCAGCTGAGTAAGCGTAAGTTTAATGGTGAATCGCAGAGGTGAGCGGATGCTGTACCTCATGCGCGCGGACGCTGTCGCTCGGCTCGGACAGTCTGATCGGTGTGGAGCGCTGTGAGGCCGTCCCTTCGTCCTCGCGCTCTTCCTCGGAGTCATCCTCAGAGCTGCTGGAGATCTGCTCCTCGCTGGGAGGAGGAGGAGCGCTGGCCGCCGTCTTCCTCTGCAACACCGCCTCCTCCTTACTGGACTTACTGCTGAGAGACCAGAGCAGAGGAACAAGATCAGCACCTCATCCTCAATCTCATAAAACACTCAGAGCCACTTTCAATAGGCAAAACCCTGCATGAAGGCCGTCAGTGAAGCTCAAAAATCTAAAAGGTGTGCATTATAGTTGACACCTAGATGAACAGTTTACAGTTGTTTTTAATGACTGTTAGTCATTCTTCTCAAATGCTATTGAGTTTTAAATTATGATATATATTTTGTGTTTGAGCCCATTCGGTAGTGAAATAAACAACATATTTATATATGATTTGACAGTTTATTTTAATAAATATTAAAAATCTAAAAGGTGTGCATTATAATTGAGACCTACATGAAAACTTTACAGTCAGTCGTGTGACTGCAAGTTATTTTCCTCAAATGCTATTGAAGTTAGAAAGTGTATACCAATGTTGTATGTAACTTTAGAGACGGTCTCTAGATTTGCGAATATCGAGTGCCGGGAAATGACACCTCTGGCCATTCCGTTGGGTCGTTTACAGAGTTTAGAGTTTACAGTTAGAGTTTATAGTTAGTTTACAGAGTTAGAGTTTACAGAGTTAGAGTTTACAGAGTTAGAGTTTAGAGAGTTAGTTTATAGTTAGTTTAGAGAGTTAGAGTTTACAGAGTTTAGAGAGTTAGAGTTCATAAAGTTTACTGAGTTAGTTTAGAGAGTTAGAGTTTACAGAGTTTAGAGAGTTAGAGTTTATAGAGTTTACTGAGTTAGTTTAGAGAGTTAGAGTTTACAGAGTTTAGAGAGTTAGAGTTTATAGAGTTTACTGAGTTAGTTTAGAGAGTTAGAGTTTACAGAGAGTTTACAGAGTTAGAGTTTACAGAGTTAGAGTTTATAGTTAGTTTAGAGAGTTAGAGTTTACAGAGTTTAGAGAGTTAGAGTTCATAAAGTTTACTGAGTTAGTTTAGAGAGTTAGAGTTTACAGAGTTAGAGTTTAGAGAGTTAGTTTAGAGAGTTTACCGTTCTAATTTACAGTTTAGCGTTTACAGAGTTTATAGTTAGTTTACAGAGTTAGAGTTTAGAGTTAGAGTTTAGAGAGTTAGAGTTTAGAGTTAGTTTAGAGTTAGAGTTTAGAGAGTTTACAGAGTTAAAGTTTAAAGAGTTAGAGTTTATAGTTAGTTTAGAGAGTTAGAGTTTACAGAGTTTAGAGTTAGAGTTTAGAGAGTTAGAGTTTAGAGTTAGTTTAGAGTTAGAGTTTAGAGAGTTAGAGTTTAGAGTTAGTTTATAGAGTTAGAGTTTATAGAGTTAGAGGGTTAGAGTTTATAGTTAGAGTTTACAGAGTTAGAGTTTAGAGTTAGTTTAGAGTTAGAGTTTAGAGAGTTAGTTTAGAGAGTTTACAGAGTTAGAGTTTAGAGTTAGAGTTTATAGTTAGTTTACAGAGTTAGAGTTTAGAGTTTACAGAGTTAGAGTTTACAGAGTTAGAGTTTAGAGTTAGAGTTTAGAGAGTTAGAGTTTAGAGTTAGTTTATAGAGTTAGAGTTTATAGAGTTAGAGGGTTAGAGTTTATAGTTAGAGTTTACAGAGTTAGAGTTTATAATTAGTTTACAGAGTTAGAGTTTAGAGAGTTAGAGTTTACAGAGAGTTTACAGAGTTAGAGTTTACAGAGTTAGAGTTTACAGAGTTAGAGTTTACAGAGTTAGAGTTTATAATTAGTTTACAGAGTTAGAGTTTAGAGAGTTAGAGTTTAGAGAGTTTACAGTTAGAGTTTACAGAGTTTAGAGTTAGAGTTTAGAGAGTTAGTTTATAGTTAGTTTACAGAGTTAGAGTTTAGAGTTTACAGAGTTAGTTTAGAGAGTTAGTTTATAGTTAGTTTAGAGAGTTAGAGTTTACAGAGTTAAAGTTTATAGTTAGTTTAGAGAATTAGAGTTTACAGAGTTAGAGTTTAGACTTTACAGAGTTAGAGTTTAGAGTTAGAGTTTATAGTTAGTTTACAGAGTTAGAGTTTTCAGAGTTAGTTTAGAGTTAGAGTTTAGAGTTTATGTTAGAGTTTTCTAGTTATTAGAGAGTTAAGTTTTTACGACGGTTAGAGTTTAGAGTTAACAGAGGTTTAGAGTTACAGAGTTCAGAGTTTATCAGATTAGTTTTAATAGTTAGGTTAGAGAGTTAGAGTTCAGAGTTAAAGTTTATAGTTAGTTTATAGAATTAATAGTTTCGAGTTAAGTTTGAGTTTCCAGAGTTGAGTTACAGAGTTAGAGGTTTATAGTTATTTAAGACTTAGAGTTTACAGAGTTAGTTGAGAGTTAGAGTTTATAGTTAGTTAGAGATTAGAGTTAACAGAGTTTAGGAGTTTAAAGAGTTAGAGTTTATCGAGTTTAGTGTTATAGTAGGTTAGAGCGTTATAGTTTACAGATTTCAAGTTTTATAGGTAGTTTAGAGATTAAGTTTCTGAGTTGAGAGTTTTTCTGTTAGTTTAGAGAGTTAGTTTATAGTTAGTTTACAGAGTTAGAGTTTAGAGTTTACAGAGTTAGAGAGTTTATAGTTAGTTTAGAGACTTAGAGTTTACAGAGTTAGAGTTTATAGTTAGTTTAGAGAGTTAGAGTTTACAGAGTTAGAGTTTAGAGTTTACAGAGTTATATTAGAGAGGTTAGAGTTTAAGAGTTATTTTAGAGAGTTTAGTTTACGTGGGGGTGGATTTAAGGGTTAGAGTTTATAGTTGATGTTTACAATAGTTATAGTTTATATTAGTTTCACAGAGTTAGATTAGAGACGTTAGCGTTTAGAGAGTAGAGTTTTAGTTAGAAGTTACAGATTTTAGATGTTCGAGTTTATCGAGTTTACGGAGTTAGAGTTTATAGTTAGTTTACAGAGTTAGAGTTTAGAGTTAGAGTTTAGAGAGTTAGAGTTTAGAGTTAGTTTAGAGTTAGAGTTTAGAGAGTTAGAGTTTAGAGAGTTAGAGTTTAGAGTTAGTTTAGAGTTAGAGTTTAGAGAGTTTACAGAGTTAAAGTTTAAAGAGTTAGAGTTTATAGTTAGGTTAGAGAGTTAGAGTTTACAGAGTTAAAGTTTATAGTTAGTTTAGAGAATTAGAGTTTACAGAGTTAGAGTTTAGAGTTTACAGAGTTAGAGTTTAGAGAGTTAGAGTTTATAGTTAGTTTACAGAGTTAGAGTTTAGAGTTAGCGTTTAGAGTTTACAGAGTTAGAGTTTATAGTTAGAGTTTATAGTTAGTTTAGAGACTTAGAGTTTACAGAGTTAGAGTTTAGAGTTAGAGTTTATAGTTAGTTTAGAGAGTTAGAGTTTACAGAGTTTAGAGTTAGAGTTTAGAGAGTTAGAGTTTACAGAGTTTAGAGTTTAGAGAGTTAGTTTATAGTTAGTTTACAGAGTTAGAGTTTAGAGAGTTAGAGTTTAGAGAGTTTACAGAGTTAAAGTTTAAAGAGTTAGAGTTTATAGTTAGGTTAGAGAGTTAGAGTTTACAGAGTTAAAGTTTATAGTTAGTTTAGAGAATTAGAGTTTACAGAGTTAGAGTTTAGAGTTTACAGAGTTAGAGTTTATAGTTAGTTTAGAGAGTTAGAGTTTACAGAGTTAGAGTTTAGAGTTAGCGTTTAGAGTTTACAGAGTTAGAGTTTATAGTTAGAGTTTATAGTTAGTTTAGAGAATTAGAGTTAACAGAGTTAGAGTTTACAGAGTTAGAGAGTTTATAGTTAGTTTAGAGAGTTAGAGTTTACAGAGTTAGAGTTTAGAGTTAGAGTTTAGAGAGTTAGAGTTTACAGAGTTAAGTGATTTTCTGGAGAGTAGTTTGTGTGGTGTGGGTTAGAGAGTTAGAGTTTACAGAGTTAGAGTTTAGAGAGTTAGTTTATAGTTAGTTTAGAGAATTAGAGTTAACAGAGTTAGAGTTTACAGAGTTAGAGTTTACAGAGTTAGAGAGTTTATAGTTAGTTTAGAGACTTAGAGTTTACAGAGTTAGAGTTTAGAGTTAGAGTTTATAGTTAGTTTAGAGAGTTAGAGTTTACAGAGTTAGAGTTTAGAGTTTACAGAGTTAGTTTAGAGAGTTAGTTTATAGTTAGTTTACAGAGTTAGAGTTTAGAGTTAACAGAGTTTAGAGTTTACAGAGTTTAGAGTTTACAGAGTTAGAGTTTAGAGAGTTAGTTTATAGTTAGTTTACAGAGTTAGAGTTTACAGAGTTAGAGTTTAGAGTTAGAGTTTAGAGAGTTAGTTTAGAGAGTTTACAGAGTTAGAGTTTAGAGTTAGTTTATAGAGTTAGAGTTTATAGAGTTCAAATCAGCTCTGACCTACTGAACTATCAGAGCCTGGATCATTATCATTAACTAACACTAAAACCATTACAATAACATTTTACATTAATTATATTAACAATTAATTATACATTATTTGTTTACAATTATTTTTTTTTTAGATTCAACTTTTTTTTTCCCCCTCAGTAAAACAAAAAACAAAATTTAATTAATTATATTTTTTAAAATATATATTAACAATTATATTAATTATATTAAATTTTTAATTTTTCGTTGTAATTAGTTTTACAGTTTTTTTACTTGCAAGTAAATTTTAAAAAGATATCTGAAATAAGCTATATATATAAAACAAAAATATTTTTAAAAACGATTTCTTCACTAGTTGCCACGACAACAGTTCTCTTTTAGCCTCATTTATTTTAACTTTTATGTATTATAATACCTACAGTAAAACTAAAACTGGAAATAAACAAATTTACAATAATAATAAACACACTATTACCTAAAAAAAAATATTCATACTATATCGATATTTTATATATTTATATATATGATATATTTTTTAAATACTTCTGTATTATATAATACAAGTTTGTTTCTGTATTTTTTTACAATTAAAATATAAATAAACAAATAATTATAAAAATATAGTAAAATATTTTGTACATATTATTGTAATATATTTTAAAACGCAATTCATTTCTGTGATGGCAAAGCTGAATTTTCAAGAAACATTTCTGATTATTATCAGTGTTGAAAACAGTTGTGCTGCACGATATTTCATGGAAAACGGTGGATCCTGGATTCTAAATGCAAATCTTTTGTAACATTATAAATGTCTTTACTGCCACTTTTGATCAATTTTTGCGTCCCTCGCTCAATACACTTCAACCAAGGTTTGGACTGATTCATTAACAATAATTGCGTCAACTAAGTGATTAATTCGTGAATTTGACCAACACTATGTTTATTTCTGCATGCAGTCAGTGAGGCTGTGGTATGAAGTTGCTTATTTGTTGTCATTTTATTGTTTGTTTGTTTGTTTGTTGGCCAGTCTTTCTCTTTCACCATCATTCATAAGCTCAAAAGCTCATTGTTTTTGTGTTTTCCTGCAGGAAGAGAAGCTCGGGCCACCAGATCTGAATATTCACGCACATATATTCGTGTGAGATTCCCGTTCACACCTGAAGGACGGCAGACAGGTATCCACGCACGCACAAACCTGTGTGAACCACTGAGCTGATGAAGGAAACAGCAGATCTCTCAGACTCACCCCAGCACTGACTTTGCGCTCTCGTCTGGTTTGCGGACGGTGAACGGACTGGGATCGAGGCCCACCGTCTTCGGCATGAACTCCCTGAGAGACGAGACGAGAGAGAAATCATGAGAAGACGTAGAAAAACCTTCTGTGCACAAACAGGTGTAAAGGAACTCTCAAATATCAGATATGTTCAAATCATCAAATCGCTTTGCAGCAGGTTTGAAGACACAAACGCGCTTCACAGCAACACGTCAAAATAAAAGTTCGGCTGAAGTCAAAGACATTGTGACAGAGATTTATTACTACTGTACAGCAGAATGTACTTCTCAAATAATAATAATAATAATTTTAATGAATACATTTTTATTTAGAGGTATTTATTATTTAATTTTTAATTATTTTAAAAATGTATAATTTAAATTATAAGATAATTTTTTTTTATTATAACGTACGCCCTGTTGCGCAGACACTTTTTAATTATTATTATTATTATATTATTATTAAGAGCGTATTTTAAATTTTTTTTAAAGTTCTAATTCTTTTAAAAATTAATAGATTTAATTACTAAAAGATTTTAAAGTTTGAACTGTAACCTGTAACCTAATGTGCGGCCGCTTTTATTATTATTATTAGTTAAGTTTGAATTATTTTAAAAAATTAATAAGATTTAATTAAAAGCTTTTAAAAGATTTTTTTAAAGCTCTTTGTGCAGCACTTTGTTTGCCAAAAAATAAATAATTATCACATTTTCATTGCTTACATGGTTTTTAAAAGATTCAACTATTAAACTACTATGCCTTCATTTGATTATCACTATTATAGTTAATTAGTTAAAAACTATTACAGTTTCTAATAATAAATGTACTGAATCATAAATCCAGAAAAATTAAAGACAACACCGAATTTCTGGAAAAATACAAGATTTCATAGCGCCCTGTAAGTGTAAAATAAATAAATAAAATTTAAATTGATTAGACATGCTTTATTCTTATTAAAGTGTACTTAAAGCATTAAAACAGAACGCATAGAAATTAAAATGGAAAACAGAGTTTTGGAAAAATATAACAGAATTTAGGAAAAAGTAAAAGATCTCCGAGGCAAGAAATTTTTTTTTTTTTTTTTTGCTAATTCTTCAATAAACTGTATGATTTCACTTTAATTACTACATTAAATTGACTATTAAAAATGAATTAAAAATATAATTTGGAAAATAAAAATATCATTTTGGCTGGAAAAAAGATTTAAAAAATTCTATAAAAAATAAGGGGGCCAATATATTATGTTTTCTTTCCGTTTTTTAAGATTGAAAAAATATATAAATGCATTGAAATTGATTTTTTTTAAATGAATATTGAGTACTAAACATTTTGAAGGAAATAATACATAATTTTAAACAAATTTCTTGTTACACTGAATAAAACATGTTACATGTAAAAGCATGTTTCATGTCTTACTGGGAAGGATTCTTAAGTGCACATTTATTTTAAAGAATTTTTTTTTGTTTTATTTTATTTGTATTTATCTATCAACAGCCCTAATTAAACAGAAAATGCTTGTACAAATCAAGAGGTGCTTAAAATGAGTAACTCATGCATTCATCTGACTTGAGTAGAGTAAGTAAACGGCACATACGTGACCCTGGAGCACAAATAAGGGTCAATTTTGTGAAATTGAGAGTTATGCATCAGCTGAAAGCTGAATAAATAGCTTTCCATTGATGTATGGTTTGTTAGGATCGGACAATATTTGAAAATCTGGAATCTGAGGGTGCAAAAACATCTAAATATTGAGAAACTCGTCTTTAAAGTTGTTCAAATGAACTTCTTAGCAATGCATATTACTAAATTTTGATATATTTACGGTAGGACATTTACTAAATATCTTCAAGGAACATGATCTTTACTTAATGTCCTAATGATTTTTGGCGTAAAAGAAAAATCGATAATTTTGAACGACTTCATTTTGTTTGTATTGTTGGCTATTGCTACAAATAGCCCCCAGCGACTTAACACTTCTTTTGTTCTACGGTCCATATGTGTGTTTATGAAATGAGCAAGCTACCGACTGATTTTCCCAACGCTCTCCGGTGAGGAGGAAGATGGTAAAACAGAGACTAAATATGAGAGCAGCTGAACCCCGGCTAGCGACGAGCAGTGGAGGACCTATCACACACTGTGTCGCCGGGCAACAATAGAACGGAGGAGAAGGACCCCGGCGTGGGTACGCGAACACAGACTAGAGCGACTTCCTTTTTATTCCTCACCGAGCAAATGAAGAGCCAACACAGCTATGGGGGGAAAGATGCTTTTAAACAAACACCAAGGAGCAGACGTGTAGACTAGTTTGGGCTGTAAATAGGTCATTCGGGCACAAATACTTAAATCAACTTTAAGGTTGTTGGGGGCTTGAATATGTATATATATTTATCATAAATCATATTTAAGTAAATACTAACTTTATTTAATTTATGCAATAAAATATTTAAGTAATATATGAAAATAATTTTATATGTATAAATATTTAAATATTGATCATTTCATATAAATAAACATTTTATTTTAATAATATTACTTAAATATTATTAGCTAAACAAATCAACCAAATGTTAGTATTTACTTAAGTAAATTAAATGACTCAATTCATTTCACAATATAACACTATATTACAAATGTAATATTTACTTAAATATCTAATTAATTTATCTTAACATGTACCGTTTCACAGCTACTTCAAAGCTCACTCACATAAATAAATAACTAAGTAAATAAAAATGTCCATGCTTACCTTTAAAAATGTAAACAAAGTTTAACAATGACTATTTTGATATAACTTTCATATCTGAATTAGTTACTTAACATTTAAACACTTATTATATTCACATAAATACATCTGAATATTCACTTAAATATTTTAATTAATATTTACACAAAAATGCATTCAGATAAATAAATTTGAATATTTACTTAAATGTTTCAATTATTATTCACATTTAACGGTTTCAAATCAAAATGTGTTTAAATTTAAAATATTGTTAAAATACGAACAAATTTGAACGAACATTTAAGTAAATATTAATTTAAAGATATTTAAGTAAATGCTAAACTTTGTTTACATTTAAAATGCTAATATATTAAAGTTTATTTAATCACGCATTTATATCTTAAACTACTTATTATATTCACATAAATAAATACATTTGAATATTCACTTAAATATTTAAATTAATATTTACACAAAAATGCATTCAGATAAATAAATACATTTTAATATTTACTTAAATGTTTCAATTAATTTACTTAAATATTTACTTTATCACTCACTCAATTGTTCATTCACATAAATAAGTAAATAATTAAATAAACTTTAATATTAACTTAAATATTCACATAATACATGCATTTACTATTTACTTCAATATATCCCTCGATACTAATCATAACCTAGTTTTTTAAACGAATTTTTTCTGAAAGTGTTTGCTGACCCGCCCGTCGGCGGAGTTGGTCATGGCGATTCCTGAACGTAGCGTGCGAACGAGGTGTCGTGCGTCGCTACTGTCTCTCATGAAGATCTCCGTGTAGATGTTACTGCTTACCTTCAAGCGGCTCTTTGTCCTCATTATCCGAGTGCGCTCTTCAAAACCGCTCGTCACCTTCCTCCGGTTCTTCTCACACTGGGCTGAAACAGAGACACATTCAGAAAGTCTCTATGATTTAACATGCACAAGCTATAATATACCGCATGTGTGAGGCGTCTAAATACAAACTAAACTTTCCAGAAACAAGGTGAATTAGAAATTAATTAATTCTAAAATGAATAACATTTTGCTTGTTACATGCAGCACACGAATCCTTCATGGAAAAGGCAATCCCATATTGCAATGTGATGAGTTCAGTGAAAATAATTAGGAAAAAGACAAAATTTTGAACCTAATATTTGTGTACACCAGTTTTTTTGGGTTAAATATTTAAATGATATTCTTTATATTTACTTAAATATTCATTCATTAATAAATAAACAAACAATTACTTAAATATACATTCACACAAATAAGTAAATAAATAGGCTGATAAATACATTTTTTTTTTGTTAAATTATATACAATACACCATTCATATTTACTTTAAAATATACTTCTATGGTTAAATGTTCACTTAAATATTAATTCAAATAAAAAAAAATAAACCAATTTACTAAATATATACTTAAATATTTATGCACCTTAATAAGTCAAAATCGATTGATAAATACTAAAGCTATAAATAATAAATAACCAACTGCGTGGGGTCCTTAATCTTTCACTTTAAAACATACTTAAATGTTTAAATTGTTCACTTAAATGTTTACTTAAATATTCATTCACAAATAAATAAACCTTTATACTTCAATATTTAATTCATTATAGGGGTCATATGATGCCATTTCAAATTTTCCTTTCTCTTGGAGTGTTACAAGCTCTTGGTTGGCATAAAGAAGATCTGTAAGGTTTGCAAAGACTAAAGTCTCAAATCCACAGCGATATTCTTTATAAGTTAAGAGTCGACCACGGCCACTCCTAAAACGGCTTGTTCTAATACGCCCCCACATGTCTACATCACTTTGTGGGAAGATTTGCATAACACCGTCCAAATGTTCAGCAAAGAAAGAAGGTGTGGTTTCAGTAACCGCAGTTAGTGTTGAAGCATCATGTCAGGGAGACGCTGTGTGTTTCTAGACGAAGGCAAAAGCACTTTATTTGGCCTTCCGGAATTAGATGCAATTAGGATCATTGGTTAGGATTTATTTACAACAGAACAGCACAACCCAGATGTTCGTATTTGTTGCAACGCATTTTATGGACAACAGTTTTATGAACCTAGGAGAGTAGCCTACAAGGCTAGCTGTGCAAAGGCTATTTCTAAAAAAAAAAGCACGGGGTAAATTCTCCGTTTCTTGTGACAACTGGCGCTTCTGAATCAGCTAAACTGTTGGTTATTATTAAGTTTTGCTAATTGCTGTTCAATGTGCAGAGTTTGCGCAACGCAATGTACCGGTCAGTGTGTGTGGGAGATGTGTGTGTGTGTGTGTGTGTGTAGTGTGAGTGTGAGAGTGTTTAGTGTGTGTGTGAGAGAGTGTGTGTGAAAGAGAGTATGTGTGTGTGTGAGAGAGTGTGTGTGTTTGTGTGTGTGTGTGTGGGAGAGAGTGAGTGAGTGAGTGTGTGTGGAGGTTGTGTGTGTGTGTGTGTGTGTGTGTGGTGTGTGTGTGAGAGAGTGAAACTGAGGTGAGTGAGTGAGTGTGTTGAGTGTGTGTGTGGTGTGTGTGTGTTGTGTGTGGAGGGAACAGGGCACATCGACAGCATAGTGACTGTCAGTCAGAAATCGTATAGCACGTCAGCTGTCTTAACGCGCGGCTTTTGTTGTACGCATCAATGCACTGTGTCTGTTCACGCGACTCTGTTGCCGCTTATCGGGCTTGAACTGATGGTAAAACTAATGACATTTATTTTGAAAGATGAAGCTGTGATTATAGTAAGGGCGTTACATTTCCGACGAGTGCTTCCGGTGTTCGGCCAATCACAATGCACTGTGTCAGCTGGCCAATCAGATCAGACTGCGCTTGTCGGAAGGAGGGAGTTGTAGAAAACGAAGCGTTTGAGAGAGGCGGGGCATAGAGGAGCTACAATAATGTGCATTATGTGGAAAATAATGTGTTTTTTTTACATTAAAGTGTCAACATATTCTGTTACACCAAATACACAAAATAATGTCTTTAAATAGCATCATTGACCCCTTTAATAATAACGTAAATAAATAGGTTATGTAAAAAAGTTATTAAATAAACTTTAATTAATTAAATAGTTACTTTAAAATATACTTAAATATTTTTACCTTGTTTCACTTAAAATGTAGGCTAAGGGTGGTTCATACCGAATACCGGTGTTTATTTTTGTTATGATATGAATTTTTAAAATACCGCAATACCGGTCCCTTTTCACTGCTGCACTGTGGTGAGGGAACAGCTGTATGTGTTACTAAGCGTGAAAGTTCAGAAACTGAAGCTGTAGAACTAATAGAACGTGAGCGAAGAACTCATCCACAATATCCACATCGACCGCCACAAATATCCACCACCCCCCTGACATCAGCTCCCGCGTCTCACACACACAAGCACGACTTTAGCACTACATTTAGCAACTTTCAGACCCTTTTAGCGGCTTTTTTTCATAGAATATTCATACTGACAAACCTAGCGACTTTTTGGGATAAAGCTTAGCTATGGTTGAGTTGGAAGATTTCTCCAGTGCTGTCCCGCGAGCGCGAGGTCTGGCTTTCCCGGAGAAGTGTCGCCTCTCTCGGCGTCTGTTCTGTGCAGTGAGCGGCAGAGAAGCACCGCAGCCGACTCCTCAATAAATGAGAACAAAACAGCGTTTCCTAGCACCTGCCGCTTACTGATTGTTTGGAATTATAAATAAGCGTAGTTCGTCTATTAATATAATGCCTTTTTAATTTGTTACTCCGAGGCAGGCAGTGCGCCTGCATGAGACAAAAAAGTAATCTAGCCAAAACAACACATAGCCGCTCTTTAGTGTAGATGCATGTTGATTTTATCAGACGATGCCGCGATTATAAATGAGAGTGACTCCTGGTTAACATGTATTAAAAGGGGTCGTGTTTAGTCACTATTTAGTGTGGCAATATTCACTCATCATGACAGTAAAATAGGGCATTCTAAGTCAATATACTGCAGTATTTCCTCTCAATCAGTAGAAAATGTGGTTTACACCCGGTCATGCATTGAAAAAAAAAAATTTAAATACCGTCATATACCGTGAAACCAGGTATCATTTTGAAAAATACCGTGATATAAATATTTGGTCATACCGCCCACCACTGCTTAAATGTTTATTTAAATATTAATTCACAAATAAATACACATTTAATTAAATATATACTTAAATATTAGTCACTTCCGTAATGATTGATAAATAAATAAAATAAATTAAATAAACAAATATAGTTAATTAAATATTCACTTTAAAACATACTTAAATGTTTAAATTGTTCACTTAAATGTTTACTTAAATATTCATTCACAAATAAATAAATAACTTAATTAACTAATTCATATTTGGATTAATATTCAGTCACATAAATCAATGATCGGTGATTATGAGAGTCTTCGAGGAGTCACTCGTGAAGCTCCATGCGATCAGGACGCTGACTGACATGACCGCTGCTTCGGCTCAGTGTTTGTGGTTAATATATCAGCTCATGTCTCTCATATCGGTCTTTATGGATGTGTAAAGCGATCACCTTCATCATACGGTGACGGCAGGAACGTCAGCACTCCGTCAGTCCACCAGTGTGTGTAACTGCAGAGAAAAACACAAACACATCAAACAGGACTACGGTAACACCGTGTTATTCTGGGACACGGTACCATGCTAATACTATCGTTTTACACACATGTACCATGCAATATGGCAGCATATGAACATTGTAATATTAAACATCAAAGTACTATGGTATTACTATCTGATACCATCACTGTACCACAGTAATATATATATATATATATACACTATGTGTGTGATAGTATTGTGGTGTGTGTGGTGTGGTGTGTGAGAGAGATGTGTGTGTGTGTGTGTGTGTGGGGATTGTGTGTGTGTGTGTGTGTGGTGAGAGAGAGTGTGTGTGTGTGTGTGTGTGTGTGTGTGTGAGAGAGTGTTGTGAGTGTGTGTGTGTGTGTGTGTGTGAGAGAGTGTGAATGTGTGTGTGTGTGTGTGTGTGTGAAGCAGGTGGAATGTGTGGTGTGTGTGTGAGAGAAGTGTGATGTGTGTGGGTGGGTGAGAGAGAGGGGAATGTGGGGGTGGGGTGGGTGTGTGTGGGAGAGGAGAGTGGAATTTGTGTGGGTTGTGGTGTGTGGAGAGAGTGTGTATGTGTGTGTTGTGTGTGTGTGTGTGAGAGAGAGTGTGCATGTGTGTGTAGTGTGTGTGTGTGTGGGAGAGGAGTGTGAATGTGTGGTGTGTGTGAGAGAGTGGAATGTGTTGGTGTGGTGTGTGGTGGGAGTGTGAATGTGTGTGTGGGTGTGAGAAGATGGGAGTGTGGTTGGTGTGAAAGAAGTGTGATGTGTGTTTGTGTGTGTGTGTGTGTGTGTGTGTGTGGGGTGTGTGTGTGTGTGAGAGAGAGTGTGAGTGTGTGTGTGTTTGTTTGTGTGTGTTTTTGTGTGTGTGTGTGATGTGTGTGTGTGAGAGAGAGTGTGAGTGTTTGTGTGTGTGTGTTTGTTTGTGTTTTTGTGTGTGTGTGTGAGAGAGAGTGTGAATGTGTGTGTGTGTGTGTGGTGTGTTGAGAGAGAGTGTGAATGTGTGTGTGTGTGGTGTGTGTGCGCGAGGTGTGACTGTGTGTGCTGTGTTTTGTGTGTGTGTCGCGCGCGTGTGCATTTGTGTGTGTGTGTGTGTGTTCGTGGTGTGTGTGTGTGTGTGTGTTATCTCGCTCTGTGTGTGTGTGTGTGTGTGTGTGCGCGCGCGTGTCTTTGTGTGTTTGGGTCTCCGCGCTTGGTGCCTGTGCTGTGGTGTTTGTGTGCGCTACGCGTGTGCCTGGTTGTGTGTGCTTGGTGTGAGTGTGTGTGCTCGCGCGCGCTGTGTGCCTGTTCTGTGTGTGTGGTGGTGTGTGTGTGTGTGTGCTCGCGGTGTGCCTGTGTCGTGTGTTTGTGTGTTTGTGCGCTCGCGCGCGTGTGCCTGTCGTCTGTGTGTGTGTGTGTTGAGCGAGTGTTCCTGTGTGTGTGTGTGTGGTGTGCTGTAGCCGCGTGTGCATGTGTGTGGTCTGTGTGTGTGTGCGCGCCCGTGGTGCCTCTGCTGTGTGTGGTGTGTGTGTGTGTGTGCGCGCGCGTGGTGCCTGTGTGTGTGTGCGCGTCGTGTGAATGTGGTTGCGTGGATGAGTGTGTGTGACAGTGTGTGTTTTGCGAGAGAGGGGGCCTGTGTGTTGTTGTGTGTGTGTGATAGGAGTGTGCAATGTGTGTGTGTGTGTGGTGTGTGTGAGAGAGAGTGTGACATGTTGTGTGTGTGTGTTTGTCGTGTGTGGCGCGGAGTGTGCCTGTCTGTGTGTGTTGTTGTGCGTGTGTTTGTGTGTGGTGTTGGCGCGCGCGATTGTGTGCCTGGGTGTGTGTGTGTGTGCGCGACTCGTGTGCCCTGTTGCTGTGTGTGTGTGCAGCGTCGCGTGTCCTGTGGTGGTGTGTTTGTGCGCGAAGCTTGTGACTAGTGTGTGTGCGTGTGTGTGTGTGTGTGTTAGCGCGCGGTATTGGTGCCTGTCGTACCCCCCCACTGTTGTGTGTGTGTGTGTGGTGTGTTGCGCGACGCGCGTGTTGCCTAGCGTTCTGTGTGTGTGTAGTTTGTGAGCGCTGCGCGCGCTGTGTGCCTTTGTTCTGTTGTGTTTGTGCCTGTTATCTGTGTGTGCTCGTGTGTGTGTGTGTGTTGCGCGTGTGTGTGTGTGTGTGTTGCGCGTGTGTGTGTGTGTGTGTGCGCTAGCGCGTCCTGAATGTGTATGTGTGGTCGACGTGTGTGTGTGGGTGTGGCGTGTGTGTGTGTGTGTGTGTGCGCGCGCGCGTGTTCTGTGTCTTGTTTAGGTGTGTCTCTAACTTCTCTGTCTTCTCTCTCTTTTTTTATGTGTCCCTACACCTGCCCCTCCATCCCTCTTTCTATTCAACCAAATGTTTTACACCCCGATTCTTAATTTCTTACAACAATACAGATTACTGTCACATCAACAAATATGCAATGTTCATACTAATGCGAGTATGTGCTCAGTTAACATTCCTCTATAAAGTATTAATTTATATAATGCATTCTAAGCTTCTATATAATATAATCCATCAGTTATTATTTATTATTTTGGGAAGGGAACCAACTTTGCAAATGATTTAAGACCTTAAAATACACCTTTTTTTTTTCAGATTTTGTAATAAAAACTTATATATTATGTACTATATAGAATGTATATAAATTATATATTTATACATATAACAACACACACAAAATCAAATATGAATTAATTAAAATAATATTGTATACAACATAAAATAAAAAATATATACTATACAATGTGTAATATGTATTTTCTATAATTAATATATTTACATACATAAAATATTAGGTTTCATTAAAATATATTTAATATTTTAATCAAACCCGGCATAAATCAATTTTATCACACCAGAAAATACATGCATACATGTGCATAAAATCTGAGGGGGTTACATAAATATAAAAGTCCCCCCCCCAAAAACCACCAAAAAAAAAAAAAAATCTTAATGGGACAAAAATATAAGTTAGATATCATCAATTCGTATACCTCAAACTTGTTGTTATTCACCCTCCTGTCGATCGTGACCTGAGGAATACAGTGGGTATAGAAAAGAATCATCCCCCTTTAAAATAATCACTTTTTGTTGCTTTGCAGCATGAAATGAAGTTTTATTTTTTGTTTTATTCAGCTGTATTTACTCAGTGCTACTTATGACATCCAAGTGAAAGATAAAACACCAGCATTTCAGAAATAAATAAAAAAAGTAAAAAAGCAGAATCCCTGAGTTGGAAAAAGGATCAGCTCCTTTGATCAGCTCCTTTGTGTCAGTATTTTGTTGAAACACCTTTTGCTTTAATGACAGCCTTTAGTCTGTTATGATATGCTTCTACTAACTATGCACATCTAGACTTTGCAATATTTGACCACTCTTCTTTGCAGAACTGCTCAAATTCAATTAAATTTGATGGTGAGTGTTTGTGGACTGCAGTCTTCAAGGCCATGCAAGGACATTCAGCTTTTTCTCCTTCAACCACTGTGTGCTTTGCGTCATTAAACCTTCTTCCCATTGACAACAGATTTTCCTCAATAATTTGACCGTATTTGATCAATTTTTCCTTCTATATCCTGACCAGTGCTGCAGAGAAACACTCCATAACAGGACATCACCACCTCCATGCTTTACTGTAGCTGTTATCTGGATGCTGAGCTGTATTGGGTTTCCACCAGACATATCGTTTGGTGTCGAGACCAAATAATTAAATTTTAGTCTCATCTGCCTCAGAATCTTAAGGTGCGTTTAGTCTGACTGTATGTGGCCTTTCTTCAGGAGCGGCTGTTTTCCATACAAGCCACATTTGTGGAGAATCTGTGATCTTGTTGTCAGATGCACACAATGATCACTCTTTGTCATGAACTCCTGCAGCTGCTTCAGAGTTGCTGTAGCTCTCGGTCTCCTCTCTGATCAGTTTCCTCCGGCTCTTTCATCAGTTTGGAGCGACGTCCCGATTCAGGGAGGCTCTGTGTTTTACCTAATACCTTCCACTTCTTAATAATAGACTTCTCTGTGCTTCTAGGCATCTTCTAGGCCTTTGAAATGTTTTTGTCTCCATCTCCCGACTTGTGTCTGTCCACAGCTTTATCCCGGAGATCTTCTGACTGTGTTTTGCCACTCATAGCTGATCGTTTGCTTCAGTTGCACTACTAAGGACTGAAATTTCTCCAGGAAAGCTCTTTTCATGCTGAGCTGATCAAAATGAGCACAGCTGAAAGTCAAATGGCTTTGTGTGCCACTGAGAAGGTGATGAGCTGCACCTGATTGAGTTTACAAGTCATTTTTAGGAGGGGTGATCCTTTTTCCAACTCGGTGATTCTGGTTTTTAATTTTTTCTGAAATGTTGGTGTTTTTCACTTGGATGTTATAAGTTGCACTGAGTAAATACAGCTGGATAAAACAAAAACTGTCTGTCTTCATTTCAGGCTGCAAAGCAGCAAAATGTGATTATTTTAAAGGGGGCTGATTCTTTTCTATACCCACTGTACATGCGAACATAAATGTCCTATTTGTCCTGGAACACGAATTGTCATTTCAGAGACTATCTGACGGTACAATTTCCCTAAACGGGTCAGATTCCTCTCATTTCGTTTTGTGTCTGATAATAGTTCTTTGTCATGTCGACCAGCGTCCATTATGCAAGCGGCATCACAAAGCAACGTGCCGGATGGCTGGACGAAAATAAAGTGGGTCAAACACTTCTTTAACATCGCAGCAATAACAGAATAAACCACAGTCGGGCAGAAACTGGATGCATGTGAAGCTGCAGACGCTTCAAATGAAGCACACGGCGAATAAAACGATGCGGAAAAACATTCTGGTATTTACACAAGTTAAAGGCGATGTAACGCTAACCAGTAGCTGTTCATAGTGTTCACTAAGGCAAACGTCATTAGTTTTAGTGCTTATACTGTGCTATTACTTTTCTAAAGTGATCGATTTTACATTTTTCACCATGCATTCATGGTGGCACATGATGTTTTTCTTACCCTCACAACGCATTCGGTTCATTTTGTCCCAGAACAGATGCATAAACATTTCTAAAAAAATGCATAGTTTTTAGTAAGTCAACGCAACTTTGCAAATGCTTTAAGAGCCTCAAAATATGCATCATTTACTTTTTTCAGATTTTTTAAAAATTCATTTTTAATAGATATAACCATTTAAAATGGTCATTTTGACCCGGGTGTGTACGGAGCACCATTAGTGTCAAAAACACTTTTTGTAAAATCATCTATGGAGGTAAATTAGTTTCAAAAACACTTTTGTAAAATATATTTAGCCTCTTCTCCGTCTCACACACTTGTGGAACTGAATTTTGTTTATAAACATGAATATTGACTAACTATTGCAGCATGAAAAATTCATCATGCTTTCTATCTGAAAGTGAAAGTTTAAGTAAAATAAATGTATTTAGTCTGAAAACTTTTTAGAGCAATATTTATGTTTTGTTAAAATAATTGTGTAGGTTTCATAAATTTGACATGTTTTTAAGCAACCATGAGTTATGAAAGAACTTCAACTATTAATTCCAATGGGGTTAATACAGGTAATTCTCAGATTATATGTTTTGATAAATTTCATGCAATAATATATTCAAATAAGATTTCTCATGAATATTGAAAAAAATATACATACATTTTAGTCATCATAGTTTTGTTGTCGTTGTTGTTCATGTGTATTTTAAATTTCAAAGAATTTGTAAATTTTTTATTAATAAACGGGTAAATGCTGTAATAACATGGTAACATTCAAAATTTAAAAAAAATATTCAATAGTGAAAAATAGTCTACATATTTTGAGTGCATTAAAGGTTTAGTTCACCCAAAAATGAAAATTAGGTTGTGTTTTACTCACCCTCAAGGCATCCTAGGTGTATATGACTTTCTTCTTTCAGACGATCAGTCGGAGTTATCTTAAAAATTGCTTTGAGATCTTTCAGCTGTTTATATGGGCCACTCAGCGGGTGGTTCATGCATCAGTCCAAAAGAAGTTAAATAAAAACGCCCATCCATAAAAAAACTAATTTTTCACACTGCTCCGGGGGGTGAACAAAGGCCTCAAAAGCGCAGCGGAGAGATCAAAACAAAACAACGGTCAAGAATTAGAAGTACAAAACGAGGATTTGTAAAGAAGAATTTCGATATAAGCCCAGAGGAGACTGGTTTTCCTTTGCTAAAAAGTAAGAAACTTTGCTTCCTTTGCTCCTGTAAACAAACATTGGT
This sequence comes from Sinocyclocheilus anophthalmus, assembly GCA_018155175.1. NCBI lineage: Eukaryota > Metazoa > Chordata > Actinopteri > Cypriniformes > Cyprinidae > Sinocyclocheilus > Sinocyclocheilus anophthalmus. Next base: position 210,231 of record JADLZN010004671.1, read on the forward strand.
TTTCACGAGACTCATGCGCAACGCTGAACTCATACGTCTTGCTCCCGGAACTGCTTCTGTGTACAACAGTGAGCGCAAACTACATTAAAGTGATTATTACGATGGGCGCTTTTTATTTCACTTCTTTTGGACGGAAGCAATGCAACACCCGCTGAGTGGCCATTACAGCTTAAAAGCTCAAAGACAATTTTTAATATACAGTGGGGCAAAAAAGTATTTAGTCAGCCACCAATTTTGCAAGTTCTCCCACTTAAAAAGATGTGAGAGGCCTGTAATTTTCATCATAGAGTTTCATCATTTCAACTATGAGAGACAAAATGAGAAAATCAGAAAATCACATTGTAGGATTTTAAAGAATTAATTGTTAAATTCCTCGGTAAAATAAGTATTTGGTCACCTACAACAAGCAAGATTTCTGGCTCTCACAGACCTGTAACTTCTACTTTAAGAGGCTCCTCTGTCCTCCACTCGTTACCTGTATTAATGGCATGTGTTTGAACTTGTTATCAGTATAAAATACATCTGTCCACAACCTCAAACAGTCCCACTCCAAACTCCACCATGGCCAAGACCGAAGAGCTGTCAAAGGACACCAGAAACAAATTGTAGACCTGCACCAGGCTGGGAATACTGAATCTGCAATAGGTAAGCAGCTTTGTGTGAAGAAATCAACTGTGGGAGCACTTATTAGAAAATGGAAGACATACAAGAACACTGATAATCTCCCTCGATCTGGGGATCCACACAAGATCTCACCCCGTGGGGACAAAATGATCACAAGAACTGTGAGCAAAAAGCCCAGAACCAACACGGGGGGACCTAGTGAATGACCTGCTGAGAGCTGGGACCAAAGTAACAAAGGTTATCATCAGTAACACACTGCGCCGCCAGGTCCTCAAATCCTGCAGTGCCAGACGTGTCCCCCTGCTTAAGCCAGTACATGTACAGGCCTGTCTGAAGTTTGCTAGAGAGTGTTTGGATGATCCAGAAGATGATTGGGAGAATGTCATATGGTCAGATGATACCAAAATATAACTTTTTGGTAAAAAATCAACTTGTCGTGTTTGGAGGAGAAATAATGCTGAGTTGCATCCAAAGAACACCCTACCTACTGTGAAGCATGGGGGTGGAAAAATCATGCTTTGGGGCTGTTTTTCTGCAAGGGACCAGTACGACTGATCCTTGTAAACGAAAGAATGAATGGGGCCATTGTATCGTGAGATTTTGAGTGAAAACCCCTTCCATCAGCAAGGGCATTGAAGATGAAACGTGGCTGGTCTTTCAGCATGACAATGATCCCAATCACACCGCCCGGGCAACGAAGGAGTGAGTGGCTTCGTAAGAAGCATTTCAATGTCCTGGAGTGGCCTAGCCAGTCTCCAGATCTCAACCCATAGAAAATCTTTGGAGGGAGTTGAAAAATCCTTGTTGCCCAGCGCAAGCCCCCCAAACATTACTGCTCTAGAGGAGATCTTCATGGAGGAATGGGCCAAAATACCAGCAACGGTGTGTTAAAACCTTGTGAAGACTTACAGAAAACTTTTGACCTCTGTCATTGCCAAAAAAGGGTATATAACAAAGTATTGAGATGAAATTGTTATTGACAATATACTTATTTTCCACCATAATTTGCACATAAATTCTTTAAAAATCCTACAATGTGATTTATCGGATGTTTTTTTTGTGTTTTTTTTTTTTTTTTTTATTTTTTTCTCAGTTTTGTCTCTCATATTTTGAGGTATACCTATGATGAAAATTCAGGCCTCTCTCATCTTTTTAAGTGGGAGAACTCGCACAATTGGTGGCTGACTAAATACTTTTTTTCCCCACTGTAACTCCGACTAGATTCGTTTGAAAGAAGAAAGTCATATACACCTAAAATGGCTTGAGGGTGAGTAAATCATGTAAATTTTCATTTTTGGGTGAACCAACCCTTTAAAAAGGTGTTAAATCCCTGCAGGAGAATCTATTCTCTCAGTTTTTTGCTCGTCTGTTGAAGTCTCCAGAGAAAGCACAGCACAGGTTGTTAATCAGACAGAAATAAGCCGTAAGCGTCAGACCTGTGCTGCTGGTGTGGGAGGACCATGGTATCGCTGTGATGAAGGTAGAAATCTGTAGGCAGTTCCCAGAGGTGAGGCTTCGACTCCGACGGCTGGAAGACCTGCAGAAAGAGGTTTATCGCGTCCTGTCTGTCTGCATCTGAGAGACACAAACCATCAATGTTACTTCTGTGAGTTATTCCTGTTTGCCCAAGTCTTAGTTTAGGCTTTATTTTAAAAAAGGTGGGGGATATAGTTATTTTATTATTTTTTAAAATTTACATTACATTTATTTTTTTGCAGAGATGTTTTAATCCAAATTAAATTGTATTAACATTCAAGGTATACCTTTTTATCAGTTCATATGCATTCACTGGGAATCGACACATGTCCTTGACTTTACTGATTGCGGGGCCCCCCCAATCGGCTTTACTTTAGAAACAGGATACTTATTTTATTATTTTATTTTATTATATTTTATTATATTTTATATTTGTATGTATTTTATTAGAGCTATACTGTAATTATTTTTTCTTTCATTTATTTTATGTTATTGATTTTATTACTTATTTATTTAAATAATTTTTCTTTGATTCATTTTAACATTTATTATACATTTAATATTTATTTAACCAATTTGATTACCTTCAAGCTACTTTTTTTACTTCTTGTTTTATTGTACTTTAGAGCTACATATTTTATTATTTATTTGCTATCATTTTCCCTTTTTGGGTATTTGTTTTATTTATATATACACATATACATACACATTTTTATTATAATTTATTATATTGTATTTAATTTTAATTATTTAATTTCATTTTATAATTTTATTTAATTGTATTTAATTGTTAATATTATTAATTCTTTAATATTATTTATTGATTTAATTCATTTTTCTGTAAATATTACTTGTTTGAAAAGTGCTTTTTTACTTTATAGTACTTATTTTTGTCTTTTAATTTTAATTGTACGCAGCCAAACTACAAACGCTTCAGCAACATGAACCATTTTTGAGATGCCAATAAAAACAAACCACTACAACTGAAGCCGCGAGAGACAGAAAATCACCTGATCGTCACAGTGAGAGCACCAAGCAATGACAGAATCAGATGCACAGCAGTGTTTGAGTCTGTTTTCAGCTGCCAGGACTTTGTTTTTGAGAATATCCACAGGTTAAAGGTTGATAATCGCGGCACATGCGTGTGTTTGAGCGATGGTCCTCTGCATGTGCCGCGGCCAGCGTAATCAAGAGTTAATCGACAAGCAGTGAACGCAATTACACTCGTTCCTCGTCATCCCTCAGGCCATTTCAGCATCTTTCTAATTAAATAAAGCTGAGATGAGAACCGAGATGAGCAACATTAATGCACGAACACGTTCATCCACAAAACATCACATGGAAACGCCTGAGCGTCCAGCAAAACCCCCGGAATATAAGAGTAAAATGTTTTATATTTTATTATGTTTTAACATTACATTACAGTTTTCCAATTGGCCGACAATTTAACAAAAGATTTATGAGCTACAGGTAGGGATATTATAGTTAATTAAAGGCATTAAAACACATTTTCATTTCTTGAAGAAAAAAAAAGTAAACGTAAATTCAAGTTATTAATAAAAACTATTAAAGCACATCAATGATACTAAAATAACAATGATATAAATTTTGTTTTATTTCTTCATTTGTTTAAAGTTGTAGTTTTTATTTCATTGTATTTAATTTAAAATGTAAAGACGTTAATTTTACATTATTATATTATGCTTTACATTAGATTGTGAATTACACTAATGATTAAGAGTATTTACTGTCTTTATATATTTTATTTTTATTTACATTTGGCAGACATTTAACCAAAGCTTATAGCTACCATACCTTTTTAATTTCATATTCATTTATATTTTATTAATTAAATAAATTGATTAATTTTATTGTAATATTTTTTTTATTTAGATTCTAATTTTATTCATTTATTTTTTATTTAATTGATAATTTTATATTAATTATTTTATTAAAAAAAAAAAATTTCAAACAGAATTTTAAGAATAAGATTCAGAAGAGGAAGGGTGAAACTTAAGATATGCCAAGATCTAACTCCCAAAAAGCCCAGAACTACAAAAATTTCAATTTTTACGTTTTAAAGGACAATGTAATTTTTTTTTTCTATATATTTCTATAGATCAAACCTATTTAGGAACCATTACTTTTTTTTTTTTTTTTTGCATTTTGTCCCTCTTAAAAAAGTAATCTTAAGTTGCTAAAATAAGCTTTCAGTTTTTAATGCAATAAAAAATGTTTATTTTGATTTTAGAGTGAAAAACAGCATGTGCTTGAGATTCACCTGTATAATACAGTCTGTGTAATACTGAAATATAACAGCGGTGTGTGTGCTGAACTCTGATTCATTTCAGCAGAATTGACCTGAGGAGAGGTTAAATGAGACGAGGCTATAAATACAACATGGAGAAGAAGAAAAGAGTCTGAAGAACCCAAAAATAGAATAGGCAGAAACATGAACCATTCGATCAAACCTCAAACCCACTCCTTTAATTAACCAGCACAGCGCAAAAACAGATGCTCTTCTTCAGTATGTTTGTCTCGTTTTCCAGTAAAAAACCGATCATAAGATTCATTCACTGGAGATGAAACAATTACATAAAGCGTCCCTTTTTCTGAAAAAAAAAAAAAAATTCGAATTAAGTAAGGTTTATGCTTAAACAAAAAACCAATATTCTCAAATGAGATAAGAAACCAAGATAAAAAAAAAAGAATAACATTTCTTCAAAAAATTTATAATTATGGACTATTTTATGGTATTTTTGCCTTTAACAGAGACATGGTATAAGTCCGGGTTATTATAGTTAACTAAAACTAAACATGCATAAAATGTGTTAAATTGAAATGAATAACTTTAAATTTAAAATCAAATCAAATATAAAACAAACTCACATATACTAACTCAACTTGAAATACATAATTAAAAGTGCAATTTAATTAAAACGAATTTAAAATAATATGATTTATTTTTATAGCTTTTTTCTTATTTTTCTTTTGGTTAATTTGCTGTACTAAAAAACTGAAACCACAACCAACAAATCAAATAATAAAACTCTATAGGGTTTAATATATACAAAATAAATAATCAATACACAAAATTTCCAATCATTTAATTTGCTAAAAGTTACTACAATTTAAAAAAAAAACCTGAAAAAAAAAAGATAAAAAAAACCAAATATTACTAAGAATCTATAATAGTAATCTCAATCTTTCACTCCATCAAAAAAATCATTTGAAATGCATTTTAATAAAAACTTAATACAAGTTTCAACTATTTAATATTATGGACAATGTAAAATCTTATATAATAGTTTTTATTTTATATTTAATAATATTATAATAATATAATTAATATAATATTTATTATATATATTTTTTTTTTTTATAATAATATCAAAGATTTTTTATAATCTTTAATAAATACTATATAATTTTAATCAAACCGGAACCGCCTTTAAAATGCCTAACTAGCCATTTTCAGGTCTCTGTGCTGCACGTGTGCTATGGGCCAAGTACATGAAGATGTAATTGTCATTTTTGGGTGAACTACTCCTTGAATAACTCCAGACGATGTTGCGGTGTCCTCTAGCGAACGGGACGCGCTAAACGCCTCAATCACATCCATTCTGTCCGAGAATCACAAGTGCAGAGCAGGAGAAGATTATAACGACAGGTGACACTGAGAAACGAACCACTCATCCATTCCTCTCGCTCTTTCAATAACTTCATCTCTCCCCTGGGTTCTGTCAAAGAAAAAAGCAAGGCTCTCTGGACTCGTCTAGCTCCATCAAACCTGACAGGCCAGCTTTTTGATTAAGTCGGTCAAAAGAGCCAAGCATATTTAAACTTCAGCTGAACCATCAGATTAAAGTTTGAGGAAGACCTAACTTTTTTTTTTTTCTTTTTTTTTTGACATGATGGCGCCGACGCTGATGGCTGCCTCCGTGGCGTGCTCCGCAGTTGTTTTTATGTTTTTGTTAGTTTGTCCTGTCTTTAGTTATATCCCTGCGATCAGTTTCACCAGAGACAAATTGCTGGACATTTCGGAAGTACACACCACCCGATATTTCGCCGGTTTTTCGACTATTCGGATGTTTTGCTGGACTTTGTTGTCGGGGGAGCTGTGGCGCTGATTAAGCGCTTCAGGACGCGCAGACGGGGGAAGCGAGCCGGCGCGCTCGTGAAGCTCAGGCAGCGCGGATTCAGAACGCTGTTGCCTAGCATCCATCTGGTGAATCTCCGCTCTCTACCCAACAAAACGGAAAAACTTCTGCTCTCCCAGACAATTAAGGATTTTTCACACTCTGCTCCTCTGTGTTTCACGGAAACCTGGCTGAAAGACGCCATTCCGGACAGCGTGTTGAGTCTGCCGGGTTTTCAGCTGTTCAGAGAGGATCGCGACGCAGAATCAAAGGGGAAATCACGCGGCAGCGGGACATCAATTTTACATCAATGAGAGGTGGTGTACAGATGTAACTGTGTTAAAGAAGATGTGCTGTAAAGATCTAGAAGTGCTCTTCATTAACTGTAAGCCGTTCTATTCGCCGCGGGAGTTTTGCTCGTTCATTCTCGTGATTGTTTACATTCCTCCGCAAGCGCACGTGAGCCTGGCTTTACAGAAACTCGCTGATCTTATCACAGACACAGAACAACAACACCCGTACTCTGTTTTAATCATTCTCGGGGACTTTAATGAAGCAAATCTCTCCCGTGAACTGCCAATACAGACAGCACATCACATGTCCCACCATAGACATTAATATACTGGATCACTGTTACACCACAATAAAAATGCATATCACTCTGTTCCACGAGCAGCTTTGGGCCTCTCTGATCACTGTTTGGTTCATCTAATACCGACCTACGGGAAGAAACTGAAATCAGCTAAACCTGTATTAAGGACTGTAAAAAGGTGGACTAATGAAGCAGAGCGGGATTTACAAGCCTGCTTAGACTGCACTGTTTGGAGTGTTTTTGAAGCTGCTGCCACCTATCTGGACGAGCTCACAGAGACTGTACCATCTTATATCAGTTTCTGTGAAGACATGTGCATTCCTACCAGGACTCATTTAACCTACAACAATGACAAACCATGGTTCACTGCAAAACTCAGACAGCTCCGTCAGGCCAAAGAAGATGCTTACAGGAAGGGGGATAATGTCTTGTATAAACAGGCTAAATACACACTGGAAAAGGAGATCAGAGTGGCAAAGAGGAATTATTCTGAAAAAATAAAGATTAACTTCTCTTCCAGTGACTCGGCATCAGTGTGGAAAAGTCTGAAAGAATCACCAATTACAAGACACCATCTCCCAGCACTGTGGAGAATCAACAACTTGCAGACGATCTGAATGAGTTCTACTGTAGGTTTGAAAAAACACCCCGCACTCGCCCTGAACACCTCTCCACACAACCATTCACACCTCCAGCAACCCCCCTCTCCCCCACACCTGCAATTCAGATCAGTGAAGACGAGGTGCGCCAGGTCTTCCGGAAGCAGAAAAGGAAAAAAGCACCAGGCCCAGATTGTGTTACACCAGCCTGTCTGAAATCCTGTGCTGACCAGCTGGCCCCCCATCTTCACACAGATCTTCAACAGATCACTGGAGCTGTGCGAAGTTCCTTCATGCTTCAAAACGCTCCACCATCATCACCGTCCCAAAGAAACCCAAAATTACTGGACTTAATGACTACAGTCCTGTGGCTCTAACGTCTGTGGTCATGAAGTCTTTTGATAAACTGGTGCTGGCCCACCTGAAGGATTTTACTGGACCCTTGCTGGATCCTCTTCAGTTTGCCTACAGAGCAAACAGGTCTGTGGACGATGCAGTAAACATGGGACTGCATTATGTTCTGCAACATCTAGACAGACCAGGGACTTATGTGAGGATCCTGTTCGTGGACTTAAGCTCGGCCTTTAACACCATCATCCCCAAACCTCCTCCTGCCCAAACTATCTCAGCTCTCCGTGCCCACCTCCGCCTGTCAGTGGATCAACAGCTTCCTGACAGACAGACAGCAGCTAGTGCGGCTGGGAAAATACACATCCAGCACCAGTACGATCAGCACTGGAGCTCCTCAGAGTTGTATTCTCTCCCCATTGCTCTTCTCCCTCTACACAAATGACCGCACCTCTAAAGACCCCTCTGTCAAACTCCCGAAGTTTGCAGACGACACCACACTCATCGCCCTCATTCAGGACGGTGACGATTCTGCTTACAGACAGGAGGTCGAGCAACTGGCTGTCTGGTGCAGTCTTAATCTGGAGCTGAACACGCTCAAAACTGTTGAGATGATCGTGGACTTCAGGAGGAATCCCCCTGCTCTCCCCCCACTCACCATAATGGACAGCACTTTGACTGCAGTGGAGTCATTCAGGTTCATGGGCACCACAATCTCTCAGGACCTGAAGTTGGACACTCACATTGACTCCATTGTGAAAAAGGCCGAGCAGAGGTTGTACTTCCTTCGTCAGATGAGGAAGTTCAACCTGCCACAGAAGCTGCTGAAACAGTTCTGTTCCGCCATTATTGAATCTGTCCTCTGTACTTCTATTACTGTCTGGTTCAGCTCAGCTACCAATTCTGACCTCAGAAGACTACAGAGGGTAGTCCTGACTGCTGAGCGAATCATTGGTACAACTCTCCCTTCTCTTCAAGAACTGTACTCGTCCAGAGTGAGTGAAAGGGCTGGCAGAATCACTCTGGACACCTCACATCCAGCACACTCCCTCTTTGAACTGTTGCCATCTGGTCGACGTTACAGAGCTCTGAGCACCAGAACGGCCAGACACAGGAAGAGTTTCTTCCTTCAGGCAATCCATCTCATGAACACTTGTCAATAACTGTGGAACACACACTATTTTTATTCACTCATACACTTATTTATCTAGCACATATACTTAGTCTACACCTCAAATTTGCACTTAATATACAGTACCTGTACAAAAAAAAAAAAAAAAAAATATATATATATATGATATATATATATAATATTATCTAATATATATATATATCTATCTATATATATATATAATATATCGTATAATATTACCTTGTACTATACCTGCACACACAATTGTCAATTATATGTTTTTATTCCTTATTTACTTGTTCTATTTTTAATTATCTGTGTTTTTTTGTTCTGTCCCTGTCATTCTGTTACACTGTGGAAGCTCGAAAACAATTTCCTCGTATGTGTAAACATACCTGGCAATAAAACTCATTCTTCTTGATTCTGATTCTGATTCTAAAATGAGCTTTTCTACAAAACTACACTTTTAACTATTTGTACATTTTGGTAAAGACATGGGTCACTCTTCAAATCTGATTGAAACACTGGGCAACGGAGACCAAAAACGTCATCATTAATCGTATCACTAATTTCTGATCATTTCTGTGGCGAATGAAGCAAATAAAATTATTACTTGTATTTAATAATTAATTATGAAATATTAAATAATAAATGTTATTTAAGATACTTTTAACATTTAAGAGGTGGCAATACAAAAATATATAATACTATTTACAAAGGTAATTCATTATTTGTTTCTTTTTCATATGCTAATGCATAAAGGGTTAATCATTCAAAAAATAGATACTAAAAATTAAATTCCTAACACTTATAGGGAAAAATTTAAAATATTATCTAGCCAAGTATTTTAACATCTTATATTCCATAATTTTAATATTTATAAATTATAATTAAAAAAAACTTCCTCTCTCTATTACAGATATGTATGTATAAGAAAACCCTAAGAGTTGAGCAATATAAAAGTTCTATTAAAAATTCAATTATATATATATATATATATATAGTATATATATCTATATATCTTACTGTATAAGACTTATTTGTTTTTCTTATTTATATTAGGCCAAAAGTCAGTTTTACTAATTAACGGGATTTTTAAAATAAACATACAAAAATATAATCTAAATATTATGATAATATATAAAATATAAACAATATCAGAATAAAAAAAAAAAATTTTACAAAACAATATACAAATATCATATTTAGAAATTGATTTCGTTTTTTCAATACTTAGTTTTGGTTCCACCCCGTGTTAAGTTTCTCATCTTGTCCCAAGATTTTTTTGTTGTGGTGCATCACTTAATTCATTTTCCCTCCACCAACACCCACACACACACACACAACACACACACACTCACACTCACACTCCCACTCACCTCACACTCAGCACTCCCACTCCCACTCCCACTCCGAGCGAGATACACACACACACACACGCACACCCCACACACACACACATAGACACACACCCACACACACACACACACACTACTCACACCAGAGCGCGACACACACCACGACACACAACACACTCATACTCAACTCAGACTCATCGAGAGACACACACACACACACACACACACTCACACACAGAGACACACACACACTCACCTCCACACACTCAGACACACACAGAGACACCACAACACTCAGCACACTCTCACACCCAACACTCAGAGCGATACCCCCACACAACACACACACCCTCAACACACACCACACACACACACCAATCACTAGACACCACTCACACCACACTCACACACACACACACACCGAGACACACACACACACACTCCACATTCCCTCACACTCCCACATATACACACAACACTCACACTTCCTCACACACCACACACGAAACTCACATGGCACTCACACTCTCTCACAAACACACACTCTCTCACAAACACACACAAACACACACTCACTCAAACACACTCACACACACACACACCAACACACACTCACACACACACACACTCAACCACACACACACACACACACCCACACACTCACCCCTCACTCCTCACTCACCACACACACACACCACACCACACACACCACACAACACACACACACACACACAAAAAAAAAAAAACACACACACACACACTCACACACACCCACACACTCAAACACACACACACACACCCCAACACCCCACACATCACTCCTCACACACACACAGATCACACACACACACACACAGAGAGCGAGAGACACACACACACACACAGCGAGAGAGACACACACACACACACACACACTGAGCGAGATACACAGACACACCACACCTCTCACACACACACACACTCCAACACCACCAGAGCACCACCACCCAGACACGCAAACACACCACACACACATACAAACACTCCTCACATCACTCACACACATCCACATCACACCACAACAGAGCGAGGACCAACACCCCACACACACACTCAGACACACAACACCACCCTCTCCATCACACACACACAGAGACACAACCCACACAGAGAACACACACACACACACCACCCCAGCCCACAGCACACACAACCTCTCTCACACACACCCACCCCACACCAGAGACACACCACCCCCACAATCACACCCACACTCACTCACACAGAACACACCACACACACACACGAAGCTCACGACCACCACACACACACAGACACACACACACACACACACACACACACAGACACACACACACACACACACACACACACACACTCTCCATGTTTGTTTATGTCAAACACAGTGTCGCTGGCGGCGTAAGCGTTCACACGGGTGCAATATAATCACAGCGCTTGACTGGAATGCGGCGCCTTCGCCAATCAACCAAACGGCAATTACAGCTCATTTCAGGCTTACATTAGATTTCACTCCTATCCTAAAATAATAACGTTAACATTATTATAAGAACATGAAGCAATTAAGAATACAACACGCAAATTTGTGTGCGCAAACCAAACTCCCGCGAGAACGCGATGACGCGGTGAACGTTCAAACGCAAAATTACGGGAAAACAAACCGTGTGACCCAAAAATATTCACTAGCAACCAATGGGATTCGAGTTTGGTGACGCTGTAACCACGTAGACTAGAACTGGGTTGTTGCTATGACGACACACATAAAAGATTCAATCATGTCTGTAAATACAATAAATGGAACACAATAAACATGAAAAAACTAAACGATGTCCAACTGCAAAGTGATTTCAGGAAATCCAGCAAAACCTGACAATAATCCACTGCGTGCGGCGCATTCACACGTTTTCTGATGGATTCAGCTCTGCACAGGGCCAATAACATGTGAGATCGGCAGTTTATAAATCTAATCATTATAATTCACACAAAGCGACCCATCAGCACAAAGGCAGATATGAATAATTCATGAAGGAGAGAATGAGAGAACGTCGGTGGAGGATATAATGGCTCACACAGGTCTCTCGCCCGCTCTCTCTCTCTCCAGCTCCAGACCATCATTAACTTATGAAACGGGACACATTAACATAATGTTTCATAATACACACATTTCTATGGTGCAGAAAAATTATGAATAATTATTGAAAATCTTTTTTTTGCATTACTGTAATGAGAATCTGGAGTTTAAATGTGCTTAATCATGAAAAATGATATCAGAAATGCAAAGAATAATCCCACCTATTTGTACTACATATATTATTAGCGGCAGCTAGGAAGATAATCACTGTGAATTGGTTGAAGATGCACGAACCTACTGTGACAGAATGGACACAAAGACTGAATCAGATACATAATATTTGAGAATATGACTGCCAGATTTACTGTTAAATCAGACATTTTCCAACCGAACTGGGCACTATCGAAACATATTTGGTTGACATTGAAATGTTGTCAGGGGATTTTTGTAGTTATTGTATTTGTATTTATTTTAAGTTATCGACGTTTTTTTGTTTTTATAAATTTTTTTGTTTATCTTATGTAAGCGGTCTTAGTTTTTTTCCATTTTGTGCGCTTTATTTATTTCTCCATTTTTTTTATTTTTGTATTTTTAGCATTAATATTAAGGAAGTGTTTGTGTATCTTGTTCTGTTTATAAAAACTTTAATAACACCATTTAAAAAAACAATTCAAAAAAAAAAATATATATATATATATATAATTATTGAATTTATTTAAAATTTATATTTTTTTGAAAGAATTGTCTTCTGCGTGCACTCCTCTCGAGCGCATTAGTAGGTTTCTACGTGCAATAGTCCAATCTGGTAAAGGACAAAAACAAGATAGTGTGTAACAAAATAAAGGTAAATTAGTGTATGGTTGCCATGGAAGCTAACCTATTGGAGGTTGGTCTGGGATCATTTTTCGGTGGTAGTCTGATATCTCATTAAGGCTGTATGGTATTCTAATTGTCGCGCAGCGGGGGGGTTTTTTCAGCATCATTACGGCAGACTTCGAAGTCACTGATCTTCAGAAATCGTAGAATCTGCTCAGACAACAGTCTGACTTGGGTTTGTAGGTTCAATGTTGGTTGAGGGACAACATCGCTTCTAAGGACATTATTGTTGTGTACTGGCATGCCGGTGTTTAGTTTTCAGATGCACAGATCGAATTCAAAGACACTAAACCTGAAAGAGAAATCTTTGTAACATGATAATGTCTTTACTCACTTGGGGATCATGTTATGCACCCGTGAAATACAGTATGCATAAAAAAATTTTTATTTAATAATTTTCACTTGAGAATCCATCAGAAACGTTTCTCTCGGCACCGAGGTACCATGAATATTTGGAACATACTAACCGGTGCCCGTACCCGCATGAAGCAGCATCCAGTGTTACCTGAAAGCTTTGCTATAGTAACGAAGCGTCTGCATGATGGCTTTGGAGTGCTAGCGTCAGGTCTCGATCTTACTGTACATCTCTTCACCCTATGCACCAGCTGAGATATCCTCCGTACGGTAAAGACCGCTTGTCGCCCTGAGCCTGTACAGCTCCCAAAGACAACCTCTCACCCATAAACCACCAGCACGATGGAGAGAGCGTCTGCCGCGGTAATGTGTGTTTGCGGAGGACTATGCCCGTCCGTGCGACTGAGCTTGGGTTTTGTCCGATCATTCCCGAGAAGCACGAGAGCTATGCCAGACACGATTTACCCCCGGAAGCGAAGCGGCTGTTGGTTCGATCCAGACAGTCCCGGCATCTTGTCCCCGTAAAAAAAAACCCGTCTGTCAAAACAACACGTAAATATTTCTTCTACCTTAATATTTCACAATTTTTACTGTTTTTGATCAAATAAATACAACCTTGGTGAGAATAAGAGACTTTCAAAAAAACTCTACGACCTCAAAGTTCGCACGTTGCAATGAAACATATAACCATTATTTAAGTTCACATTTTTACAAAGCACTTTAAAAACAAGTACACCCATTACAGAACCTAAAAATATACATTAACAAAAGCACCAATAATTGACGGACAACACCCGATTTAAAAAGCGAAATTTAAACGGGAAGTAAAATGCATAAAAAAGATACAAGCAAGTAATCTGTTCAATACCTAGTGATCAAACGTATTTTAAACCACTTTTTTTTTATCTTTACTTCCTAAGTGGGTAATTTATTTTGAAATTGGAGAAAAAAATTAATTCCATAAAATGTATCCTAAATGCTAAACAGCATATGGCAAACAAAGGTATTTGTGTGTGTGTGTGTATAATATATATCTATATCTATCTATATCTATAAAATTCTATACTAGTATAATATTTTATATTCATTGTTTTGAATATATGTTTTATTCTCGAGTGTTTCATTTTATAGAGTTTAGTGAACTATTTAAAGTTCTGTGTGTGTTTTTTTTATATCTAGATTTTGTTTTTTATGTCTATATAGACTTTTATGATATTTAGAGTCATTGTAAGTTTAATATTTTATAGCAGGTTCCAAAAATAGGGCATAAAAAAGAAATCGTTTGAATGTCATCAAATTTTATAGTTCTAGTATCTTCGTTTATAAGTCTATATACTAGGTATATCTGACCCAATAACAGGTTATATACAATCTAGACCGAATCTATATCTTCTCTATATCTATTGATCTGTGTGTGTGTGTGTGTGTGTACAATGAATTAAAATGCATAAAACATGTGAATCTGTTCAACATCTACTGATTAAAAAGGCTTCTTTAAGAAAACATGTCTTAAGACGAGTTTTAAACACGTTTTTAATTTTTTTTGTATTTTATAAATAACTAAAAATGCATGCAAACAACAGGATATGCCTTCTTAATGGTTAATGCATCTGTACCCATTGGAATTAAAAAAAAAATAAAATCATTACAGTGATAAAGAATAATTTATTGAATTTTACAAAGCATTGACAGATCTTTGACAGAATGCATCTACATTTAAACAACAACGTAAAACCAGGCGGCGTGCGACTGCTGGTTTAACGTGTCGGTCAGATAAACGCTGTGTTTCTGATTGGACACTTCTTGACCAGAATGAGCACCAACATGCAGCAGATTTTGAGGAAGACAAACCTGTAGCCTGCCATTCGGTGTGACCTTCCCTCCGAGATCTCCCCACCTGAACAACAAAGAGAGTCGTTTAAAGCAAACGAGGCTCTGACAGCCGATCTCCATCATCAGACCCGCTGCTCGCCTCAAACTTTCACCTTGTGTCTTTGAAAACAAATAAGTGCTTCAACACGTGGACCATTAGCGCTTTACAACAACAAGAGCTGGGAAACAACAAAAGTGCTGCATTTACCTCAGCCGTGACTCAGACGGGAGGCTTTCTGGGCTCTTATGAGAAGGACAGAAATAGTGTTTGCAGCACTGTACACATATGCAGCTCATCAGGAAGAAAATTTGTTCGGTATATTAGTTGGAGTCTTAGTATTAGTATTAGGAGTATTCGTTGATCCATTTTCAGCATTCACTCAGCATTGTTAGCATCAAGGTCTTGCAGAAACAGATTCATGTGAAATAAAAATCACTGCTGGAAGTTTGCAGATCTTCAGGAGCGAAATATATACATCACTGCCTGATTAGCTCCGCCCACCGATTCTACATCACTGCCTGATTAGCTCCGCCCACCGATTCTACATCACTGGCTGATTAGCCCCGCCCACCGATTCTACATCACTGCCTGTTTAGCCCCAACCACCGATTCTACATCACTGCCTGTTTACCACCGGTTCTACATCACTGCCTGTTTAGCCCCGCCCACCGATTATCATCCCCCCCCACCCCTTTTGGCCTGTTTTAGCACCGCCCACCGATTCTCCTCACTGCTGTTTACCCCAGGTTTACATCACGGCCGGTTTAGCCACCGCCACCGCCCCCGACACCGATTCTACATCAAGGCCGTTAGCACCGCCCCACCGAATTCTACATCCTGCGTTTAGCATCAACCACTGATGCTTACATCACTGACGTTAGCCCCCCCACCGTTATCAATCACGGCCTGATTAGCTCCGCACCACCGATTCTCCATCCACTAGCCTGATTAGCTCCGCGCCCACCGATTAGACATCCGGGCTGATTAGCCCCGCCCCCCACCCACCGATTCAATCACTCCCTGTTTAGCCTCAACCACTGATTCTCATCACTGCTGTTTAACACCGATTCTAACATCACTTGCCGGTTTAGTCCCGCCCACCTATTTTACATCACTGCCTGTTTAGCCCCGCCCACCGATCCAACATCACTACCTGTTTAGCCCCGCCCACCGACTCTACATCACTGCCTGTTATTTAGCCCCGCCCACTGATTCTACATCGCTGCCTGTTTAGCCCCGCCCACCCATTCTACATCACTGCCTGTTTAGCCCCGCCCACCGATTATACAACACTGCCTGTTTAACCCCGCCCACCGATTCTACATCACTGCCTGTTTACCACCGATTCTACATCACTGCCGGTTTAGCCCCGCCCACCAATTCTACAACACTGCCTGTTTAACCCCGCCCACCGATTCTACATCACTGCCTTTTTAGCCCCGCCCACTGATTCTACATCACTGCCTGTTTAGCTCCGACCATCGATTTTACATCACTGCCTGTTTAGCCCCGATTCTACATCACTGCCGGTTTAGCCCCGCCCACCGAATCTACATCACTGCCTGTTTAGCCCCAACCACCGATTCTACATCACTGCCTATTTAGCACCGCACACCGATTCTACATCACTGCCTCTTTAGCCCAGCACACCGATTCTACATCACTGCCTCTTTAGCCCAGCACACCGATTCTACATCACTGCCTCTTTAGCCCCGCCCACCGATTCTACATCACTGCCGGTTTAGCCCCACCCACCGATTCTACATCACCGCCTGTTTAGCCCGCCCCGCTCACCGATTCTACATCGCTGCCTGTTTAGCCCAGCCCACCGATTCTACATCACTGCCGTTTAGCGCTCACCGATTTACATCACTGCCGGTTGAGCCCCACCTCCGCCACCGATCTACATCACTGCGGTTTAGCCCAGACCACTGATCTACATCAATGCACGGTTTGCCCCGATTTACATCACTGCCGGTTTAGCCCCGTGGCTTTTTTCTGCTGCTTCCCCTTCCTTTCCCCCGATGTTTACATCACTGCCTGTTAGCCCCGCGCCCCACCGATTTCTACATCACTGCCTGTTTAGCAAGCCCCGACCCCGATTTCTACAATCAGCCTGTTTAGCGCGTTCCACCGAGTCTACATCACTGCATGTTTAGCCCCGATTCACATCACTGCAGGTTTAGCCAGCCCAATGATTTACATAATTGCTTGGTTAGCCCCCGCCCGCCCGCCCACCCAATTTTACAGCACTGCCTGTTTAGCCCCGCCCAACGATTCTACATCACTGCCTGTTTAGCCCGCCCACCGATTCTACATCACTGCACGTTTAGCCCCGCCCACTGATTCTACATCACTGCCTGTTTAGCCCCGCCCCCAGATTCTACATCACTGTCTGTGAGCCCCATGATTTTACACCACGGCCGGTTTAGCCCCGGACACCGATTCTACATCACTGCCTGTTTAGACCCGCCCACCGATTCTACATAGCTGCCTCTTTAGCCACGCCCACTGAATCTACAGCACTGCCTGTTTAGCCCCGACCACTGATTCTACATCACTGCCTGTTCAGCCCCGCCCACCGATTCTACATCACCGTCTGTTTAGCCCCGCCCACCGATTCTACATCACTGCCTGTGTAGCCCACGCCCACCCATTTCTACATCACTGCCTGTTTAGAGCCACCCACCGATTCTACATCACTGCCTCTTTAGCCCCGCCCACCGACTCACATCACGGCCTGTTTACCACCGATTATACATCACTGTCTGTTTAGCCCCGCCCACCGTTTCTACATCACTGACTGTTTAGCCCCTGCCCACCGATTCTACATCACTGCCTGTTTAGCCCCGATTCTACATCACTGCCTGTTCAGCCCCGCCCACCGATTATACATTACTGCCTGTTTAGCCGTTTAGCCCGCCCACCCCCCACCAATTTAAATCATGCCTGTTTACCAGTTCTACATCGCTGCCTGTTTAGCCCCGCCCACTGATTCTTCATCGCTGCCTGTTTAGCCCCGCCCAATGATTCTACATAACTGTCTGTTTAGCCCCGCCCATCGATTCTACATTACTGCCTGTTTAGCCACGATTCTACCTCACTGCCTCATGTTTACCACCGATTTATATCAGCCTGGTTAGCCCCGCCCCACACGCACAGATCAAATCACTGCCTGTTTACCACTGATTCTACATCACTGCCTGTTTAGTCCCGACCACTGATTCTACATCACTGCCTGTTTAGCCTTGCCCATTGATTCTACATCACTGCCTGTTTAGCTTCGCCCACCGATTCTACATCACTGCCGTTTAGCCCCGCCCACCATTCTACCAATCACTGCCTTTCCAACCGATTATTAAATAATGCCGGTTAGAACCGCACCACCGATTCTACATCACTGTTCTTTTTGCCCCCCCCACCGATTCTACATCACTGTCTGTTTAGCCCCGCCCACCAGTTCTACATCACTGTCTGTTTAGCCCCGCTCACTGATTCTACATCACTGCCTGTTTTGCCCCGCCCACTGATTCTACATCACTGCCTGTTTAGCCCCCCCCACCGATTCTACATCACTGCCTGTTTAGTCCCGCCTACCGATTCTACATCACTGCTGTTTAGCCCCGCCCACCGATTCTACATCACTGCCGGTTTAGCCCCGCCCACCGATTCGACACCGCTGTCTGTTTAGCTCCGCCCACCAATTCTACATCACTGCCAGTTTAGCCCCGCCCACATATTCTACATCACTGCATGTTTAGCCCCGATTCTACATCACTGCCTATTTAGCCACGCCCACTGATTCTACATCACTGCCGTTTAGCTCCACCCACAAATTCTACATCACGCCTTTGTTGAATCACTGGAGGAAGCGTTATTATGGATTATGGATTCTTCAAAATTGTCTTGATGGATTTGTTTGACGTTAATAAATAGACTGCAGTGGTGCAGGGTGTGGAGTAACTGTGGTGGATTTATTGTGATGTTTTCATCAGCTGTTTGGATTCTGACGGCACCCATTCACTTGCTGAGGATCCATTGCTGAGACAGTGATGCAATGCTACATTTCTCCAAATCTAATAAAGAAACAAACTCATCTGCATCTCGGATGGCCCGCTGGTCCCTGACCTGAGGGTGTGAGAATTGTTCAGGAAATGTTTCACTTTAGGGTTGTTGAACTGTTCTTTTAATATAGTGTTCTGATAAACCCCTGTGGCTAACATTTGCAGAATATTCTTCAAACGATTTGCATTTAAAAACAGAACAGCCATTTCTATCACATAAATGTGAATTTAAATGAGACACATTTGTTATTAAACAACATTATTTACACAATCTTAGATTCATTTGTTTATTCCTTTCACCTTTTGTGTGTCACACCGCTGCTGAAACAGATGCTGGAATCAAGTTATTCTCATCTTAAACAAACGGATGTTTTGTTGTAAAGGTCATTTAAGCGCGTGCATTTACCTTTCATCAGGACGTAATGTGTGGCAATAAAATTCAGGTCGATTAACGAAGAATCCCGTCCTCTTGACCACATTCTCAGCGATCATACTGAGACGATCCAACACGTTGCACAGTTTACTGCAGATGAGAAGTTGCAATTCTACTGTCAATTACAATGTTACAAAAGATTTCCATTTCAAATAAATGCTGTTCTTTTGAACTTTCTATTCATCTGTGAATCCTGAAAAATAAAACACCGAAGACTGGAGTAACGATGCTGAAAATTTATTTGAAATAGTAAAATTTTTCACAATTTTTACTGTATTTTCGATCAGAAAATGAGCAAAAGAGACTTATTGAAAGATCTTACAGACGCCAACTTTTGAACAGTAGTGTATATTATATCAGTTCCTGAAAAACAGTCACTTTACGACAGTCGTACGCACCTCTTCGTGTATCGCGCCATGTCCCAGGCGATGTACTCGATGCCGTGCTCCGGCGGGAGGAACTGGTTCAGGTTGGTGATAGCGGGATAAAACTCCTCACTCAGGATCTTCTCATGCTTTCTCTTCTCTCGTTTCTGACAAAACCAAAATCACCAAATCGACAATTATCACACACGGATTCCAACAATTTAACCTCAACTTATAACAAAAAATATGCAAATATGCAAGACAATGTGTGGCTTAATGTTTAGCAAATTTGTGCCAAACAACCAAAAATCGCAGCAATATGGGGGAAACTATAACTAGCTAACTCAGTAAAAAAAAAAAAAAAAAAAAAAACATCCATAAAGGGTTATTTTTCTAAGTTGTAAATAAAACAAAGATTATTAGAGTACGTTTTACGAGAAAATACTATTTCAGTCTAACGACTTCGAAATTTCACGTTTAATTCAATGCGTTATTTGCCGATTCTTTGTAGTTACTTGTTCAATTTACTAGCAATTACATCAAAAGTAAACCTTACATCAATTTTTTTTAGTGTTTTGGAAAATAACGCGTCCTAGAAAAACTATGTAGGTAAACTTTAGCAAACTAAAGCAATAAGCCCAAAGAAGCCGTTTTATAACATTCAACAAAGCATTTTTTAACACTTAAAACACATGAAACATGTTTGCCAGGACACTATATTTTCATAAGAACATTTCTGTACAAATAAGGAGTTTTAAATGCATAAATCACATGCATTTTATCATAGAAACACAACTTTAAGAATCTTTTACCCCCTTTTATAAAATGCTAAATTGAATAATGCACCAAAATTAATAAGTTATTACATGTGTTTTAAATGCATAAATAATATGCATTTCATCATTAAACGATATTCAAGAATCTTTTTTTTTTAATTTAATAAGAGAATAGAGAATATTACTGTGTTGAGTATTACTATTTTTACTGTATTTTTGATCAAATAAATGCAATTTAGAGAATCATTTGCTCTCTTAATTTGAAATTCTGAATTAAAGAATGAATCAGAATTAATAAACACTGCATTTTATTTTTACGTTGGAGGACATCAGAGATTGCATGAAAATGAAATGTTGCAGCAACATTCACCAAAGATTTGACAGGGCAATATATTTCCATAAGCACATTTCTACACCAATAATTAGTTTTAAATGCACAATTACTATTTGTACTGTATTTTGACCAAATAAATGCAAATTAGAGAATCATTTGCTCCCTTTTTAAATGCTGAATTAAAATAATGAATCAGAATGAATAAAAACTGTTTTTTACTCTGGAGAACATCAGAGACGGCATGAAAAAAACACATGAAACGTTTCAGTATCATGAGTTTTAAATGCATAAATCATATGCATTTTATCACAGAAACACAATTTGAGAATCATTTTCTTCCTTTTTAAAAAAAAAATGCTGAATTAAATAATGAAGCAGAATTAATAAACGCTGCATTTTTACTGTGAAGAACATCAGATTTTACATGAAAAAAACACATGAAACATTTTCATAAGCATGCTTTTTAAATGCATAAATAATGTGCATTTTATCATGGAAACACAACTTTGACTCCCTTTTTTCAAATGCTGAATTAAATAATGAATCAGAATGAATTAGGAATGCTGTATTTTGCAGCACTGCTCATGATGTGGATGACTCAAACAAACGTCCTCCTCCTAAGCCATGACTAATCCACCATCAATGCTAGTAAGATATTATACATCCGTCGCACACTCCGGCAAACACACGTGAACGATCTGTGCTTTACACATTCAATCCTTGGGCCACATTTGCACGTGCTGCTGAACGACTTCAGCGTTCACAGAAATCGTTCTGCGTCACCTGAGTTTCGAGGCACACAAAAATTTTGTGTCTGCCTCCCCCCACCCCCCCACACACACACACACACACACACACACACACACACACACACACACACCACCCACACACACACACACACACACACAAACACACACACTCCACTGGAGGCCAGTGACAAACACACACACACAGAGTTTATGCTGGAGCTCAATGTGCTCACAAACACACATGCTCATTACACACAACCCACACTAAGTGTGTTTGACCGCACACGTGTTGCGACCGCATGGTCCGGTGCGCTAAATGTGTGGAGTTAATTAGATCGCATGTAATGCACCTCATTTGGGTCATAAAGGCTCTTTTGTCACACGCTTTTATCTGGAAAGTATACGGTGAATCACACATTGAAACAAAGCCATAAACACACATGCACATGTGTTTTCAACATGCCAGGATTGTGCTTTCGGATCCCTTTCTGACACTCAAATGGGCATCACATGGCTCATGTATTTGTGTTTCTGGCTCAAACTGTGATTTGGGTCGTTGTTCTGGTGTACTACATGACAGCAAACGTGAGAGATGGGAAATCTAGACAGTAGCTTTTATTCAAAAGCGTTTCTTCATGTGTGCAGTCTGTTGTCTTTATAATAAGCTGGCATTTCGATGCTAAAAGTGTTCATGTGAAGCACACAGAGCACATGCCTTAGCATTTAAAGAAAAATATTAAGACTTATTCAGCAAAGATGCATCATGGATCAAAAGATTTCTATATTTCAAATAAAGGCTGCTGTGATTTAATTTTTATAAAACTATGAAAATGTGAACTCTTTTCACCATAAATACAATAAATTGTTCTGAGCGCACAACAGCATATTATACTGATTTCTGAAGATCATGTGACACTGAAGACTGAAATAATGATGCTGAAAATGCGAAACATCCAGCTGCGCGGGCACAGAAATAAATTAATGTTAAACATATATTCAATAGAGAAACACTATTTGAATTGTAATAATATTTCACAATTTTTACTGCATTTTTGATCAAATAAAAATAAAATGCAAGCCTCTAAAAGATTGGGCATTGAAAAAAAACAAAAATACTAACCCCAAAAGTGTTAATGCACCAGTGAAAAAAGAAGCCACAAAAAAATTAGCTCTAAAATGCGTAGTTCGCTCGCAACACAATGTGACCGTGAACTAAATATTAACGTTGAAATAATGCCCAGGTGCTATGATGCAATAATTGTCATAATTCAAGAATGTAATAATGCAAAAAAAAATCATGATGATCTTAAAATAGGCTTTATTTTCTTTATGCAAAATATATATATTTTTTATATTTGAATTTATTGCCATATCTTCTAAAGGCTATTTTATTGCAGAACATAAATCAAACATTCGAGAAAATTCAGCTTATTAAAGTTTAGACAATTCTGTACAACAAAACTCTATTAAAATTCTTTAGTTGTACATCTGATAAAAAAATCTATGTTTTCTTGAGCCCATCGTACATAACATGTCTTTCATAATTATGACTTAGTAACTCATAATTTTGACTTTTTGTTATAATTATGGCTTAGCATCTCATCATTTTGACTTTTTATGTCATAATGAATCAGTATCTCATAATCTTTACTTTGTCATAACTATGAGTTAGTATCTTACATTTTTTGACTTATCTCATGATGACTGTAGTTATATGACACTTTTTTTATAATAACTATGACTTAATATCACAAAATGTTGACATTTACGTCATAATTATGACTTTGTATCTCATAATTTTGACTTTTTATGTCATATTTATAACTCTTAAATTCTTTAGTTGTACATGTATTAAAAATGTAAAGCTTTTTTTGAGTCCATCTTTTAAAACAAAGATTTGTTTTTCAAAGTTTGTCCTTATAGAAGGAAATTAAAAATGCAGCTGACCAATAACATGTTTAACAGTCGATATTACAGTGCTACAGTATTGACATTTTAGTGGTTTCTCTTAATGCAAAGTATAATTTCCTCCTGATTTTGGGGTGAAATGGAGGACGTGGAGTTTCTGGAATGGGAAATACTGGATCTCACCTTGACGAGGTTGAGGATGATGATGGGCGAGCCAAACCTCTGCAGCATCTGATCGAAGTGAAGAGCAGCGACGTGAGCGTATGGGTCGGCCTGGTCCACTGAGAGAGAGAGAGCATTTTAATAAGACCAGGTCTTTACAAAAATGATTCAGTCATTAGATTCCTGGTCAGGATGACATGAAACCAGAGTCGTTTTAAAGCAAATGAGTTCACATTTCAATTACGTGTCAAATTACCAAAAAAAAAACTTTTCAGGTTTATTTCCGGTTTGTCTGCATTTGAGTTTACTCCCACATCAGCTTCTAAAGGCCATTTCAAGGCAGATACAGATCATAATCAAACATTTAATAAAATTCTCATAAAAAGGTTAAACTCTGTGCAACTTGACAACTCAATAAAATATTCCTCAGCTGTTCAAGTGATAAAAATTGCTAATGTTTTCCTGGTCTTATAAAACGTGTCCTTCAAAGACCAGCTGATGCCAGAGATAATATTTCAATCAGTTTTTTTAATTAAAAAGTAAAAAATAGTAACTCATAATTAATTACTTTGTCATTATGATATGACATAATGACTTTTAATCTAATTATGACTTTTTTCTCATAATGATATGTGTCCCTGCAGCACAAAAGCAGTGTTAAGTCGCTGGGGGATATTTGTAGCAATAGCCAACAATACATTGTATGGGTCAAAATTATACATTTCTCTTTTATGCCAAAAATCATTAGGATATTAAGTAAAGATCATGTTCCATGAAGATATTTAGTACATTTCCTACCGTAAATATATCAAAACTTAATTATTGATTAGTAACATGCATTGCTAAGAACTTAATTTGAACAACTTTAAAGATGATTTTCTCAATATTTAGATTTTTTTTTTTTGCACCCTCAGATTCCAGATTTTCAAATAGTTGCATCTCAACCAAATATTGTCCTTTCATAACAAAGCTTATTTATTCAGCTTTCAGAAGATGTATAAATCTCAATTTCGAGTAGTAATGTAACCCTTATGACTGATTTTGTCGTCCAGGGTCACCTTTTTCCTCTCACAATTAATCTCAATTATGACTTAGTAAATAATAATAATAACTTTTTATGTCAATTAAAACATACTAAATCATAATTACATAACATTATATAATAATCTGATAACAGGTTGAAATTATGAGAAAGTCATTAACTTCAGTAGATGACATAGTATCTCAAAATGTTGACTTAAGCATTATTTTCGCATCATATTGACTTCTTATAATTACTTTGACTTAGTATGTGACAATTATGACTTATGTCGTCATATTTATGACTTGGTTTGTCATCATTTTAACCTTTACATCATATAGAGATTCAGTAGCTCATAATGTTTCCTTTTCTGTTGTAAACGGACTAAGACTCATAGTTTTGACTTTTGAGCATCATATTATGACTTAGTATCTCATAATTTTGACTTTGTTAAAATTATGGCTTAGCATCTCATAATGTTTACTTTCTGTTGCAACGACTATGTATCTCATAATTTTGACTTTTTACATCATAATTATGACTTGGCATCTTACATTTTTGACTTATGTCAATTATGACATAGTATCTCATAAATTTGACTTTTTATGCCATATTTTTTCTTAGGTGAAATGGGCTTTCATATGAACATGACATGAACCATTAAAGACAAATCAATGTGCACTATGTGGGTCAAAAATCTGCGCTGAGCAGCAGGCTACAATCTAACTGTGCAGTTGCAAACCTGTAAACAGATTAGAGCACAACACACAAATCACTCCTGGAAGTAGGTTATGAGATACACAAATAACTCCCCTTTACATGGATTCATTAACACCCCACAAAGCGCATTCAAAGTCGGCGTAATCAAACACTTGAGTACTGAAAAGTCCTTCAGCAGGTCAGAGAAAGCTCATGGAGATGGAAGCGTGTTGCATGCTAGTGATGAAAGAGAAAAACTGTGTCTCATCTTCTTGCAGCACCCCAAACAATCAATGAAAGATGGCCGAGACTCGAGCCTTGCGTAACAACTTCTCTCTAGTTTTTGTTTAGCAGAAAATCGATATATGTTATCCTGGAAGCCCTTTGTGCGAGTGCTGTTTTAAACCTATTATCGAACTGACCTAATTACAGAAAACATTCTTCATAAACCCTCATCTTCTTCTGACAGCAGGACATTGCATCAGGCAAATTGCATAATGCATTAGAAAGATGAGTAAGTGCAGAAGATGATGAGTCTGGAAATGAAGAAAATCACATCTAATTTATCATAACTAAGAGCTTTGGGTCGCATCCGAGTGTCATTTTTGATAAAATGCACAGTAGAAAACTGGTTCTTCTGCAACTGGCTCCTTAAAAAAATGAGATCAACATGCTGTTTTTGTCCGGACTTGAGCTATTGGATCAGTTTTATTTGCCAAAAACTGAGAAAAAAGTCAGATGGGATTGTCTTTGTTATTGTGCTTAATTACTTACAGATACAAAGTCACAATGATGAGAGAAAATGTACGAGGTACTAAGTCATAAAAATGAGATAAAAGTAATTATTATGACATAAAAAGCCATAATTATAATATTAAATCGAAATTATGAGATACTAAGTCATCATTATGAGATAAGTCACTATTATGACATAAAAAGTCAATTATAATATTAAGTTGAAATTATGAGATACCTAGTCATTATTATGAGATAAAGTCATTGTGACATGAAAAGTCATAATTATAAGTCAAAATTATGAGATACCTAGTCATCATTATGAGATAAGTCACTATTATGACATAAAAAGTCAATTATAATATTAAGTCAAAATTTAAAAAAAAGTTTAAAAGTTTATACGAAGTCATCATTCTGAGACAAAAGTCATAATTATGATATTAAGTCGAAATTATGAGATACCAAGTCTTCTTTCAGAGAAAAAGTCATTATTATGGCATAAAAAGTCATAATTATGATTTTAAGGTGAAAATATGATATAATAAGTCATCATTATTAGATAAAAGTCATTATTATGACAGGAAAAGTCATAATTATAAGGTGAAAATATGAGATACCTAGTCATCATTATGAGATAAATCACTATTATGACATAAAAAGTCAATTATAATATTAAGTTGAAATTATGAGATACTAAGTCATCATTATGAAATAAAGGTCATTATGACATAAAAAGTCAATTATAATATTAAGTCAGAATTGAGATACTAAGTCATCATTCTGAGACAAAAAGTCAGAATTAGGATATAAGTCAGAATGAGGATGATACAAGGCATTCATTATGAGACAAAAATGTCTAATAGAAATTAAGTCAGAATTGAGATACTAAGTCATCATTCTGAGACAAAAGTCATAATTATGATATTAAGTCGAAATTATGAGATACCAAGTCATCATTATTAGATAAAAGTCATTATTATGACAGGAAAAGTCATAATTATAAGTTGAAATTATGAGATACCTAGTCATTATGAGATATTACGACATAAAAAGTCAATTATAATATAAAGTCAAAATTGAGATACTAAGTTATCATTATGAGATAGCTCACATCTGAAGGTGTCGATGTCCTGCCAATAACAAACTGCAGCTGTGCGATGCTTTCAAAGCACTGATGCATCACAAGCCCGAGATAATTAGTGTTGGACAGGAATCTTCTATTTGAAGCAAAAAGACTATATTATGAAACCGAGCAACAAACACACACACACACAACACACACACACACGGTTGAGGACACTAGCGGTAAGCAATCTAAGATAAGCAGCGAGCGCACAGCAGGATCAGCGTGAGACGCTGTACATATGAAATGTCATCTTGCTCTGGATGAGATGCGGTGAAATGGGTTCAGCAGCAACAAGATGAGCGCAAATAGAAAGAGATAACGCAAGAGAAGAGGAGAGATCCTCAGACGGCCCTGGTGATGTCACCAAACAGAGAAGAATCTGCTAACAACGCTTATGAAAACCAGAAGTAACAAATGATGCTCAGGTAGATATGAAATCAAAAGTAGCGGCAGATTTTTTCTTCTGTATTGTGATGTACATCCAAGTGTAACAGAAAAATCTCAAAGAAGAAGCTTTAAATTTTAATGGGCCTAGCAAAGCCTCCGCTGAACTTTCTGCGAGGATTAAAAAAAAAAAAAAATTTATTAAAAAAAAATTATTTTTGCCAACCGGGCCTATAAAATAAAAAAAAAAAATAAAAAATAATAAATAAGTACGATTTGGATCGATGGCAGAGGAAGAGTACAAAATAAAAAATATGTAAAATTGTAAAAATAAAAGGGAACTATAACGTAACTGTGTTTGGCAGAAGGCTCAAGAAAAAAAAAAAAAAAAACAAAAAAATGTGAAATAAATAAAATTAAAAATAAAGTATGCTTTTGCCATTATGTGCAGCATTGGTATGTGGAAAAACCAACCCAAATAAAAAAGGAATAAAGAAATATAAAATAATAAATAAGCATTTAAAATAATACGGTAAAGTATTTAATCATTTTGCAGAGGGTACAAACGCATAAACAATAGTAAATAATTTAAAAAATAAAAAAAATAAAATTATATATATATATATTATTATTATATATATATATTATATATTATATATATATATATATAAACATGCAGGGTTTTAAACTGATTTTTCAGAAGGGTACAAAAAAATTAAATAAAATAAAGTAATAAACAACTATAAAATTAATTAAATGTATTTAAAAGTAATCAAATTCAAAAAAAAAAAAAAGGGGTTAGGTTAGGTTTAGCTGTATTGCAGCATTTGATGTGTATTAATGTTGTTTCAAGCAACTGTAAAAAATTTATTAAAATCCATGATAAATCAACACATGCTGGTATCACACACAACACCCAGCATTCAACCACACATTGAATGTGCATCAGTGTTGAAACGGGCGCAGACTTGTTTTGTACTGACTTCGGCGGCAGAGACGGTCATTTCATCTATATAAACCAGGATCATTGAAAACATCACCGTATTCAAAAGCTGGATCAGTCAGCGTCTCGACTAGACATGTTTATACAGGGACACACCTTTCTGAAAGTTTCACAATCTAACATTGCACATAAAGAACCTGTTTAAAATCATCATGTCGTAGCTTCGAGCTACTAAAAAACTGACAAAACAAAACCATTAGCAGATAATGAATTATATTAAATGCATTTGATTTTAAATACGGTCTTTCTCTGATAGAAAACGTTCCCCTCCCTGTCCGGGAAGGAGGGTGGTGAATGAATGAAGTTGGCCAAAGCTTTGAGCAAATAAACAGGAAGTAGTGGTGAGGTCATGGACAGGAAGGGGCTCTTACAGCGTATGGGGGGTTTGGGATCATGGTTGGAGATTTGTCCTGGGACCAGTACAGACGGAACCGAGCCTCGGGACCGAACAAAGGAGGAGAGAAACTGCCAGCCGTCATTACGACGGTACCGAGGGCGTAGTGGATGAATAAAATGATCTGCTCCGTCTCCACCTCGTTCGCCACGTCGCCCTGAAAACACAAGCACAAGTGATCTGGCAAACTAGTTTTTGCATACTATGTGGTCCTAAGTACACAGATATGGGGGATGTTTTTAGCTCTGAAAATAAAATAAAAGGTAATTTAATTAAAGTAGGTTTTAAACCTCTACTTGGCAGAAGGGTATTACAATTTAAAAATACAAATGAAAAAAAAAAAGAAGTGTTAATTTTTAAAATTAAAATAAAATAAAATGAAATGGGTATGGGGGTTTATTTTGTTTTTTTCAGGTGAAACCAAAGAGTAAAATAAAATAAAATAATTAAAAAATAATGAAAAATAAAAAAAAAAAAAAATTATTGTAATTTAAAATTAAATTTTGTACATTTTTAAAGGACTCCTATGATGGGCTCGCGTGGGTTTGCATACTTTCGTACTAAAGATGAAAGAACTTATGTAAATTTCTAAAAAATATAAAAAAAAAAGTCTGACCTTAAAAACTTAAATAAAATAAAAAATAAAAATAATTATGCGATTTAAACTATATTTTCAGAAGGGAATAATGGGTTTGTAAAAAATAAATAAATAAATTAATAAAACTATTTTGCAGGAAGAAGGGGTACAAAATAAAAAACAAATTAAAATAAAAAAAAAAAAAGGAATAAATAAAAAAATAAATAAAGAGGGAATTTGTATATTTCCTATTCAGACATTGATGGGGGGGTTATGATTTCAGCAGTGCCTTGGAAAATCAAAAATAAAAATGTATATAAAAATTTATAAAACAATAAAAAAATAATGAAAATTTTTAATTTAAAAAGTAGGTTTAGATTCTCTACATTTTGTATATTTTTAAAGACTCTGATGGCTGTGTTCGTACACTTTCTGTACTAAATGAAGAACTTACTTTAAATTTCTAAAAATAAATAAATGCAGAGTCCCCAAAACTTAATTAAAACCAACTTAAAATAACATTAAAAGGGAAATAAAATAAATTTTAAGATTTTGCATGGTATAAAATAAAATAATAGTAATAAAAACATGAATGGAATTAAATTAAATTAAAATTTTAAATTGATATTCACTAGACTTCAAACTATATTTAAGCTTTTGGACAGCCTAGTGATTTTACATAACTGACTCGACTAGATTAATTGTTAAATGATGAGCAGCTGAAACGTGTGGGTCTGCAGTTTTGAAGTATTTTCAATACAGAGAGCTTAGTGAGGCTTTAATGGCTGACAGCTTTAGAGCAAACGAACAACGTTACAGAATCCCACCTGAACACACAGAGATAAATACAGAAGAGAAACTGCTCGTGTTGGACGGGTGTGACACACGGCATACAGAAGAGCTCGTGGTCCGTCCGTCTCGAGCACGTACCTCACAGTTTGCTCCTCGCTTGAGGAACCGCGTGCCGGCGAAGCGGCTGGAGCGGCGGGCAATGAGCGTGACGTGCACCGGCCGACCGTAGATCAACAACTCTTTAATAACTCCGTTAAAGAACAACAGCACAAAACATCTGACATCAACACACTGCACTTCTGAAGAAGAGTTCATACAAATAGGCCTGTCGCAATAATCAATATATCGACTTATCACGCAATATATGAACATGACCTCAATTATTATTATATTATTTTAAAAAAACCGAATGTCACCGTGTCTTTTGCAGCTTCTCGTACAAAACGTGGTGTATAGTCGGGGTGCTAGTTCTCAAAATTTTAATAATTAATAAAGGCTTCTGCAAAAAAAGTTTCATCTGCAGATATGGTCTTGTTTAGGGATTTTTGTGCATACGGAGTAGTGATTGTGGTTTTCAGCAATAGTGTGCACGCTTAATTTACAGAGAAAGAAGGTCTGGGAAAAATCTCCATACAAGTTCTTTCTGCATTTTTCTACTTGTTACTTTGCACTTTTTGTTAGAAAATGTTTATTTACTATTTATTCAGGTTTTTTTAAGGTATGTAATATTTTGATACTTAATTTCCATCATCTAAATACTCTTAAACATTTTAAGTGTTGTCATTTGGAAGTGTGTAGGCCTTTATTATTCTGTTATATTATGATTATATATTCAGTGGCATAAAAATGGTCTTTAAAATTACAATAATGTCGCTTATCGCAATTATTTCTGGGGCAAACAATTGTTATCGTGACAGGCCTACATGCAAAAGAAAAATAACAAATGACCAGTTCATGAGAAATCTGTAATATAGTGGTATTTTTAATAAAAATAATAATAAAAAATTTAAAAAACCGAAAGAAAAAAAAATAAGTAGGTTTTAACGGTATTGGCAAGGGTTATAAAAAAAAAAATTAGAAATTCAATAAAAAGCAGTTTGGTTCTCTACTTTAGTATGCAAAAACAAAACAAAAACAAGCAATATAAAACAAAAAATAGGTTTGAACTACTTTGCAAAATAAAATTAAAAAAATAAAAATAAAAAAATATACATACTATATAGTATTTACGAAAATCATTTAAAAAAATTCAAAAAACATTTAATGCTAATAAAATAAAGACAAAAGTAGGTTTTGATTTCTGCATTTGTATGTTTTTAAAGACTCTGATGATTGTGTTTGCATACGTTCTGTATTAAATAAAGAACTTCAAAGTGCTTTAAAAAAAAAAAAAATCACAATATTTGGCCGAGATACAACTAGAGGGTGCAAAAAAATCTAAATATTGAAAAAAAAAAATCACCTTTAAAGCTGTCCAGATGAAGTTTTTAGCAATGCATATTACTAATCAAACATTAAGTTTTGATATATTTACGGTAGGATATTTACAAACTATCTAAATCTTTACGTAATATCCTAATGATTTTCGCGCAATAAAAGGACAAATGGTTAATTGCGGACCATACAATGTATTGTTGGCTATTGCTACAAATATCCCCCAGCGACTTAACACTGCTTTTGTGCTGCAGGCTCACATTTTGCTCCTATGATTAAATCCTTCAGAACTCAATGGCAGCGTCTCCATCGGTCTGCTTTAATGCTGTGAACTCGTTCACTTCTCCTTCAGGATCCTCACAGGGAGAAACCACAAGCAATCAACAGCGCCAGACTCTCTCCGGTTGATATTCTCGCTCTCTTTGTGTTTCTTTAGCTCACTTTTTGTTCAGTTTTGACCCTCCTGAACCTTCTGCTGGGAAAAACAGCTCATATCAAGCTGCTTACTAGAACACAGTTTGTTACAGGCTCACGGTGATCTCGCGGGTCAAAACCAGGTTCACTAGCAGATAGTTCAGCTGATGAACCCTCTAACCCAACCAGCTAGAAGCCACGCGATACTATCAGAAGTGGGTTTTAGCTGCATTTTGCAGGATAAAATAAAATAATAGGTTTTAAATATGTATTAATAATTGTAAAAACAAATAATCTATGCATTTTATTTAAAATAGTGATTAATGTATTTAGCTAAGGGTGCAAAACAAACAAAAAAAATTATGAAAAATAAAATAAGTAGATTTATTTTTGTATTTTGCAGAAGGGTAAATAAAAAAATACAAAATAAAGATAATAAAATTGCTGGTTTTAACTGTATTTTTCAGTAGGTTACAGATTAAAACAAAAATAAATGTTTAAATAAAATAAGCAATTTTTGTAAAATGTATTTTACAGAGAGTACATAAACATATTATTTAGGAGAAGGGCACTAAAATAATTTACAAAATAAAAATAAAATAAAACTATTTCGCAGAAGGGTACAAAACAAAAAATTAGAAAGAAAGAAAAAAGTAGGTTTTTTAGCTCGTATTTGCTGCAGCAATGAAAGAAGCAACTGTAACAACAGATTCCCTCCAGGATAACTCGGGAAATGCCTGACTTCACTGTGCGTGGAATATTGCTGTTACATTCAGTTAGGATGCCTGTTTCTATGTGTATCCAATCTCACACACACACAACACAACACAAACACACCCACACCACCACACACACACACACACACGTATCAGTGTGAAACGGCCCCTGCAGACTTCGTTTTGTCTGACTCTGGGGTCGGGACATCAGCAGTGGGCATGAAAACATCCGTATGCACTACAGACGGTCACGGAGTACGAATCGAGCCAGAAGGCACAACAACCGAATCCATTATCTATACAGTGTAACACAGAGAGAGTATGGATTGGCCGCCAGAGCCGCTGAGAGTAGAGCAGCAATCAGGATGGACGAGATGTCCTTGACGTTTTCTCCCAGCAGACGGACGTTCCACACATACTTAGCGTAGGGTTCATTAATCAGACCGTGGACAACTGGAACACAAACACCCCAATTAATAATTCACACACAAAATAAAATAACTGGAATCAAGGCAGTTCTTTAAAACAAGAAAAGAAACAAAAAAGGTCCATAAATGCCAGAGTTGAGACCTTGAAAAATTAAATATAAAAAATGAAATACCAATAATAGCATAATAATATAAAATTATATAAATATAAATAATTAAAGTGTGCTATAAAATAGAAAAAATAAAACCCAAAAGGGTCTAAATTAATATTTTTAAAATATAAATACCTAATAGAAAATAAATCCCAGGGCGATATAAAATCTAAAGAGAATAATAAAAGATATTTAAGATATAAAATTATATAAAAACTTAAATTCTATATATATATTAACGGGGGTACGGAAAGTATTCAGACCCCCTTATTTTTTTCACTCTTTGTTATATTGCAGCCATTTGCTAAAATCATTTAAGTTAATTTTTTTTCCTCATTAATGTACACACAGCACCCCATATTGACAGAAAAACACAGCATTGTTGACATGTTTGCAGATTTATTAAAAAAGGAAAACTGACAACTCACAAAAACTGAAATATCAGATGGTCCTAAGTATTAAGACCCTTTGCTCAGTATTTAGTAGAAACACCATTTTGATCTAATACAGCCATGAATCTTTTTGAGAAAGATGCAACAAGTTTTCACACCTGGATTTGGGGATCCTCTGACATTCCTCCTTGCAGATCCTCTCCAGTTCTGTCAGGTGGATGTAAACGTTGGTGGACAGCCATTTTTAGGTCTCTCCAGAGATGCTCAATTGGGTTTAAGTCAGGGCTCTGGCTGGGCCATTCAAGAACAGTCACAGAGTGGTTGTGAAGCCACTCCTTCATTATTTAGCTGTGTGCTTAGGGTCATTGTATTGTTGGAAGGTAAACCTTCGGCCCAACCTGAGGTCCTGAGCACTCTGGAGAAGTGTTTTCGTCAGGATATCCCTCTGTACGGGCCGCATTAATCTTGCCCTGATTGAACCAGTCGTCCTGTCCGCAGCTGAAAACAAAACCCCACAGGCACTGATGCTGAAACCACCATGCTTCACTGTTGGGACTGTATTGGACAGTGTGATGAGCAGTGCCTGGTTTTCTCCACACATACCGCTTAGAATTAAGGCCAAAAAGTTCTATCTTGGTCTCATCAGACCAGAGAATCTTATTTCTAACCATCTTGGAGTCTTCAGGTGTTTTTTAGCAAACTCCAATGCAGGCTTTCATGTGTCTTGCACTAAGGAGAAGCTTCCATCGGGCCACTCTGCCATAAAGCCCCGACTGGTGGAGGGCGGCAGTGATGGTTGACTTTCTACAACTATCTCCCATCTCCCGACTGCATCTCTGGAGCTCAGCCACAGTGATCTGTGGGTTCTTCTTTACCTCTCTCACCAAAACCCGATAGCTCAGTTTGGCCGGATGGCCAGCTCTAGGAAGGGTTCTGGTCGTCACAACTAACGTATTTCCATTTATGGATTATGGAGGTCACTGTGCTCTTAGGAACCTTAAGTGTAGCAGAATTTTTTTTGTAACCTTGGCTAGATCTGTGCCTTGTCACAATTCTGTCTCTTGAGCTCTTCAGGCAGTTCCTTTGACATCATGATCCTCATTTGCTCTGACATGCACTGTGAACTGTAAGGTCTTATATAGACAGGTGTGTGTGGCTTTCCTAATCAAGTCCAATCAGTATAATCAAACCCAGCTGGACTCAAATGAAGGTGTAGAACCATCACAAGGATGATCAGAAGAAATGGACAGCACATGAGTTAAATATATGAGAGTCACAGCAAAGGGTCTGAATACTTAAAACCATGTGATATTTCAGTTTCTTTTTTAATAAATCTGCAAAAAATGTCAACAATTCTGTGTTTTTCTGTCAATAGGGGGGGCTGTGTGTACATTAATGAGGAAAAAAAATGAACTAAATGTTTTTAGCAAATGGCTGCAATATAGCAAAGAGTGAAAATTTGAAGGGGGTCTGAAAACTTTCCGTACCCACTGTATATAAATAAAAAAAATAGAATATAAAAAATTATAAAAAGAAAAGAAAATAGTAAAAAAATTAACAAAATATGAAAGAAAATAACAAAACAAAATAAATTAAAAATACAGTGCTATACTATACATATAAAATACAAGAAAAATAATCAAAGTGTAAAATAAACCCAAAAATGACTATGAAACACAGTAAAATATATAATTAAGAAAGAAAATAATCAAAAACAATTAGATGAAAAAATAAATAAAAAATATAACAAATAAAAACCTAAGAGCAAATATATATAATTTATACCACATTTATTATTATTTTGTTATTTTTAATTTAAAGGCTCTTTTGTCGGTCTCATGTAAATATGTATGTCGGTGCTGTACAAGAAGCTCTAAAAAACCACAACAAAATTCCTTGTGTTGCACCGCTGTCGAATAAGCTAAATTTGATATGAAAAATATATCATAATATAAATAGTAAAATAAGAATCTTAAATTTAAAAATAAATAAAAATAAACAAAAATGTAATTAAGTAAAAATAACATGAGAAAAATATATGATCAAATAAATAAATAAATAAAAATAAATACAAGTAAATAAAACTAAATAAATATAAAATAAAATTAAAAGTTTTTTAAAAAAAGAAAATAAAATACTGGAGTGGGGAGTCCCTCCTCCTCGAAGATGTCAAAGCTGTCCTGTCTGCCGCTGGTGTTGAGCTCCTCGCTCTCTCCGGCGTCACACGGCATCTGCAGCAGCGTCATGTTACACTGCAGCGAGTGGCTCAGGTCGTAGCTGTAACTAAAGGTCACAGGGTCAAAGGGATCACGCTAACATTGATCAACCCAATGTAATTGTCTTGAGCAGCAGGAAGCAGCTTTCATGTTGCTAGGTGACAGACAGATGGTGCTAAGCGATGAAGCGACGGAAGGAACTCGAAGGTCATCAGAGATACCATGAAATTATTCAGCTTCCAACAGAAGTCATCTCGTTTTTAAGACGCCGTCCACGTACAACAGGAACGTGATGCCTGTTCAATTTATCAGCGCTCTTTTCTGGCTTCCTTTATTCACCAGCGGGACACAAAACAGCCACACTTCTGAAGCAAACACGTTTAGACTTTCCTGCTTTGCTATTTTGTAGGTCAAACTGTATTAATGTGAAAGTTTTGGCAACAGAAGATTAAAGTACAGCCAACATGAGGGAAAATGATTAGCTAATTAATAATTAAAATGAGGGGGATTAATGAGGTGATTTGCTCAGTGGTATATAAGGTAATGACGGCATAATAAAGTCAAATATAGAACACATGGTTAAAATATATATATATATTATTATTAATAACTGATGATGAGTGATGATATGCTCAGATCAATAAGGGTTGAATGATTTTGTGCGATGAGAAGAATTTTTGCCAGAATTACCAATGTATGACAAAAAGTAGATAAAAATGTAATCCAATATAGCAATTTATTTATTTTTCCATTTTTTTTATTTTTGTCAACATTTATACAATTTAATTCGGTAAGAAAATATATATTTTATAAATTGTATACATATATATTATTTATTTATTCTCCATCACATATTATATTTAGTAACACTAAAACAATAAAATAAAAATATAAAAAGGTGTGACTGAAACAAAAATGTCGACTGAAATAAAAATATAAACTTTAACATTAAACTGAAATTATTTTACAAGGCAGCATTTCTCATTTCGATTATAGTTTAACTTTTATTTCGTTTTAGTACTAAAATACTAATGAATGAATAACCTTTGAGTTTTGAAAATGTAAAAATACACACAAAATTGTTTTTTTATAAAATATAAATATATATATATATATAGATAGTATCTACTATAACTAAAACTAATAAACACTATGTAGCATATTTAAAATATAATAATAAAAAAAAAAATAAATTATAAAATTAAAATGGAAAAATATAAAATAAATAAATACAAATAAATAAATAAAACTACAGAGCATCTATCAATGATACATAAACATGTATCGATTTATTTACTTAATTTATTACTCTCCAGAGATGAATTAATGAAGAAGGTCTCTGACATTAAAGATCTCACAAATGCACTCTTTTTTCAAGATGATGAAGAGGTACATTTGCATCAATCCTCAAGATTTTTCTGTCAAATGTTTGCCTCTAAAATGGGTTGTGATCTTTTTGAGAAATAAATGACACGTGCTTGAGTATATTTTTGGATTAATGCAACATTTCAGACAGTATAGGTTCGACGGGTTTTTAGGACCGCGGTGGGATATTCTATTATTATTTGAATGGTTGAAAATGAATCCCTCAGCGCTTCAACACTATTCTTGTATAAAACCAAGCGAACTGGACTGTTTTATGAAGGAAAACGTTACGGAAAGACGGTGAGACGAAGAACAAGGAGGAAAAGGACAAATAATCTGAGGAGCTCATGAAGTCCTATTACCATTACAATGATCTGGGAAGTGATTGGAGGTCTCAATCAGCATTAGAAAAATGGGCGCTTTCTTTCTTTCTAAAGGGCTTTGAGACGAACAGATGCACGAGCACACGCTTCAGTTCAACACTCACCTGAAGTAGAAGTTACTGGACAGATCCACGTTCTGGAATATTCTCACATATCTGTGGAAAAACACGCTCAGCATGTAAGAAAACAGCACATTAAAAATGTATTTAATACGGTGTTCATGTTATAAGTCAATTATTGCTACACTAACCAAAGTATGGAATGATTGAGATTTTAAATGCTCACACAAGACGCATTATTTGATCAAATAGACAGTAAAAATTTGAATAATAGTTTAATTAATTATTAATTTAAGGTTTGCTGGGATATATTTAAACTGTAAGGTATTTCTGTGATGCGCAGCTGTATTTCCAGCATCTTACTCCAGTCTGCAGTGTCACATGATCTTCAGAGATCAGTATAATATGCTGATCTGCTGCACAAGAAACATTTATTATTATCAATGTTGAACACAGTCGTGCTGCACAATATTTATCATTGTTTGAAAGAGATTAATACTTTTATTCATCAAGGATGCATTAAATTGACCAAAATAGACAGTAAAGACATTTATAACATTACAAAAGATTTCTATTTCAAATAATGCTGTTCTTTTGAACTTTATGTCCATCAAAAAGTCCTAAAAAAACAAAATATATCACAATATTGGACAGCATGACTGTTTTCAACATTGATAATAATCAGAAATGTTTCTTGAGCAGCATATTATACTGATTTCTGAAGATCATGTGACACTGAAGACTGGAGTAATGATGCTGAAAATACAGCTGCGCATCACAGAAATATATTACAGTTTAACATATATTCACATAGAAAACACTTATTTTAAATTGTAATAATTTTTCAGATTTTTGTAAATGATTTCAGATTCAAAAAATAAATGTAGTCTTGGTGAGCAGAAGAGACTTTTTTCAAAAACATTAAAAAAATCGTAATTATTACAGACATTACTTTTGAGCTCTAGTGCACTACCAAGATAACAATGCACTTTTAGCTGGGTGCTTTTGTTTTATTAGAATGTGGCTTGCATGGAACAACTCAGATGTAATAATATCAGTAGATCTGAAGGAAAAGCGATGTTATTTAAGCACTCGACCTAAATTTGACACAAAGACGCATAGGCGTCTCATGTTTCATGAACAGTAACAGGCTGTACTTCTGAAAGCACTGTGTGTTATTGTAACTCTCTAACACCCATCAGAAGTGACAAATAACAAACATCATTGTCGTCACACACACACACACACACACACAGGTTTGCTTTTATGGTTTATAGGGACTCTCCATAGGCCTAAACCTACCCCTCACAGGACACTTTGTGCTATTTCAGATTTTCAAAAAAACTAATTCTGAATTATTTATAAAGTGACGTGACATGTGGCCAAGTATAGTGACCCATACTCGGAATTAGTGCTCTGCATTTAACCCATCCAAAGTGAACACACACCCGGAGCAGTGGGCAGCCATTTATGCTGCGGCGCCCGGGGAGCAGTTGGGATTTCGGTTCCTTGCTCAGGGGTCTCACTTCAGTCGTGGTATTGAAGGTGAGAGATAGTGCTGTACATTCACTCCCCCCACCTACAATCCCTGCCGGTACGAGACGCGAACCCACAGCCTTTGGGTTACGAGTCCGACTCTCTAACCATTAGGCCACGACTTCCCTTATGAGGAATTATAGTATTGTGAATTACGGGGACACTGAAAATGTCCTCATAAATCACCTTCTCATTGTAATACCTATGCCATACCCATGTCATTATACAAATTTGTGCCCTCATAAATCACAAAACAGCACAGACTCTCACACCTCACACCACACACAAACAAACGCCACTCTCTCACACCACCACACACACACACACACACAATACAACACACACACACACACAAACTCTGACACACTCACACACTCAGTCTCACTCTCACACACACTCCTCTCACACACACACTCACTACTCACACACTCACTCACACACACACACACACTCATACAAACACACACACACACACACAAAACACACACACACACACACACCACTAACACACACACACACTCATCACTCTTGACACACTCAGACACATTCACTCAACACACACAATCACTCAATCACACACATCTCTCACACACACTACACACACACACACACACACACACACTCAACACACAAACACACACTATGACACATCTAGACACAACACTCACACAACACACACACACACACTCTCTCACACACACAATCACACACACACAATCACACACACAATCACACACACACACAATCACACACACACTTCACTCACACACACAACACACCACACAACACACTCATCACTCACTCACTCACTGCACACACACACACTCTCTCACACACAACCACACAACCACCACACTACAAACACCACACTCACACACACACTTCACATCACACACACAATCACTCACTCACACATCACTCACTCACAACACACACACACACAATCACTCACTCAAACACACACACACACACACACTCGCTCGCTCGCTCGCTCACTCACTCACACACTCACTCACTCACGCACACACTCACTCACACACTCTCTCTCACTCACACACGCACTCACTCACACACACACACACACAATCACTCACTCACTCACTCACACACTCACTCACACGCACTCTCACATGCACACACTCTCACTCTCACACATGCTCACACACACTCACTCACACCTCACACACTCACTCACACACACACTCACTCACTCACTCACTCATTCATTCACTCACTCACACACACACTCACTTATTCACTCACTCACTCACTCACACACTCCCACACACACACACTCACACACACACAAACAAACAAACACACACACACACACACACTACACACTCACACACTACACACTCACACACCACACACACACACACTCACACACACTCACTCATCACATCACTCATCACTCACACACACACTCAGTCTCACTCACACACACACACACGCTCACACTCACACACACACTCAGTTCACACACACACACACACGCTCACACTCACACACACACACACACTCACACACACACACACTCTCTCAGACACTCACTATAACACACACACTCTCACACACTCACTATCACACACACCCACACACACACTCGCTCTCACACACACACACAAACACACACACACACACACAAACACACGCACACACTCACTCACACAAACACACACACACACACACACGTGTGAATTGTATCCTGAGATCAGAGTGACCGACCGTAGCAGGACAGACACGGTTTGTGATGAAAACC
Organism: Sinocyclocheilus anophthalmus; assembly: GCA_018155175.1. Classification (NCBI taxonomy): domain Eukaryota; kingdom Metazoa; phylum Chordata; class Actinopteri; order Cypriniformes; family Cyprinidae; genus Sinocyclocheilus; species Sinocyclocheilus anophthalmus. Next base: position 252,067 of record JADLZN010004671.1, read on the forward strand.
TGAAGAAACAGAGAAACAGCACACTAGCATACTAACTATCACTACTACTGCAGTATGCACACTGAAAACACACTGTATGTGAGATTCCTGTACGCAAAGAGCCTCAAAAGACTCATTTATTCTGATTGCTAAAAGTTATTTTAACACAAAATAATACTACAACTGGATAAAAACACTACAGATCAATTACTGTAAAGCCTGACATATGAAATAATTTGTAACCTTATACAAAATATTTTTTAAATTATCTAAAAAAAAAGTTTTGATATGTGTTGTTGTTGATCCATCAGGCTTTTATGGCTCATTTAGTCTGATATAGTGAGGATATGATGGAAAAACAGCTGTTTTTATACAAAAACATGCAGTTTGCTACAGATGCTGATATTTCCATGATGAAAATCTGATGCTTGTGATGTAAATCAGTGAGATCTTTATAACAGTGCAGCAGATGCTTATATAAAATGCTATAAATATCAGTCATCTCTCTATATCTCCAGTAATCAGATGAGATCGAAATGCTCCAAACATATAATGCAGTGATTGAGAGCTGAAGAAATAAAGGCTCCTCAGAAGATGTGAGATGTTCTGGAGGCTTGTGAAGATCATTCCTCCGCTGAGGAACAGTGAAAGTAAAGCTTCTGGAAACAAACGCTCCTCAAAAGATCCTGAGGATCAGATTTGAGACTCTAAAACATGATTGATGGAGAATCAAGTAAAGCTGAGCTGCTTCAGTGCAGTAAGTGTTCATCTGGAAATATTACTGCAGTTATTCTGACGCTTACTTGATCAAAATCAGTCAAGATTTGACACGAGAAGCTCGAGTACAATTACACTAAAGAGCTCTGACTGGAGAAAAACTCTTTAGACTTTTCAGGTTCTAATCATTTAGGGGGCCTAGAAATTCAAATGTCACGTATGATTCAGTAGAGTTAATATAAACAGCATACACTATATTTACTCTAGTATGCACTGTAGTAAGCAGCAGCACACTAGCAATCCATTCTGAACAGGATCATGTGACCAAATCCGAGTGATCTTATTGGTCACTCTCTGTAGAACTGGCCAGCAGTAAAATAACAACATATAATTATCAAATATGCGTAAAAGTCTCTCACCGGGCCTCATCAGGGTGTGTGACTCTCACAGAGTCATGAGGAATGTAGATCATATTCGTGTCTTCAATCTTATAAATCGAGTGGCCGCCGATATCCGCCATCCTGCGCCGTTTAGTGATCAACACGATATAGTAACCCTCCAGAAACCGCACGAAACCTGAAAGACACGAGAGAGCAGAGAAACTCATGCTGGGTTTTTACACTTTACAGTAAGTTCTCAATAGTTAACATACAATGCATGAGTTAGTTTATGATTTAGCACCATGGCGAGAGAAAGCGAAAATATAGGAAAAGTGAGAAAATAAATAAGATTTATATATTTTAATTGCATATAAAATTTCCATCCATTTGAATTAGTTTTATCATAAACTAATACACTTAATGTGATGCACATTTGGTATATCAACAGATCAGATTAATAATAACATCAGGTTTTATATTTGTATTACCAATAAATCCAATTGGTTTCAGTCATACATTTTAACTAATTAATTATTCACAGCTAGCCATATTTAACCATGTTCAATACTTTTCAACTGAATACATTTTATTGTTTTCACAATTAACAGATTTAAGCTGATTCTAAACTATTTCAATAAATGCATTTTGAAAATGATTATTTAAATGAATTAAATTGCTACAAAATTAGCATGTTTTTAAATCTGACCCGTTTCATTTATGTATGACTGACAAATATGCATCATATTAAGTTTATTAGTTTATGTTAAAACTGCGTTATCCAAATGAATGGAATTTTTATGCAATTCAAATACATGAATCTTAAATTTTGGTTGATGTAAAACAACAAAATTACTACAGCTAACTAAAATTAAAATAGAAAATATATAAATAAAAACGGATTCAAAATATTAACAAAGGTATTAAAAAAAAATACTTTGTTCTTCATCAGATTTGAGAAGGTAGCATTGCATCAGTGTTCACCAATGGAAGTGAATGTGTGCCGTCAGAATGAGAGTCCAAATAGTTGATAAAAACATCACAATAATCCTCAAATAATCCACAGCACTCCAGTCCATTTAAAACATCTGAGAAGACAAACGCTGAAACGAATAAGCTTTAAGATGTTTTAACAAAACACATAGAGGCAAGTATCCTATAACGCTTCTCCAGTGAAAAGTGCAATCGCTGTTGTCGCTCGCCATCAAAATCCAAGTATATGTGTTTAGAGATGTTAACCTGCTGATCTGTGCGTTTCTTCTCTGATCAGGACCATAAAGCAATATTATGGATTATGGACTCATATTTTAGCCGGAAGCAACGGTTTGAAGTTAAAAATGTCTTGGTGGATTTGTTTCAGCTTTTGTCTTCAGATGTTAACTGATGGACTGGAGTGCTGTGGATTATTGTGATGTTTTATCAGACTCTCATTCTGACGGCACCCATTCACTTGCAGTGAGCAAGTGATGCAATGCAACATTTCTCCAAATCTGATGAAGAAACAAACTCATCCTAATCTCGGATGCTCTTGAGAGTGAGGATATTTTCAGCAAATGTTCAGTTTTGAGTGAACCATTGCTTTAACTGTGCATCAGACAACAATACTTCCATTTCTTTCATGTTTAATGTGCATTCAGAGGCGAACACATCACTCTAATGACGAGATTTGAGGGTATAATCAACCGCCGAATCAACAATAACATGCCGTGTTTGTCATGAATCTCTCAGGTGTGTCATAAACGCGTGCCACACACACATCAATGTTCTGATCTACTTGTTTGTGCACCAAATTTGCACTTCTTATTACTTCCACGACACCCGCTCCCTCAGCAGAAGGTGATTTGAGGCGTATGGAGGTTGTATAAGACACAATTTTGATGACTAACACAACTAAAAGTGAGATTTGACCAGATGTGTGTCAGCAGAAGTAGTGCTGTTATTGTTAACTAAAACTCTTCAAATCGATTTCGTTAATTGAAATACAGCTGAAACTAAATAAACATTACATAAACAGTAATGTGTTGCACTTGCAACGCCAAAGTCATGGGTTTGATTCCCAGAAAGTGCTCAAATGTATAGCTTGAATGCATTTAGAGTCACTCTGGATAAAAGCATCTGCCAAATGCATGAATGAATGCAAAACATAAATATTAGATGATTGATGAAAAAAATTATAAGTTACTTTGGAAACTTACTGAAATAAGTTAAATTGATATTACTAAAATAACTAAAATGAAATAAGATTAATTAAGGTTGGTTTAGATATATAATATAGATATAATATATATAAATAACCTTAATTAAATTTAAATAAAAATAATAATATATAAATAAAAAAATAAGTATAAACTATAGATATTAAAGAAAAGGACAAAAAAGTAGTAAAAATTACTCAAACTAAAATCGAAATAAATATCAATACAAGTAAATATTAATATTAAAACACAAAAACAATAAAATTACTAAACTAAATTCTAAAAACTATTAAAAAAACTACTAAAAACACAAAAGACATACACACAACACACCCAACTATTTAAAACCCAAACCCCAACAAAACTAATAAAAATTACAAGTATAACAATATTAATTAAAACTAACAGAAATAAATAGAATAATAGCTACATAGATATATATTTTAAAAAAACGTCAAAAAGCGCCTTACTGACAAAACTCAAATAAACTAAATAGAAAATAAAAACTACTCTAAAAATGACTCTAAAAACACAAAATACTAAAACTTGATTTTAAAAAATAAAAATGACAAAAGTGAACAAATTACTAAACCTGAAATAAATATGAAATTAAAGCTAAAAAGATATATATGAAAAAAAAAACAAATGACAAAAGCACATAACAAAATTACTAAAAATGAAAGATATAACGTAAAGCCAAATAGAATATGTAAAAACAAAACTAAATCTAATAAAAAGACAAAGCAATAACATGACAAAACCTAAAATCAGATGTAATTATTACAAATATTTATAAAAAAACTCATAAAAATGACAAAAGCACATAAAATTACTAAAACAAATACCGAATAATCAATTAAAGCTTTTTTTTTCAAAAAAGACAAAAGCACATAAAATTATTCAAACTTAAACTAAAATTAAAACGAAAAAATAAAAACAGAAGCAAATTCATTATATTAAAAATACCATATTATATAAATAATACTAAAGTACCACTGACCAGTAATAACACACTGCAGATGCACAGACTGTGTAAAGACTCACTTTAAGCTGAAGAGTTTCTGTTTTCTCACTTTACTAACGCACCTGACCGTCATGTGTCCGTTTTGTGTGCTAGCGTACTCAAACGAGCCGCTCACCGAGGCTCCTGAGCTAAAACAAGCGGCCTCAAGACAGAATCGGTGAAAAGGACGTTGTTATTGTTTGTTATTGTTGTGGTCTTCCTGCTGAAAAAGTGTGGTGTAAATCTCTAGCATGTGGGCGGTGCTCTCGTGCACGTGTGCGGTTTCCATGGCGACGAGGAGCCCGTGGGTCTCAGGTAAACAGCGTGGGCATCCATGACCTTCAGACGACACACGTGCCTGCGCTAAAAACCGCACCGCTACAATGCCGGCTAATTGCATTAGTGCACAGCTAATTGACAAGACGGAGGCACAGAAGTAAATGAAATGAAACTTTGAGCAATCAAGGGAAAATGCTCTTACCCACAATGCCGTGGGCAGAAACGGCTCTGGAAAGACCGGAGGATCCCTTCTGCCCGATCTTAGTGCGATTGCCGAGATCCAGACGGCCCAGAAGCTCTCGCACCTCCTGCTGACTGTAAACATGCTGCCAGAAACACACACACATTTACACGGAGCAAATCTTCACAAACAATGAATTTCTATGGAACAATTCAGGGATGAAATTCCTCAAATGTCAAATAAATAAATTTATCGTGACTTAAAGGTCTTCGGATTCATTTGTCCACAAGTTTATATGATTCTTTAGTGTCTTAATGAAAAGTCTGTAACATACTTTGATTAAAACTTCTCACGTAAGTAACAAACTGCGTGTGTGTGTTTTACCTCGGTCACCAAACAGCTCTCTTTCAGATCAGCCGCTTTGTATCATTTCCTTTTAAATGTTAAGGAGCCTCTGCTTGACTCGTACCTTCCTCCCCCCTTCCGAGCTGCTTCGCAGAGAGAACCGTTTACTATAGCCGCATTCATCGCGTGAAACCGCTGTCGATTAGCACATAGTAGGAAAGGCGATTTGCAAAGATTCATTACAAAACCTTACACTCACTTCTTCTGTAGATGAGGCTGGATCATGAATGATTCGCGTGAACATAGACGCATTTATGTAGATCGGGGGAGCATTCCCTTCAGAAACAAACGTAATCCACCGCGTCTTCAGCGGCTCAGATGTCGGAGTAAATGACGACTGCTGTTCATTATTACATCCAACAACAGAACACCTCGATCGCTTGTTAGGAGTCTTGTCTACATCTGCTCCGGCGGTGAAACAATGGCGGACTGATGACAGCTCATTCAGGGTGGGTCTAAGGTAAGACGCCAGTCCTGTCTGTGCTGAAACGCTACTGTCAATAAAACAATCGTGGGAGGGGCCTGTCTGTGTGACGTCACTCAGGGCGGAGCTAAGGTAAGACGCCAGTCCAGTCTGTGCTGAAACACTACTGTCAATCAAACTATCGTGGGCGGGGCCTGTCTGTGTGACGTCACTCAGGGCGGAGCTAGGGTAAGATGCCAGTCCAGTCTGTGCTTAAACGCTACTGTCAATCAAACTATCAAGGGAGGGGCCTGTCTGTGTGACGTCACTCACGGCGGAGCTAAGGTAAGACACCAGTCCAATCTGTGCTGAAACACTACTGTCATCACCTATCGTGTCCTGGGTGCCTTTCTGTGATGACAGTCACTCAGCGCGGGTCTAAGGTAAGACACCATCCAGTCTGTGCTGAAACACTACTGTCAATTAAACTATCGTGGGAGGGGCCTGTCTGTGTGACGTCACTCAGGGCGGAGCTAAGGTAAGACTCCAGTCCAGTCTGTGCTGAAACACTACTGTCAAATCCAACTAACGTGGCGGCCTGTCTGTGTGACTCACTCAGGGCGACTAATGTAAGACTCCAGTCCAGTCCTGTGCTGAAACAACACTGTCATCAACATCGTGGAGGGGCTTCAGACAGGCATCTGAGAATCGGCTCGTTTGAGAAGGATAAAACATTTACCAGATTTAAAAATCCACCGGTGGATTTTTACATTTAGGTGTTTGTGGACAACACAGCTGCCAACGCACATTCAGTTCAACTCCTTGTAAATGTTCATGTACATCCGATACCCTTTAAAAGAAATAGCAAAGAAGTTGGAATTTTATTTCCAAAAAGGGTTTAATATGTTGATTATTCCACCACAAGGACCGCGATTAGTAAACAAAAACACAGATAATAAAATAAAATAAAAATAAAAATAATATGAGATGTATAAACATAAAACAAAATTTTCAAAGTTTTCCTGGCAGCGACAAAGCTGCAATTAGCCTGTCCCGTAAAACTAACCATAAAGTAAATTTCAGCTATCAAAAACAAACACTAAAAAGACAAAAGCACTAACAAAACATTCATAAAACAAATACAATAAATATTAAAAACTAATAAACTAACAAAAGTGCACCTTTAACGTTCACTAACAAATTACTAACAACCTAACTAAAATAAATATAAATGAATCTACATAGAATATAGCAAAAAATATATCACATGACCAAAGCACTAACAAAATTCTAAAAGCAAATATAAATTTAACCAGCACACACTAACAACCAAGTAAAACTAATAAGACCAAAGCAAAATTACTAAAATCTCAACAAATAAGCTACAAAGAAACATGAAATACACTAAAATAAAATTAAGAACACCACACTTTTTGCTAGATAACTAAAGAAATATCAATTAAAGCTACATACAATAAAAAAAAGGTTTCACTGTAAAGTACAATTGGTGTTTTAAACATCCTTTCATGTTGCCACATTGTTTGTGAGCTTGTGAGCAGCTCCACTTAATCATTCAAATAAGACCAATCTCGTGGTTCAGTGGGGCGTCGATCTTCAGTCGAAGATCATCGATGTTTCGTTTTTGAGCGTTATTATTACCCGCCCACCCCAGATAAATAAATACCGTCTGCGCGCAAACCACAAAATGCAAACTTAAATTACAATCATTCCCATGTGCGGAAAGCAACAAACAATCTTGGTTGACAAATGTGGCCGTATGGGTGAATTGAAAAAAAAAAACAAATAAAAGAAAATTATATCTCAATTGGCATTGCATAATGAAAATGAAGAAGCCATTAACCAATCAATCAATTAATAACACTACACTTCCAGCAGTCATTTCAATAATTGCCGTTACTGTCGATTTCTTTAAGCAACTAGAAAAATATTTAAATCACATTACCGTAAATGCGAATTTATGATAAAATTGTGTTTTAATTGTCATGAAAATCGTCAAAATAGCAAGAAAATGACTATTTTTCTTTACAGCAGAATACAACTTAAGATGCACACTGAAGGAGGAACCTGAAGCCATATTTACATTATATTACTATTATAACTGGGACAAATGTGCTAAAATAATACAGACATTACAAAATGTATTAATTATATCTAACTCTATTTAATCAAATTAATTATAAAGAGATCAAATGAGAAGATTAGATAGATAATAATAGATAGATCGATACGATAGTAGCATAGACGTAGATCGACTAGATGTGTAACTAACCGAATAGATCTAGTAGATACTATCATATAGATAGATAGATAGAATTAAATAGAATCCTGTTCAGCACTTTGAATAGTTAAGGAGTTTTAATGTTTCTGAAAGAAGTCTCTTCTGCTCACCAAGGCTGAATTTATTTGATCAAAAATAGAATAAAAATTGTGAATATGTAGTATCCATTAAAATAATTGTTTCTATGTGAATATGTGTTAAACTGTAATGTATTCTGTGATGTGCAGCTGTATTTTCACCATCATTACTCCAGTCTTCACTGTCAAATGATCCTTCAGAAATCATCATAATATACTGATTTATAAATAATATCTTCACGAATTACTGGTTTTACCATGTATTTCTGATTCAAACTAAGCCTCGCGCCTTCGAAGCAGAAAAAAAGCTCTCTAACAAAAACATAACCAAATCTTTATTATTCCAAACTTGTGGCCAGTAGTGTCCTGTAAATAAATCAGCTTATTTGTAGTTGTTCATTGTCAACTACATATATTTGATCTTATATTATGATTCGACATACTTGATTTAGACAATTAAGCACACTTTCACTTACAAAAGTTATTAATTTTTACCATAATGTCCAGATTTTCACTTGTGAAATTCTCATTAGATTTTTTTTATTCAAATCTAATTTAAATGATATATTTAAAACACATACTGTATACTACAATAATGAGAACTTATTGGTAAAATTAGATTTAATTGCCATGAAAATAATGTCATAATAAACACATATGTGACCCTGCAGCACAAAAGCAGTGTTAAGTCGCTGGGGTATATTTGTAGCAATAAGCAACCCTAGTACTAGCTCTGTACTGGGTCAACAATTTATACATTTCTCTTTGTAACTGTGACCCAAACAAGTCATTAGGATATTAAGTAAAGATAATTTTCTATGAAGATATTTTGTAAATTTCCTGCCTTAAATATATCAAAACTTATTTTTTGATAAGTAATATGCATTGCTATGAACTTCTTTTGGACAACTTTAAAGGAGATTTTCCTCAATATTTAGATTTTTTTGCACCCTCAGATTCCAGATTTTCAAATAGTTGTATCTCAGCCAAATATTGTCCGATCCTTACAAACCATACATCAATGGAAAGCTATTTATTCAGCTTTCAGCTGATGCATAAATCTCAATTTCACAAAATTGAGCCTTATGACTGGTTTCGTGGTCCAGGATCACACAACGTTCCCTAACATACTTTCTTGTATTTACTTCACAAAAATATAAATTCTTAACTTTTATTAAAACAGTGCACCAAACGATACAACACATTGAATATGTCATGGCTGCAGCTCAGACAGTGAATCAGACATCAGGTCTCAGTTTGATGACAGCTAAACACTGCCATCTAGAGACATCAACATCTGTGACCGCATTCATACAGTCAGAAATCTCCTAATGGATGTACAGTATATATTCATACACAGCTGCTGATCTGATAAACACGATATGCATTTAAAAGACTCAAAGCAATGCATTTATCCTTCGTGAATAATGACTGAAATATGACTTACGGCTCTGGTCTCATAAAGCACCAGCTTCTGAACTCCTCTAATCACAGCGGCGTTCACAGGCATGATGACGCTTCAGTCCAATCAATGACACACAACTGATGAACACAACACATGCTGAGTGTCATAATCAGAGCTGGGAGATTACTTACAGAGTCTAATCTGTTACTGGTTCCTGATTACATGACAAAAACTGTAGTTAGTAACGTAATCCATTACATTGCACATTTTAGTTAATATAATCAGACTACTTTTAGATTACTTGTGACCTAATTCAATATACATAGTACCAGAATTGATATAAAAATACAAAGATTGGGAAAATATATTCCATTCTTTGTTATTAACAACATGAAGTGCATTAAACAAAATTGTGAAATATTATTACCATTTAAAATAGCTGTTTTCTATGTGAATATAGAGTAAAATATAATTTATTTCTGTGATGCAGCGCTGTATTTTCAGCATCATTACTCCAGTCTCACATGATCTTCAGAAATCAGTATAATATGCTGATTTAGAAATCATAATATTGCACCATACTACTGTTTTACTGTGTCTTTTTGATACAACAATCGGATTATCGTTAACTTACATTAACGTCCGAAGTCTCCCCAACTGGGCGTTCGTAAAGGAGCGGGCCTCGAGAGTTTCATGAACCACCTCACCTAATTTTTATAAAATATATAATATCTATCCCATTGCCAAAACAATCAAAATAAAAACACTTACTAAAATATTTAATATTTTATTTGTTTACCTGCATGCCAATGTGACCATTAAGCAACATGGGCAGACTTACTAATTAATGTAGGTTGTTTAACGATAACACTACTAGTTAGGTATATATATATAAAGCACAAACGCCTTCCAAAGAGATAGAAATCACCATTGTCTAACATAATTATGACTTGCTAATTCAAAAGTAATGAACGTGTCTCCTCAGATTGCACGCAGTGTTTGAAACCCTTCACTAAACCTGACAATGATTTTTTGTCAATCCCGATGGGTGATCGAACAACTGGTCAAGACCTTCTGAGCTGTTACATTAATGGCGCGGTAGTCAGATTGTTCATGAACCGCGAACATCTTTACCACAAGATTTAAATTAGGTGAGAAATACATTTTTTTTTATTGGCTATTGGCGAAGTAGCCTTGTGCCATGTATTTCGGTCACTGGGCGAATATCACTGGTAATGAATATGCACGATATTGTTGTTGTGGGCACTTCTAAATACCGTGAATATATTACAAATTATTCCGAATTTAAATGCATTTTAAGAATACTTTTCAACATCAACTGGTCAAAATGCACAACACCGCTGTATGCTGCGTGAAAGACGCGTGCGCACTCTGATGTAAACAAGCGCGGACGAGAAGCACACGGCGGAGCATGTGAGAGACGCTCTGGATGAAAGCGCACTTTCACTCTCTGACAGCACATGGCGCTAAACTGCAGAAATAATAATATAATAACTAATAATATTAATTTCCGAATGCAGCCGTTAACCACCGGAAACCTGAAACCAAAGCATCTTCCTACTTTCTGTTTCTGAATCGTGTTTAAATGATTTAAACAGCCATTCAGATTAGTGTATTTGCTCTGATGTTCATCACAGCGCCAAATACTTACATATTTAGACTTAATAGGCTATTTATTTATTTTAATCTGGACTACAACTTGCCCTAGATATTGTTTGAAAGTGTTTATTGTTCGATCACACTTTACATTAGGGCTTCATTAGTTATCATAAACTGCCAATGAAAAATTCCTCTGAACATTAATTAATCTTAGTTATTCTAATATTTAATAACACGTTGTTAAAATCGAAAGTTGCAACTGTGTTATTTAATGAGCTAACATGAACTAAGACTTGTATTTTTTAAACAAAGATTAATAACTTCTGTAGCAAGCATAGCTATTGCTGATTGTGAATGTTAATGCGTTAACTAAGCTTAACTAATGAGGTCTTATTGTAAAGTGATACCTATCGGTCTTTATAGTTCTTTTGCACTTTAATCTGTGTAAAACTTTTAACTTTATAAATTTTTTGTATTGCTTTATTGTATTTAAATGTTATTTTTGTTATAAGAAAAAAAGTTATACTGCATTATGACGGCACTTTTTTTAAAGGGGTCATATGATGCAATTTTTTTTTTTCTTTCTCTTTGGAGTGTTACAAGCTGATTGTGCATAGATAAGATCCCTGAAGTTGCAAAGACTAAAGTCTCAAAACCAAAGAGATATTCTTTATCAAAGTTAAGACTCTGCCACGCCCCCCTAAAACGCCTCGTTCTAACACGCCCCCACATATCTACCTCACTATGTGGAAATATTAGCATAATGCCGCCACATGTGCACGCAAAGAAAGCCATGGTATCATAATCGTTACAGTAACCGCAGTTAGTGTTGATGCAGCATGTCAGGGAGACGCTGTGTGTGTCTAGGCGAAAGCAAAAGCACGTTATTTGGCCTTCCGAAAGTAGATGCATTTAGGAATCTTTAAGATGACTTACAACAGAACAGCAATGCATTTTATAGAAGACCGTTTCGTGAACCTAGGAGAAGAGGTCATTCTGACTTTGCTATTACAATCTGGCACTTCTGAATCAGCTAATGTTTTGTTATTATTTTAAGTATTTGCTTTGACTGTTTCAATGGCGGAGTTTTTGCGCTCGTGTGTGTGTTGTAGGTGTAGAGAGAGAGAGAGAGAGAGAGAGAGAGAGAGTACCATCACAGGGGAGTCAGCTCTTAACCGTGGCTTTGTGTCTGCAACACATACAGCTTCATCACTGTGTCGTCACGCGTCTCTGTTCCCTTTTCGGGCCTTGGGGAACTGATGGTAAAACTAATGACATTATTTACTGTCTTTATTTATTTTGAAAGCTGACGCTCGCAATTATGATAAGGGCCGTTTTATTTCCGACGCGTGCTTGTGGTGTTCGGCCAATCACAATGCACTGGGTCAGCTGGCCAATCAGAGCAGACTGCGCTTGTCGGAAGGAGGGGCTTTGTAGAAAACGAAGCGTTTGAGAGAGGCGGGGCATAGAGGACCTACAATAATGTACAGTATTTGAAAAATAATGTGTTTTTTGAACATTAAAGCATGTCAACATATTCTGTTACACCAAATACACAAAATAATGATCTTTAAAAAAAAAGCATCATATGACCCCTTTAAACTAATTAATTTAAATACCGCGATAATACCGTACACCGCGATAAACGCATAGGCGATTAATCACAACATGAAGATGTGATACCGGCATACCCCTAGCTGTGAATAACACGTGATAATGTAATCCATAAAAAGTAACTGCAGTCTGATTCTGAGTATTTTAACATCTCGGAATACGATTACGTAATCTAGATCACATGTAATGGTCATAACGATGCACTTTCATATGACAAAACTTCTCTATTATAGCTACAAATCATGATCAGATTCACATAACCATTGCAGAATCAGGAACATGTTAAAAAACGCATTTGTTTGCATTTAGCACTGCCTTGAATAAGCTATTCCACATAACAGACATGACATATTTAGCTCACTTTTCATCATTTAGTCTGCTCTTTAGAAGCTACACAACATATTTAAACGGGTCCCAAAAATAACTAACTAACTTGTAGTTGTAAGGTGTATGTAAACAACTGTAAGCACTTGAAAAACAAAACGCATGAATGATAATCCAGGACTAATCTAATATGAGAATAAGATGCTAATGCTAATAACAAAAATGAGGAAGATGTTGGTGCTTATCGAACCTATGTGGACTGTTTACGGCCTTTGCGTTTTAAAAACAAGCCTGTTTCTACATGACAGTGAAGATAACAGACAGAATTCGACCAAGAACCAGATAAATAGCACTTACAGTCCGCGGACGCCTGCATGAGTGTCGATATATTGAGAAATGTTGTGTATTTACATGTGACTGTCATGCAGCTCAGCTGAGACGGAACCTCCGCTGGGACAAAAAGCACAAACGGAAAAGCGATTTGAAAAACGCGCACACTGACTGGACAAGTAGTATGAAAAACAGTCACAGTTGTTTTTGCGTTGTTTTAGACAGATAAGTTAACTTGCTCTAAATGTTCATTCCCTGAAAGAAATACTAGTGTTTTTGCATTTCTTAAGAACAAAACCCGACAACAATTACGCTAGCGCTACGAAGCTACGCTTCGAATCACTACTAGTCCTTTCAATTACTCAAACGTCTCATTAAAATCTCTATAAATTAATACAACTGATCCGAGATCTGGTAAAAAAAAAAAACAATAGACATTGGTTCAGTGGTCAGTGAGCTAGTCAGGGCAGGTACTAGGCTCGCTGGACTGGGGGGGCAATCAGAAATTGTGGTAGGGCAGCACTTTCTAGGGTAATAGTTTACTTTTATCTAGGCTACTCAATTTTCAGTCTTGCATTTTGTGTCTGTGTGAGTGCAGAAATGTTAAATATGTGTGTAGACAATATTAAGCGATTCAAGCGAATCACACCCACTGCTCCGGGTGTGTGTGTTCACGGTTTGTGTGTGTTCACGGTTTGTGTGTGTTTACTGCTGTGTGTGTGTGTGTGTGTGTGTGTGCGTGAGTGTGTGTGTGTTCACTGATGTGTGTGTGTGTGTGTGTGTGTGTTCACTGCTGTGTTGTGTGTGTGTGCTGTTAACTGCTGTGTGTGTGTGTGGTGTGTGTGTTGTGTGTGTGTTGTGTCACTGTGTTGTGATGTGTGTGTGTGTGTGTGTGTTCACTGCTGTGTGTGTGTGTGGTGTGTGTGTGTGTGTGTGTGTGTGTTCATGCTGTGGTGTGTGTGTGTGGGTGTGTGTCACTGCTGTGTGTGTGTGTGGGTGTGTGTGTGTGTGAGTGTGTGTGTGTTCAAATGTGGTGTGTGTGTGTGTGTGGTTTGTGTGTGTTCAACTGTGTGTGTGTGTGTGTGTGTTCACTGATGTAGTGTGTGTGTGTGTGGTGTGTGGTTGTGTGTGTTAATGCTGTGTGTGTGTGTGTGTGTTCACTGCTTGTGTGTGTGGTGTGTGGGGTTCACTGCTCCGGGTGTTGATGTGTGTTCACTGCTGTGTGTGTGTGTAATGGTGTGTGGTAGTGCGTGGGTGTGTTAATGCTGTGGTGGTGGTGTTGTGTGTGTTCACGGATGTGTGTGGGTTGTCGTGTGTGGGTTGTGTGTTCACTGGGTGTGTGTGTGTGTGTGTGTGTGTGTGTGTGTTCACTGCTGTGGGTGTGTGTGGTGTGTGTGGTCACGCTGTGTTGTGTGTGTGTGTGGGTGGCACTGCTTGCTGTGTTGTGTGGTTTGTGTGTGTGGGTGCACTGCTGTGTGTGGTGTGTGTGTGGTTGGTTCACTGCGTTGTGTGTGTGTCGCAGGCTGTGTGTGTGTGTTGTGTGTGGTGTGTTCAATGCTGGGGGGTGTGTGGGTGTGTGTGTTCACTGCTGTGTGGTGGTGTGTGGTGGTGCACTTTGGATGGGTTAAAAATTGCAGAGAACTAATTCCGAGTATGTAACTCACTTTTCAACTTGCACTTATCAAGCTATGAAAACCTCCATTACAGACAGTTATGAATGTTCCTCATTATAAATAAATACATAGTTTTTTGTATATACTGACATATATACTAGAGCTGTCTCGCTGCGTCGATTTTATCGACTATTCGATTTTTTTTTTAAAGCGACTAACAGGCAAAATACCGGATGTGGCGCATTTCACGGACGAGAATCCATAAAACACATTATTAGACCGTTTCCCAACGCTGCATGATATATTAAACCCATTTAAACATCATAATTAAGCATAATTGTGAATTCAAAAAGCTACGATTTAATTAAATAATTATATACGATGCAGTTCTAATACAGTATATGCGCTTTAATTATGTTATGTTTTTTGTTTTTTTATAATGAAGTGTCCTTTACATTTAGTCAGTGATTTTTTCATGTCATTTGTCAGTTCGGTCAAATAATTGAACAAGATATAAATTTGCCATAAATGTTTGACTTCTGTCCTATATTCTCCCAAAAGTTCTTAATAACAAGATCTAATTTATCTGTTAACATTAGGCTACAGAATACACACCTTTAATAAAAACATTACAATTTTGGCTGATTAGCCTGCTTATTCAGTTATTATTATTATTGTATTATTATTATAATGGACGACCACAAAACCTGTATACAGATAAAAAAAAATATATGTAGGCTCAGGCAAAGCAGAGTACGAATAAGAACGCAATGCGGGAATTAAGCGTCCTCCCATAACCATTATAAAGAAAACATTTAAAGGGGTCCTATTATGCTTTTTCACTTTTTCAACTTTAGTTAGTCTGTAATGTTGCTGTTTGAGCATAAAAAAGATCTGCAAAGTTACAAAGCTCAAAGTCAATTCAAAAGGAGGATATTTTATTTTACAGAAATCACTTTTCAAAAACTACAACGAACGATTCGTTTGGACTACAACGCATATTTTGGGAAGCGACTGGTTGATCTGCACTAGAGAGGGCAACGAGTAAGGTGGCCATATGCACCGTTCATACGGGACACGTTTGTCCAATAACATGCAGGTATTGTATATAATCGACCAATCGTGTGGCTGCGCGTGAGATGGTGAGATCTACAGGGAACGTTTAAAACGATGCAAATATGTGCACGTGTTTGTTCGTTCGTTTGACTTGAAGCGTGGTTGCGCACTGATAAAAAAAAAAGACACCAAAGTAGGTGCGAGAGCTATTCGAAAGCATAAGGAGCCATCTGCTCTCTTCTTAGCTTCATGAAATGTCACACAATGACTCGACCAGCACAGTTGCAAACACCAAACCTGGATATTTAGGGAAATATTAAAATCCTGGCGGGACATGTCCAGTATGAAGGTGCATATTTGGGGGAGGGGGGGGGGCCCAACCTAGCAAGTGTTATCACTATGTCAGAGACATGCTAGCTTTCCCAAGGCAGACTAACTTAGAGTGGTTACAATCATCCGGGTTTAAATCACGCTCAAATTGATTTGATATTGACTCAATATTTACACTGAAGCTCGCAGGCGGCTATGGTAAGGGGCCTGACATTTCCCGACCAGGCGCCAAGTGGAGCCAATCACAACACACACTGGGCCCAGTGACCGATACAGCACACACTGGCCCAGCTGACCGATCACAGCACACAATGGCCCAGCTAACAAATCACAGCACACACCGGCCCAGCTAAACAATCACAGCACACACACCGGCCCAGCAAACCAATCACAACACACACACACTGGCCCAGCAAATCGATCACAACACACACACTGGCCCAGCAAACCGATCACAGCACACACTGGCCCAGCTAACCGATCACAGCACACACTGGCCCAGCTAACCGATCACAGCACACACTGGCCCAGCTAACCGATCACAGCACACACTGGCCCAGCTAAACTATCACAGCACACACTGGCCCAGCTAAACTATCACAGCACACACTGGCCCAGCTAAACTATCACAGCACACACTGGCCCAGCTGAACGATCACAGCACACACTGACCCAGCTAACCGATCACCAGCACACACTGGCCCAGCTGAACGATCACAGCACACACTGGCCCAGCCAAACAATCACAACACACACTGGCCCAGCTAAACAATCACAACACACACTGGCCCAGCTAAACAATCACAGCACACACTGACCCAGCTGACCGATCACAACACACACACTGGCCCAGCAAACCGATCACAACACACACACTGGCCCAGCAAACCGATCACAACACACACACTGGCCCAGCAAACCGATCACAACACACACACTGGCCCAGCAAACCGATCACAACACACACACTGGCCCAGCAAACCGATCACAACACACACACTGGCCCAGCTGACCGATCACAGCACACACTGACCCAGCTGACCGATCACAGCACGCACTGGCCCAGCTGACCGATCACGGCACACACTTGCCCAGCTGACCGATCACGGCACACACTTGCCCAGCTGACCGATCACGGCACACACTTGCCCAGCTGACCGATCACGGCACACACTGGCCCAGCTGACCGATCGCAGCACACACTGGCCCAGCTGACCGATCACAGCACACAATGGCCCAGCTAACAAATCACAGCACACACCGGCCCAGCTAAACAATCACAGCACACACTGGAATAGCTAACCGATCACAGCACTCACTGGCCCAGCTAACCGATCACAGCTCACACTGGCCCAGCTAACCGATCACATCACACACTGACCCAGCTAACCCATCACAACACACACTGGCCCAGCTAACACAACACACACTGGCCCAGCTAACCGATCACGGCACACACTGGCCCAGCTGACCCATCACAACACACACTGGCCCAGCCAACCAAACACAGCACACACTGGCCCAGCCAACCAAACACAGCAATTTCGTACTATTTCAGAAGGGGGGGGCCTTCATTTGATACAGGAACTAATCAAGCCGTTCATGCCAATGAAGGCTAATGAAGGAAGACACACACTCACACAAAAACAAATTCAGTATACAGTTTATTTAAAATAGGATATACTAAGTAGGCTTACAGGCAAGCAAGTGATTGTGATTGTGATTGTAATAAAAGTAATTTTATACTTCACTGAACAGAAATGCACAGTTATGTTTTCTGCTTGGATGTTACAGTTAGCTTTTTATTATTATTTATAATAAGATTTTGTGGCTATGAGTTCAAATGTCATTATGTGCACAATTGTCCATTTTTCCTTTGAACAAAGTGACTGATCCTTATTTAGATGTTTATTTTATTAAATTTTTTTTGGCTGGACATTTTTGGGGGGCACAAGGAGAATCTGGGGGGCATTGCCCCCCCAACCCCCCCCTAGACCCGGCCCTGGAGCTAGTGATGGGAAACAAATCTTTTCGGAACTTTGAATCAAAATGATTCACTGAATTTTTTTGTTTGTTAGTTTTTTTTATTATTGCTTCAAACAGATGAACAAAAGATTTTAACATATAGATACAACACAACCTATTCACATTATTACAATCATACAACTTACAGGAACAAAAAAAAAATAACAAAATAAAAAAAAAAAAAACAGAATTCTTCCTTTTCCATAGAGACACATTTAGTGAGACACAAATGAGTTGAAAAGCATAGCGGGGACATTATTTTTCAAAGAATTTCTCCATAAAATGTAACAATTTCATTCTTTTTGTTATTAATTAACACTAAAGACTTTTTTAACAACTTGGGTATAATCACATTTAGGTATACAATTTGCAAATTTTTGTTTATGAATGTAATATTTACCATGCAAAATGTAAAAGTTTACATCATATTTAAACATTTTGCTTTTGTGTGTGTATGGAAGCACTCGAGCGATTCGAATCGCCACACGCTGGTCAAAACTGTGTAAATGCAAAAAAGCATAAATAAATAAATGCTTTTACAAACCCAATGCAAATGCTTTATTGAAAGTATAATATATGAAATGCAATTAAAATAATAAAATACCATTAAATAGGCTATGAAGTGTCTGTACAATGTGTTTTTTATTATTATTATTGTTATTATAATTACTGCTTCGAATCCCATCTGTTTGGAATCGTGTGCATGTTCACTGCAGTGATGGGCGCTTTCGAAGCATCGAAACCTTTGTGAAAACGTTGTGTCGAAGCAGCGGTTCTGAGCGCATATCAAACTGCCAAAGTCACGCGATTTCAATAAACTAGGCTTTGTGACGTCACAACCGTGTCTTGTCGTAATTGGTTCAGTTGATTCAGAAGCTTCGATTCTCCAATTGCGCTTCTGTCACAAAGGTGAGTACTGAATTAACATATTTCTGCAGTCGAAAAAATTGTTATATATCTTAGCCCAGCTATTTTAAACTGTTTGATTACATTCTAGGGTTGTTATTATTATTATGCATAAAAAAACTTTATGCAACATTGATAGAAACACTGAGATAAAAAAAAAAACATCAGCGCATTTTACATTTTTTTACTTTTTTGTAAAATATAACATCACATTTTTATATTAGTGCTACTAGTATTACAACATCAATATTGTAATTTTTTTGTAACATTTGAATTTTTAATTTAGTGCAATATTTTGTCATTGCAACATTTTAGTGCAATTTTCACTAGCAACTGCAATTGGATTTATATTGTTATCCCACCGGCCACTATTGCGACCATCAACATGTTTACTCATTCTATGACCACACTCAACTAAACTGAATATATGTGAATTCATATATTAATACTAGACACCTAAAAGATAATGTGTGCCAAAAATCTGTCATATCTTTATGTTAAGAAACAGTTGTCAGTGTTTTTATCGTTCATCGGCTGGAAACAAAAATCGCTTTGAAAGTGATTTCAACTATATAGTATGGTGCGAACTCTGCTATTCTCGTACATTTTTAAACTTTTTACATTTTATGGTTGTTATTATTTTTTTGATGTGTAGGCTGCGTGCTTGAACTTGTAAGCAGTGACTGTGAAGATGCAATGCTCCTCAGTTCCTGTAGATGTCGCTGTGTGTTAATGCATGGATTGAGCGTGTCTGAATTGTCCTGGCACAGTGTTCATTGTGTTTTACTTCAGTTCAGCTCAGGTTTGACCTTGAAAGGCACATTTTCCTCAATATTCATTGGTTTGTTTTGTGTACAAGTGTGTGTAAAGTAAATAATAAATTAGTCTTGCAGTCTATTATGTAATAGGGTAGTTTACTGTCCTTGTTGAATTTTATTTTATTTTATTTTAAAGTTTGGTTTATTTTAATATACTGACTATGGCTTGTTATTTATTTAATTTTAATTTAAATTTTTTCTTCATTTTCACTTGTTCGTGAGTGTATGCCAATACAGAAAAAAAATGAGACGGGCATGTGCACGTTTGTTTTTTTTTATACATTTTGGAAAATTAAATAAAAAAAGAAAGATAGCGAGATAGCAAGACATTCAAAACAAGGGAATGAATGAATGAGATACATGTTCATATTGTCCCTCAGAGAGTCATCTAACATGGACAGGCCCTGCTAGAGGTTTAACTAGTTCCTCTCTGCTGTATCCTGGCTGTTATTTTGACAGTATTATCACTGAAGGAGAGATAAGTTGTCTTGGGAATCGGCGTGGCGCCGCTGTGTCCCTCCCCCGGTCAGACAGGCATCCCGGGGTTTGTGTTGGCGGCACCCCAGGGTTCTGGGAAGCATCGTGCTGAGCCACTGAAAGCCCCAAAACCTGTGTGCACCCTCGCTGGGGTCCCTCTGTTGCATCGTTTTTCAGAATCACTCTTTGTGTTTCCATTTCCTTGTCTAACTTTCTTCCGAATCCTACAGTTTTCCTGCGCTAAACAAACACATTCTGTCATCCTGAAACATCCTGAAGATTGGTCTGTCCCGCACCGTTACATTGACTCCAGATCCAAGATTTTTGTCACCAGAGGAAATGTCTATTACTCTGAAGTTTTTCTTCAAAGATAATGAGACTTGGAGGAAAATTTGCTGAAAATCTAGATGAGTTTGTTTCTTCATGGGAACAGATTTGGAGGAATGTCACATTGCATCACTTGCTCACCAATGGATCCTCTGCAAGTGAATGGGTGCCGTCAGAATAAGAGTCCAAACAGCTGATAAAAACATCATAAGTAATCCATGCCACTCCAGTCCATCAATTAACATATTGTGAAGCCAAAAGCTGCATGTTTGTTACAAACAAATCCATCAAGACGTTTTTAACTTCAAACCATTGCTTCCGGCTAAAATATGAGTCCATAATCCATCATGACGCTTCCTCCAGTGAAAAAGTCCATCTCTTGTTGTCTCTCACATCAAAATCCACACACATATTTGTTTAGAGCTTAGTGCTTGATCTGTGCAGATTTCTCTCCTGATTCAGACCAGACCACTTTTTCACTGGAGGAAGCGTTATTATGGATTATGGACTCAAAGTATTTGATGTTAAAATGTCTTAATGTTGGATTTGTTTCAGCTTTTGTCTTCTCCAAATGTTAACTGATGGACTGGAGTGGTGTGGATTACTTGTGGATTATTGTGATGTTTCTATCAGCTGTTTGGACTCTCATTCTGACGGCACCCATTCACTTGCAGTGAGACACTGATGCAATTTCTCCAAATCTGATGAAGAAACAAACTCATTTGCATCATGCACTCTTAACCCAAATTAGTTGACTTTACTAGAAATTTGCAAGGAAACCCGTTGCACTAAACCATTCTAGTTTTTACACAAGGTGAAACTAAACAGCTTTAGTTGAATTAACATAGAACCTTAAGTTTATGCAGTAGACAAATCAAGTTTACATTAGTAGTCTTTACTCAAAATTATTAGTTCACATCAATTATTATTTGGAGTATACTGTAGGTTGCATAAAATAACTATTGAAAGTTACAACAACAAAAATATATATATTAGCAATTAACATTAACAAATGTTTTTAATTAATGATAAATGTTATATTTATGTAATGTCAATGTAATTAGACAGATTTTGAGATTTGTTGTATTAAACATTGTTTCAATTAAATTGGGGAAAAAAAGAAAAACAGATTTCAATGCACAAATATTTTTTATTGTTCACAAAAGAAATGGTAACACGACAATGCATTAAATTTGTCAGCCACAAGACAAGTAAAAATAAGCTTTGAAACAGCTTACTAACAATTGTAACTATTTTGTAGAAGAAACATGAACACACAGTGTTCAACAATATCTGCTATATCCCTTGTGAATGCCTGGATATGCATTAAAAACTGGGCATGCATTAAAACAGAGGCAAGCTTCTGTAACTTTAAACTTGGCTGAAGAATTGTGTGAACACACATTAACTGAGCACTGATATGCAGTGACAGAACACACTTTAATGTCTTATACGGCAAATAAATGAATCAATAAATGTAGAGCAGCTCAGACAATTTGATTTTGCAAAAATTTGATGAGAATTTTATACTGAGGTCTCTGAATTGGTATCTTGAGTGAATTTGAGCACAGTTTGAGTCGTAACAAAATGGCAGTTTTTCTGAGATCTTGATGTGCATCTGTGCGTGAGATACGAAGGTTTTGCTCGTCTCCTTGAGACGGTTTCAGTAAAATCATATGTGAGCGTCAGCAAGGCACAGCTTTGACTAGAATCACAGATAATCTCAAGTACACGACAGCCACAAAATACAAACACCTGCAGGAAACGTGATCCTTCTCAATGAGACGCACTGACGAAGAGATACATGCTATAGTACTAACTAGATATAATCATACTTAGCCAGTTGACTGATTACATTAAACATGATTACATGTATTACGAGTTTTCTGAAATGCTGTTTAAATATGGAAATTAGGCTTTTTCTAATTAAATATATGCTAATTTGCATACATTTCCAGAAGATTAATCTGAACACTGGACAACGCCAGGTTCAAAATTCTTGTTTGATTTTGTTGACATATTAGAGGCAAAGGTTTTTACAGAGGGGATTTTAGATTTCTCTTTTTATCCCTCCATAAATCAGAAAATACTGTCAACAGCCCAAAAAAAAATCTAATTTTTTTTAGGAATGAAATGTTGTATAAATCAGTGTGAATGATATATAAACAAACCCCTCAGTAAAAACTTTCCTGATACAGATAGGAATAAAACGGTAAAATCTGGTGTATGTAAGTGCTGCTGAAGTGGAGAAAAAACTTTTGAGAAAAAGGCCTTTGAAGATTTGTATTGTAATTGAAATCTGCAGACGCAAATAGATAAAGTGCAAAAATAAAATCAAGTGAATAATATATGAAAAAAACCCTCGGTAAAAACCTACAGAATATAGATTACAATAAAATGGCTAAGTTTGGTGTATGTAAGTGCTGCTGATGTGGAGAAAAAACAACTCATTTTGAGAAAACGGCCTTAAAAATATGTATTGCAATTGAAATCTACAGATGCAAATAATTAAAGTGTAAAAATAAAACCAGGTGAATGATATATGAACAAACCCCTCAGTAAAAACCTTCAGAATACAGATAGGAATAAAACTCTAAGTTTTTGTATATTTAAGTGCTGCTGAAGTGGAGAAAAAACTTTTAAAGAAATGCATTTGTAATTGAAATAAACAAATGCAACTAGATAAAGTGCAACAAAACAAAACTTCAATGTATATTTTTTGAAATTCTTTTTAGGCTTCTCCTACTTGCTGTAGTGTCTAGCTTTGAAGCAATAGGAAGAGGACACTAAAGATGGAGACGGTGCGAGAAGTTGGTAAAGAAAATACAGAGTCCGTTCTAAACTCGATTTGTAACCAGAAGTGCAGCAGATCTCATGACAGAAGATGAAAGAGGTGAAAACTGGGAGATAGTCTGGTGTCTTTGGTTTAGGGTGCTGTTCTTCTCCGGTGGTCCGACCATTGGCTCTGATTTGTGACGTCTTAAATAGGACGAGACAACTCAGAAGTTAGAGACCCCCAAACTCCCTCTGACCACTTAAAAAGGAGTAGAGATGATGATAAATGATTAGAATAAAAATGACAAGATTTCATTTGAATTCAAATTTGAAAAGGCTTTTGTTTTATACAGTGCTGATTATTTCATGAAAAAGAAAGAAGGATATTCAGCTCAGATCTGTAGTTTTACATAAGCTTTAGAGCGCTGCATGCCGAGACTCATTCTTCTATCTGGACGCTGAGGTCAGATGTGTCCTTCAGTCAGCACAACACCATGATAACACAGTAAACATCCTGATAGAGGCCTGAACTCACACAGTGACACAATGAGACGCTCCCTGTCTTTCTGTAGCATTGTGTTCACTTCATAGTGCACAGTATTACTGTATTCTGCCTGCTGCTTTAAACAAATAGTTGCATGAATAGACTGTGCAACATTAAACATAGTAGTATGCCACATTGTTGCAAATAAAATCATTTTATGCATTTGTATCGAATTTTACGTAAAGAAGTATTTATATACAGTAGCACAACAGCAATTTACATAAATCAAATGCTGTACATAAATGCTTATTATGCATATGAAAGCAGTCGCAAGAAAATAAAATTAATAGTAATAATGGAAAAAGGAGAAAACAAAACAATAAGCAAACAATAAAATAAAAATAGAAATGAAATGTTTTAAGGGGATATTAATGCAAGTATGTTGACATTTTTGGCAGCCTGGCTTAATAATGCCATTCAGAATTGTAGAATTGACACTTCTGGTTTATTCATGACATTGGAAATTAATGTCAGCTTGTGTGCATTGCATTGTGGGATACAGTATGTGTTGTTTACTGCTCATGCTGTCAGCCATGTGTTTTGCACAAGCAGAACATTTGCATACTGTGCATTAAAGACATGTCATTAAAAGTGCTGTGATGTAATGCTAAAATGAATATGTTAATCACCCAGGCTCTCCATAATTTAAAAAAATTTAAATGTAATAATTAAAATAATTGTGCTTGTTTTAAACAAGCTCTGATTTGTACTTGCATTGCTTTAGTAAGAAAGCGTTTGCTGAAAAGTATTTTCTTGTAAAATCTATGTAAACATAAATGTTTATGGTTATAAACTTTTCTTTCAAAAACATTGTTAATTCTACATTAAGATAATTATCAACAAAATTCTTGTTGGGTTAACAACTGAGGGGATTTTGTATTTATCACTCTTTTTATAACTCCATGAATCAGAAAATACTGTCAACAGCCAGAAAAAATAATAATAATACATTTTCAGCTGTTTTTAGGAATAAATATATATTATATAAAATCAGACAAATGATGTATGAACAAACCCCTCAGTAAAAACCTTCAGAATATAGAGAGGAGTAAAACTGTAAATGTTGGTGTATGTAAGTGCTGCTGAAGTGGAGGAAAAAACTCAGCCATTAAAAATATATTCTAAAGAATAATCAACATTATATTAAAGTAGAAGTATCCAATTAGTTTATGTAGCTCCTGAGAAGCAGTTTAACAAAATAATTTCATCAAATAAAATATATTAAGTGGCATAATACTAATTTGAATATGCTAATATGAATCACTCAGTCAATTGTAAGTCAAATTGTAAAGAGGTTTTTATAAAGTAGTCTATGCTGAAAGTTTATATAGCAAATAGAAATAGTCAAAAAAAATCACAAGAAGTCCAGAAATAATGTTAAAAACAAACATGGTTGTCCTGAGATTTCTATAGATTTAGTTTTGGTTAAGCTATAGCACAACAAGTTATCATTTTGAATCATAGATCTGTTCGTTTGTCAAGTATCTCTATGGATGTGAGCGTGTTTGGCTTCAGTGTTTTAAGGTTTTTTCACGATGCTAAAGATGCCAAAAGCCGTTTCTTTTGAATAAAGAGTTGAGTCAGTCACACATAGGTCAAGTCTGGTATTTCCAAATAATTGACTAAGTCAAGCGAAGGCCTCAGATCACACTGAAGCTCGGCTGATCTTTGGCTGCACGTCTGCGTATTGCTGTTGCAGTCATGCTGTTTACTTACAACGATAAGCTATGATGGATGTCCAGTGACCACTGCGCAGGTCAGCACTGCATCGCAGCAGAAAACATGAAACCATCCATATGTGCTTACTAGTAGGGTTGGGAGTTTATAAAATAAAAATATATATATTGGAGCCAAATGATTGACATGATGCTCAGTTCCATTAACACCTCTGGAAAGGCAATAGTCTTTTTCTGAAGTGAAGAGAAGTAAAATATGGATCAAACTTGCAACATAGATCACATTTTCACTGGTTAGATTTAGCAGTTAGCTGTTGTGCTGGTAGATGCAGAACTACATTTTCATGGGCAAAAAGCTTTGTTCTTCATTGAGCAGGTCTTCGGACAAAATAATGTTAATTACTTTTTGAATAAATGTAATGTAATTTATTTCTGTGATGCAAAAAGCTGAATTTTCAGCATCATTAAAAAAGCTGAATTTTCAGCATCATTAACTCCAGTCTTCAGTGTCACATGATCTCAGAAATCAGTATAATATGCTGATTTGCTGCTCGAGAAACATTTCTGATTATTATCAATGTTGAAAACAGTTGTGCTGCACAATATTTTTGTGGAAACGGTGATACATTTTATCTTTCAGGATTCACAGATGAATAGAAAGTTCAAAAGGACAGCATTACTTTGAAATAGAAATCTTTTGCAACATTATAAATGTCTTTACTGTCATTTTTGATCAATTTAATGCATCCTTGATGAACTCTAATGACTCCAAACTTTTAATATACACACTGTTTTGTGGTATATGGGTCAAAGACATTAAGATGTCCACATCAAAATAAATTTACAAAAGTGATTATATGTCAATAGAAAGCACATTAAATGTAAGTAAAAATGTCTACTTTTAAGGTTTTTCAAGTAAGTTTTTGGAGAATAAAATGTCAAAACTTGGTTGAAATAATGTTACATTGTCATCCAGTGTAACACAATATTTATGTCAAAATTCAAACAACATGCTTATTCTGACGTGTGCATATTAAAATATGTAAAAGAATAAGGGAGCATGTTAAATTTGATTGTGTTTTAAATGAGTTAAAAATTCTTATTGACAAATGTGCAAAACCTAGGATAGTGGCAAATTTAAAAAAAAAAGTAAAATTACAACTAATTAGTATTTGAGGAGAAAATAATTAGTCTTTTAATAGGTCATAATTAGATTTTTGTTGTAAATATGCCTGCCAAGATTGTTACACTGAATGACATTTTAGTGGGTCTCTTCTGTAAATCAGGGGAAAATGTATGATGTTTATTTTTTTCTCAGAAAAACAAAAACAAAATTGCAAATAGATTAAACAGAAAATGTTTACATTTTTGGGGCGGAAAACAACAACAATTTAAAGCAGTATTACACTATTGTTTTTATGCTTAAACCCTTTTTCGTCTTTGACCCATATGCTACTTATATTTCCAGTGGAAAGACTATTTTTGGTGCATATGATTTGCATCAGAGTCAAGATCGCCATCCTTCAATTTAAGACTTAAAATGTTAAATGAGACGAGCAGAATCCTCTTCATTCTGGTGTGTGTGTGTGTGTGTGTGCTGTGGTGTGGTGTGGTGTGAAGACTATCAGCATTAATTTCCTCTGTGGACTCAGTGGGTTCACGCTCGGGTCTTGAACCGGCCAGGTAAACACTGACGACCCTCTTGAAAGTTTCCTCCTCGTTCCTCATTATATCAGTGATGCACGTCGTGGTACAATGAAGCTTTCAAGGGCCCTACTTTCTTTTTTTTTTAAAAGAAATATTAGGTCTGCTTGTGAAGGCACACTTGGACCGTGTTTCCCCCCCCCCCCCCCCAAAAAACTAGTAGGCGCATTTAAGGAGGCGTAGACACACTCAGGATGTCTTGAAACTTATTTCTAAGATTCCTTCTTTTGGCATATTATCCTTCAGAGAAAATATGCATTGCTCAACATAAACTCAATGGCAAAATCCATCCAAGATGATAAAAAAACATTCAGTATATAATTAAAAAATGATTTCGGATATATTTAAATATTGATTAACATGACTTAATTATACTATAAACTATATTTATATAAACTATAAATTATTCAATATTTGTGCGTCATCATAGACCTTGTTTTGCCTATTAAAATTCCCATGCATTTGGATCACACAG
>JADLZN010004671.1:282500-312291 GCA_018155175.1 Sinocyclocheilus anophthalmus
TAATGTGTCTGAGCTCAATTCATGATGCAGCACAAGTGAGGTAAGCAGACACGTTTTAAAAATGATTATATTTTAATTATATGATATTAATAAATATACATATACAGTATAGAATAAATAATTAAATATTAAACTATATGTGTATATATATAGATTATTATATATATATATTATATATTATTATATAGTTATATATTAGCAGAATGCATATTATGCTATGGGACGCAAAATATATATTACGGTAAATGTACATATACATACAAGTTATTTCTTTTTTATTTATTAAAAAAATAATTTTCAATCAATACAATGCTATTGGACTTTTTATGAAATACTTATTTGATTTTGTACATATAAGAGATAATAGTATAGATATATATATTACAGTATATAGTATGTGTGTGTGTGTTGTGTGGTGTGTGGTGTGTAAATTAGATGCAAAAATGTATTTACTAATTAATGCATAGGCAATGACAGTAAATTATTATTGCACTGTATTAATTTATTTTTATAAAAAAAAAAGTTTTATGAAATATATACTTGCTAAACAGGTATTAAACATTGACCTACATATAATGCTTTTATTTTTTTTACTGTTTCTATATATTATTAATAAAAGTATAGTGATTGCTGTTATTGAATTGTTATGTATGACCGTAAATATTATATGTGTATATACATGATAAGTCATTTTTACATATGTTAATATTAGTTACATTTATTTTTATTTACAAAAGAAACTAACATTTTTTTATGTAGGTAATGGATATAATATAAATATTAAGGAGTATTTATACAATTATTAATATGTGGATTATTTAGTTTTTGATAAAATACTTTATTATTTTGTTTTTATCATATTATTGTGATTATCAAATTTTTTGCTATGACGTAAGTACTTACGGTATAATACATATTACAATTTATTTAATTTATTTTTATTAAAATAACATATTTATTTATATGTGTTTATGTATTTTATTTTTTTGAGAGGTGGTCTTAAAAGCATGACAGTTCAATGATTTTACCTTTCCAAAGAGTTCAAATATATTTAGGATCAGTCGCAAACTACTTGGCAGACGGGAAAAATGCACACACTCATCGCACACACCCACACAAACCACACACACACACACATGCACACACACACACACACACACAAACACAAACACACCCACACCTGACCACAACACACGCACACACACACACACACTCTCACTCATGCACACACACACACTTCACACAGGCACACACACAAACACACGTGCACACAACACAAGCCACACGTGCACACAACACATGCACACACACACACACACACTCACACGCACTCACACACGCTTACACACACACACACACACTCACCACTCACTCACACACACACACACACTCACACAGAACCACACACACACACACACAAACTCACCAGCACCCACCACACTCACTCATGCACACAACAAAAACACATGCACACACACACACACACACACTCACACATGCACACACACACTCACACACACACAAAAACACACACACACACACAACTGCACACCCCCACCCCGCACTCACTCATGCAACACACACACACAAAAACACACTCACACACACACACACACACACTCACACATGCAAACACACACACACACACACTCCAAATCGCACAACACACACGCACGCACACATGCACCCACAAACAACTCACTCATGCACACACACTCACACATGCACACCACACACACACACACTATGCACACACACACACACACACAAGCACACAACTCACTCATGCGCACACACAAACACACACACACTCATACACACTCTCATTCACTCACTCACTCACACTCACTCATGCACACACACACACACACACACACACACACACACACACACACTCACACACACACACTCACACACACACACACACACAAACACACACACCACACCACACACACACACACCCACACAACACACACACACAACTCCACTCATGCACACACACACATAGACGGGAAAAATGATTGACGGTTCAATGAGCCATGAATATTACAGCGTCCAGATCTCATACTTCCAGAGCTGTACCGAGCAGCTGCGGTTGAGATGTGAATGCGAACGGATCCTCGGCTTCTCTCCACGTATATTATAACTCTTTGAGTCTAATAACACAGACATTTGAAGGAAACTCTATCACCCCCTTGAGTCCTGGAGGTGGTTGTTACCGCCGCAGTAACACGAACGCTAAATATGAAGAACTAGACTTTGTGTTTGCAGAACGTCTGCACTCGTGTGCTTGCGTAAAGGATCAGTTTCAGCTCATTTTTTCCATGTTAAGCGTATCCTTGACCTGCTGTCTGCCCGTTTACACACTGCTGGAATTTATGACTCCGTGCTGGAAAAACTGAATATTTATAGAGATGATCTCCAATGAGGAGTCACATTATGAATGTCTTTGCTTTTCTGTTATTTTAAACAATATTTTATGGAGCGTTTGATAAGTGTCTGTGAAAATAAAGAGTGTTACAGAGTTCACGTCTGCAGATTTATTCTCCTCTTAATTGCTGTGCAGTGACTTCATACACACGCTTAAGAGTCAAACCGGGTTTAGAGGTCATTTGTAAAGATTTTTGGGAGGTTGTGAAATTTGCTACGGTGTCCTGAATGGGTTTAGGTGGTGAATTGTTTTATGTTTTGAAAAGAGTCTCTTCTGCTCACCAAGGCTGCATTTATTTGATCACAAAATACAGTAAAAATTGTGAAATATTATTACAATTGACAAACTGTGTTCTATGCGATATCTGTTAAACTGTAATGTATTCTTGATGGCAGCTGTATTTCGCATCATTCCTCCAGTCTTCAGTGTCACATGATCTTCAGAAATCAGTATAATATG
This sequence comes from Sinocyclocheilus anophthalmus, assembly GCA_018155175.1. NCBI lineage: Eukaryota > Metazoa > Chordata > Actinopteri > Cypriniformes > Cyprinidae > Sinocyclocheilus > Sinocyclocheilus anophthalmus. The sequence continues at coordinate 285,391 of JADLZN010004671.1, forward strand.
CCGCTCAAGAAACATTTCTGATTATTATCAATGTTGAAAACAGTTGTGATGAAATAGAACTCTTTTGTAAAAAAAAATAATAATTAAAATAATTGATATATATATATATATATATTAATATATTATATCATATATTTAAATTAATTTTAAAATAGTAAATATTCAAAATACAAACAAACAAAACACTTACTAGAAACTTTTTATTAATTATTATTTTTATATAAGTAGTAGTCTTATATTAGTTAATGATTTTTATAACATAATACAAAATTTATAGAAATATTTAATTTGTTAATTTAATATTTAATGGGTTGACATGCCCTGTGACCCTAATCAGAAATGTGTTTTAAATACATTTTACATATTTAAATAATTTCAAAATACATCAAAACAACAATTACCCTTTTAATAACATATTTTAATAATTATTATTTTAAAAAGAATTTATTATCAAAATTATTTTTAATAAGAATAAAAAATTATATTAGAAATATAAAATTTCTTTATATTTAATTTGCTGCATTTCATGAAACGCGAAATTGGTTAACAGTGTTGTTAAAAACATTTAAAAATATTTAGATCATTTCAAAATACAAAACAGTTACTAAAAATGCATTTTTATTCATTTACATGCATGTTATGTGACCATTAACCGTCATCAAAGGACTGTGAACAAGCAAATGTGTTGTTAAATTATTTAAATATAAATTTAAAATCTCAGGGAGAGTAAATATTTGAGCTCAAAGCGGTTTTGCTGACAAAAAACTTTTGGAGTCGCTGTTTTAATGAAAAGTTTTGACATCAGACCGTAAAACCCATTTCGTCCCTATATATATATATACTGTATATTCGAGTCTGTGTGGGTTCTGGACGCTGGTTTGGGCTCATGTGGCGATTCCCACAGATCAGCCGGTCCCGGCACTATCAGGGTCCGTCTGTAGCAGGAGCCTGACGTCAGCCGGGTCTGATAAGGGGGTCCGGCGGAGCTGAAGGGGGTTTAGACTAACAGAGACAGTCTGGATAAGAGCTCAGACTGATAAGAGCCCAGCCTCTGGAGCCCTATTGTTCAGAGGATCCTCCACAAGCGTCTTATTATGACATGTTGATTGTTGACGTGTGTGTGTGTGTGTGTAGTGGGTGTGTGTGTGAGAAGCGCTTCAAACCATACGGATCCCGTCAAACAGTAATATTCCTCACTTATTCAGGAGTATGACCCTGCCTGAATGAGACATACTCGTGCTATTATTTCCTATCATTGTGTGGTAACGGAAATAAAAATGACAAAAACACACTCAAAATACTAAAAATTAAGAACAACTGTATAAACAAAAAAATAATAAAAATGACAAAAACACACTACAAAATTAATAAAAATTAATAAAAACCATATAGACAAAAGATAATAAAAATGACAAAAACACACTACAAAATTACTAAAAAAAGAAAAACTAGATAGACAAAAGAGAATAAAATGACAAAAACACAATACAAAGTACAAATAATTAATACAAAAACTATATAGACAAAAATAATAAAAAATGACAAAAAACACACTACAAACAATACTTAAAAAGGAATAAAACTATATAGGACAAAAGATATAAAATGACAAAAAACACTCAAAATTGCACTAAATTAATAAAAAGACTTATCGACAAAAACTATAAAACAGACAAAAAAACTACAAAATTAATAAAAAGGGAATTAAAAATAGATAGACAAAAAAATAATAAAAATGGACAAAAAACCACTCAACCATTACTAAAAGGAATAAAAATAATAGACAAAGATAATAAAATGACAAAAAACACACTACAAAATTAATAAAACCTCTTAAAAAAAGAATAAAAATGACAAAAACACACAAAAAAATTACTAAAAATTAAGAATAAAACTATATAGACAAAAGATAATAAAAATGACAAAAAAAAAACCTACAAAATTATAAATAATACACATTAGACCAAAGATCAAAAAATGAAAAAAACACTACAAATACTAAAAATAATAAAACCATTTAGACAAAAAATAATAAACATGACAAAACACATACAAACTTACTAACAACTTAATAAAAACTATATATACAAAAAATAATAAAAATGACAAACACAGATTTGTTTTAACAATACGGATTCAAATTAAAAAATTTACAAAAGAACTATGACGAAATTAACTAATGACCTGGAAATTAAATAAATATAAAAAATAAATAGAAATAAATATATATATAGAATAAACCTGACAAAAACTCACTACAACATTATTAACAAGAAATAAATAGACATAAAAATTTAATTAAATTAAATTAACGAAATTTTAAATGAAAACAGAAAATATAAAACTAACCTATAGGATCTCAATGATACTAAAGCAGTTTCTTCACTCACCATCAGCACTAGTATTGTGAGGATTGACTTAAACACTGCTAATTAAGATTAGTGCATCCCAGATCAATTAGTATGCAATCAATCTGTGCGTTATTTGTGGGCTAATATCCATAACCCCTTGTACTAGTTAATATGTTGACTACCAATGGAAACCGACTGCGTAGGCTCAACAGTACAATGAACTGATGGCTCGAGATTCAGAAAGCGTTCGTGAAGGACGAGCAGAGTTATGAGAAGGTTAAGAAGATATTTATTGGCGTTATTAGTGCTATCGCAGTTGCGTCACATCGTCATAATCAGGTTTTGTGTGGTTTCAGTGGTTTTGTGCTAATACTGAGGGACTCATAACCTCTGACCAGCTCCAGTTAAACAAAACCACTGATAAAAATGCCAAAAACCCACTGTATATCCATAAATCTGTTTAACTTTATGCTGCATTTTGAGCTTGTGGAGCCTATATTGGGCCTTGACCGTGATGATGTAATAAAATCATCATCACATGACTGAAGCTCTGCTTTACTCTCTTAGTGAGATTCGAGAGGATCATTATTTGCTTTGGTTTTCTCAGGAGATCTGATTGAGTTTTCAGTCATATTTCAACAAGTAAAGAAAGTATACAAATGGAGAATCTCTTCATTCTGCCCTGCTCATCATCACGATATTGGTATGGTATTGATGTTTGTGCCCCTAATAAAATTGTTTATTATTTAATATAAGTGAGTGGGCAGCCATTTTTGCTGGTGAGCAGTTGAGGGTTCGGGGTGCCTTGCTCAAGTGCACTTCAGTCATGGGTGGAGAGCACGTCATTCACCCCCCCCCCAACACCTAACAATCTCTGCCAAGTAAACAAGAATTCATCAAAACATCAACCCTTTGGGTTACAAGAGGACAAACTCTCTAGACCATTAGGCCACGAGCTCCCAAACGCAGCGACGAGAATGAAGACGACAAGGGAGCCGAAAGCGCGTGGTGTCCTGGTGTGATGACACACGCGGGCGGAGCGAGCAGGATAGTAGAGAGGGTGTTAGTAGAGGATGCGGAGAGATGAGTACGCGCGTGTAGTGTGGATAAGTGTGTGAGGAGGCGGACAGCAGGGCGGGTGTGTGGTAGGGGGAATGTGTGTGTGTGAGTATGTTTCATATCAGACAGCGGCCTCTTTCGTCCACTGGCTCAGTGTTTGCGGCGGTCGGACTTTAGCCGTTCTTATCTGAGGGGAGGTTTGGATGCCCAACTCTCTCTCTCCCTTGCTCTCACTCTCCTCTCTGCGTCTCTCTCTCCCTCTCTCTCGGTCTCTATCCGCTATCTCTATCTCTATCTTCTCTCACTCAGTCTCTCTCGCTATATTTCCTCTCTCTCTCACTCAGTCGTCTCTCCCCTCTCTCTCTCTCGCTCTCCGCTCGCTCTCTCTCCTCTCGCTCTCTCTCTCTCCTCTCAGATCTCTCCTCGCTCTCCTCTCTCTCTCTCTCTCTCTCTCGCACTCTCTCTCTCTCTCTCACTCTCTCTCTCGTCTCTCTCTCGTCTCTCTCTCGTCTCTCTCTCGTCTCTCGTCTCTCTCTCGTCTCTCTCTCGTCTCTCGTCTCTCTCTCGTCTCTCTCTCGTCTCTCTCTCTCTTCTCCTCCGCCATGGTTCTATAATAAACACATGCAATAAAAACCCAAGAGCCAGTAATAATTCTGAGTGATGTGCTCACCTTTGAAAAGGGAAGGGTCATAGTAAACATTATGTTAACTACTTAGTAACCATGAACTAAACATGGACCACATCAACATTTACTAATGCATTATTAAAATCAACAGATTGTGACTTGTGTACTGGGCAAAAGCTAACTGAAAACGAACAATGAAGTGACGAAAATACTGTAATAAAGCAGTAGTTCATTGTTTGTTCATTTCGATGAAAATTAACTAACATTAACCTATTGTAAAGTGTTACCAGAATTTCTAATGATCTTTCATATTTTTGAACACAGATATGTAATACTTTAGTAAAATGATTCCTGTTTAAGGCCCTTTTTTCCTTCTGACATATCTGTATTATATCTGGATGTTTTCTTTTGTGATTGATTTTACAAATAATTGTACATTTGTAAATTGTATAAACATAAATTAAATTCATTACAACAAATACTGCCTTGATGTAAATGCACTTTGGATACTTTTTTTTCACACATCACAGCAGGACATCATTAGAATGAAAAGTATTTATTTATTTTATTTTATTTATTTTTATTTGTTTTGTTATTGCATGAGGTTTTCAGCATTTATCATCTGAGGGAGCTCCCAGCCCATAATCTGTTCATTTAACATCATATAACTTTTATTCATGTATATAGCTATATATAGAACCGATTAAACATATATAGAAAAATATTTGGAATTTCAGTTGTAAAGAGAATCATGTTTTATAAATCTGTCCATGAAACCTGTGCAGTCATTTCACAGACCATTGAAACCCCTGCATTACAGTAATGAGAATTTAGGGGCTAAATGTGTTTAATTGTAATGAAACAATGCAAAATTTGTTATTACTGTCCTAAAAACGTAATTTTCTTCATGTAAAATATAATTTCTACTTTCTTCTATTTGATTCTATGCCATTCCCTCTCAGGAGTTTCGGTAAGAGCGCGTCCTGTGATTGGTCAGAAACAAGCCAATCACAGAGGCCGGAGTTCTGTCACAGCGTGTGGTGATGCTGATTGGTGAAAGCTGATTGGCTGTAAACACAAGAGGTTAACGGTAACGCCGGTGTGTGTTCAGCAAGGTCGAGTGCGATTTAAAGGGGTCATATGATGCTGCTAAAAAGAACATTATTTTGTGTATTTGGTGTAATGAAATGTGTTTATGCGGTTTAAGGTTCAAAAAAAACATTATTTTCCACATACTGTACATTATTGTTTCTCCTCTATGCCCCATCTTTCCGAAACGCATCGATTTTTACAAAGCTCATCGTTCTGAAAAGCGAGGTGTGCTCTGATTGGACAGCTATCCAGTGCGTTGTGATTGCCGAATACCTCAAGCGTGTGACGGAAAAATGTTACGCCCCTACCATACTGTGCTTGCCCGTCAGGCCGGAGCGACGAGACAAAAAAACATGAAAACCCATTACAAACGAGCTATTTGTTGCATCCAGTGGGGACATAATTACAGATTTATAATGACTTATACTGTCTTTTTACGCATTGCGTTGCATCGCGCCGCGCCGCGTAAACATAAAACCATGTCTGCATTTGTGATCGGAGAAATGACAAACAACAAGCGCTACTCTACACTGCTCAAAACTAGTGTTTGAATCATCAGTGACAAATATTTAAATATAAAAATCGTACTTACAGTCTGTGGGTCAGAACAGACGGCATTGTAGTCTACCCTACCAGGATCAAGAAACAGTCCTCCATAAAATGCTTCACACATCTGAATATTTGGGTTGAAGTTCTGGAAATACAAATGAACCACTGATTTGTAGTCGTGTCCTCTTTTGGAAGACCAAACAAAGTAGTTTCGATTTCACAACGAAACACACAGCGTCACACACGGCGGCCTTGAGTGAGCAGAGGCCGGCTTGAGAACGGCGCGGCCGGCGGATTAAACGAAGAAGGAGTGGCAGCCACATGTGACGACCCCGGGCTGAGCGCCTTCGTCACGGTGAAGCCGATACGGTGATACACAGCACGAAGTTGAAATTATTTCCTCAGGACCAGCACGGATCGCTCCACTTCCCCCCCCCCTCACCACTTCCTCCACCACCCCTTTTCACCCCCTCTTCCCCCGCCCCCATTTCCTCCAGGCATGACGAAGCGGATTATAGTCCTCTGTGGGGACAGACAAACAAAGTAGTTTCGCTTGCACAACGAAACAAACAGCGTCTTCACGACATGGCGGCGGCGGCAACAATACTACAGCCAGAATAAAGTTAGGCCTTCTTTCTTTGAGTGCACATTTGGGCGGCGTTATGCAAATCTTCCCACATAGTGAGGTAGACATGTGGAGGCGTGTTAGAACGAAACGAAAAAAAAAAAAAGAGGGAAAAATAAAACAAACAAAACAAATGAGCTGTTTTAGGTAGGCGTGGTTAACTCTTAACTTTATAAAGAATATCTCTTTGGATTTGAGACTTTAGTCTTTGCAACTTTACAGATCTTCTTTATGCACCATGAGCTTGTAACACTCCAAAGAGAAAGGAAAAATTTTAATTACATCATATGACCCCTTTAAGCATCAGCGTAAAACAAAGAGAGCGCTGATCTACAAACGCTACAACAACAACACAAACACACTGAAGCCATTACACACATCCCTAAACCTATTACACACATCGTAACTCTTACTGACAACACACAGGTTTTATTGCTGCTCTTTCATAGTTTGGGAGACAGAGTTTTATCTCATTTAAAAATCAACTTCCGGATATTTCTCTTAAAATTCCTCAAAATAAATAAAAATAAGACTAGACTGAACTTGTTTAGATGTCGATAAGAAATGTTTGAGCTCGTATTGAGAACTTTCGAATGCATATATTGGTATCTTGGCAAATCTGAGCACAGTTTGAGACATTGCTGAGAACTTCAGGACATTTTTCAGCAAGAAACTAGAGCAAAAGTCTCCATTTGTTTTGCATTTATTAGATATTATGAAGATCTCGTGTTTGCAAGTCTGAGCACAGTTTGAGACATTGTTGAGATCTCTTCTGAGGAGACGTTACTCTGGTATATTTGGAGAAACATCAGTAGGAGATTCAAGACTCAACACCTTGGCAACATTTAGTCTCTTTTCTGTATAGGAGAAACATCTGAGAAGTTAAACAGAGCTCATTAAGTATTTTTTTAGCAACTTCCCATGCATTTGTTCAGATTGTAATCCGATAATCCTCTCCAATCCTGTCACACTTGTAGATGTGATGAGGTGATCTGAGCAGCTCTGCAAAAACACACACACTAATGTACACAGTGACAGATAGCAGTGATCAAACTCACTCACACTCGAGCGGCTCTGTCTATAGACACTCACGCGGCTCTCTGTCAGCCTGATTCTGAGAGGATTGGCTCAGCGAGATAACACGCTGTCCAGATAAGAGCAGAGAATGTACCAGAGAGACGGTCATTGATCGCTCTTAATTTCATCACATACACACATATCAGTGCGATATGCCAACAAACAAACAAAGGTCAACATGTCTGCTGCATCTGAAAAGATCTTCAGCACGAGGTGGGATTCATTTGGTCTTTCAGATCACCTTTTGCCTAGACATTGAATCAAGTACTCAGAACAGCATAGTAACTACATAGCAACCACACACAATTCCCTAGTAACTGTACAGCAACACAGTATAGCAACACCCTGGCAACAGTCTAGAACACCATCGCAACTACCCATAACACCTAGTAACTAGCAATGCCCTAGCAACTGTATAGAAACACAGTATACACCAATCAGAACATCATAGCAACACCCTGGCAACAGCCCAGAACACCATAGCAACTGCATAGCAACATAGTATATGCCACTTCAGGAACCACAAAACTCTAGCAACTACACAGTATATACCACTCAGAATATCTTAGCAACCACATAGCAACACCCTGGCAACTGTCCAGAACACCCTTTCAACCATATAGTAAAACTCTAGAGACTTCCCACTACACCGTAGCATTTGCATAACAACACATTAAATGCCACTCAGAACACATCAGCAACTACATAGCAATAATCTGGCAGCTGTATAGCAACACACTGAAAACCCCTCAGAACACCCTAGTACCTGCATAGCAACACCTTGGCAACCATATACAGTAGCAATGCCCTAGGACCTACTTAGAATGCCAGAGCAATTAATTAAATGCCATTCAAAACACAACAGCAACGACATAGCAATACCTGGAACTGCAATAGTCGACGTTTTAGCACTAAAAACACTCAAAAACCCTAAGTGTCTGCATAGCAACACCCTGGCAAGCTAGAACACCATAGCAACAGTATATGCAACTCGGAACACATCAGCAACTGCATAGCAACACCCTAGCAACCACCCATAGTACCCTAACATTGCAGAAAATGAAAAATAATTCTCAGAAATTATCTTTACATTTACACACATTCCCAGAGGAAAGGAAAAATCACAAATTGGATTTCTTTACTTTTCAAATAAATGTTCTGAGCTGCTATCACATTCACTTCACAGCTCTGAAACTCTTACTGTATGACAACTATTGACTAATTTGTGTCTGCTTTTTGTGTCTGGTATTTTAGATGACACTGCTAAGGCAAAGTTGGTACTTTAATGAACCGTAAGTGGGAATAAAAGAGCATGCTTACATGTTCCTTTGAGTTATCATCATTCAAACACATTTCTCAATCTGGCTGTGAATGCATATTTGTATGTGCGTGCGTGTGTGTGTGTGTGTGGGTTGTGTGTGTCACTTGTTTTGAGCTGCTTCCTGATTTCTCAGGTTTTGTCCTCCGTGTCCGGGTCTCGTTCTGTAGTGTTTTTCCGTCTGATCCTCCGGATGGATGCTCTTGAATGTACTTCCTGGAGACAGGGGGTCTGGCTGTGCTCTGACCCAGAGGAAGAGGGGCCATGTGGGGCCACTGACCCCGTCCTGAGCCCAAGAGTCTGCACAGAGCCACACAAGAACATGCATCCATCAGAGAATTGCTAAATACTAATCCATCATATTGCATATATTTTGGACTGCCTTCATGTCAGGAGCGCATCAGTGATGCCTCAGGGCTAAACATATGCAAGTATGTGAATGCAAAGGCTTCTAGCACAATATCATGCACAATTTCATTGCAAAAATGTGTTAGAATGCAAATACACTGCAAAATACTGTGAGTTAGTTAAAGTTAAAATATCAACATATTCATAGCATCAAAGGAAACCCTGGTTAAGAAGAAGCAAGCAATGCATGCATGAATTTAATCAAATGTATACCTTGAATGCAATGTTGCAACTTCATAGCAACACCTTGGCAACCATATAGCAATGCCCTAGCACCTACTTAGAACACCATAGCAACTGCATAGCAGCAAACTAAAAACCACTAAGAGCACATAGTACCTGCATAGCAACACCCTGGCAATGTCCTAGCCATAGCAACACAATATATGCTGCTCCAAACACATGAGCAATCACAAAGCAACACCCTAGCAAGTGCATAGCAACACTCTAAAACCCACTAAGAACATGCTAGTACCTGCATAGCAACACCCTTGGCAACCATATAGCAATGACCTAAAACCTACCTACTGTAGAAAACCATAGCAACATAATGTATGCCATTTAGAACATACCAGTAATCACATAGCAACACCCTAGCACCTGCATAGCAACGCCCTGGCAACCATAAAGCAATGCCTTAGAGCCTATCTTCTGTAGAACACCATAGCAACTGCATAGCAACATGATATACTGTCTGAAGCTCAGAACACATAACCAATCACATAGCAACACCTTGGCAACTGTCTAGAACATCCTAACAACTGCATAGCAACACCCTAGCACCTGCATAGCAACGCCCTGGCAACCATAAAGCAATGCCTTAGAGCCTATCTTCTGTAGAACACCATAGCAACTGCATAGCAACATGATAACTGGTTGAAGCTCAGAACACATAACCAATCACATAGCAACACCTTGGCAACTGTGTAGAACACCCTAACAACTGCATAGCAACACACTAAAAACTGCTCAGAACACTAAAAACTGCATACATGTAAATACAACATACAGTTCACATCATACTTGTGTAAAGTATTTTTTTCTCTCTCTTTAAATGCTAAAGAGTCAGGACTCTAGGTTTGCAGACAGAATGATGGTAATATTTATTAGTTCACATTCCACCATCTTGATTTCCATTCTTGCAACGCGTTCAGTTCTCCAACAAACACACACTCCTCCCCACACAGTCAGTCTCATCTATACTATCTTTCGTTTCTCCCTGTCTCTCCCTCTATCTGCTCTCGTCTTCATCAGCAAACACCTCGTTCATACTCGCTTTGACAGTGGTCTGGCCCCGAACGAATTACACAGGCACTTCTGAGCCGAATGTTCAGATAACTCGTACATACCTCACAAAACTCTCTTCGAGCAGTAAAGAGATAGAAATAAAAAGCACGTGTGACAAGAAAACATCTGTGATGATGCCCATAGTTTTAATTATCCTGTTGTTTTATTAGAGGTGTTTTCTAAATCTATAGTCACTAGTACTAGAGCTCATAGTGATGCGATCAAACAGCAACACTAAGTGTTAATATTAAGTTTGTGCTCCAGACATGAATGATTCCTTAAATCGTGTGTCTTGTTGAGGAGAGGTGTGCTGTTACTACCTGTCAGCAACCACCTAGCAACCACCCAGAACATGCTGGCAACATTATAAAAAACACTTAGCAACTGCATAGCAACACCCTAGAAACTGCCTTGCAACACATTAAAAATGACTTGGAACATCTTGGCAACTGCATAGTAACGCCCTGGCAACCACCAAGAACTACCATAGCAACACCTTGACTTATACAACGCCCTAACTTCATAGCAACACATTAAAAATGACTTAATACATCTTTGCAACTGCATAGCAACGCCTTGGCAACCACCCAGAAACCACAATACTATGGCAACCACGTAGCAGCACACAAAATGCCATTCAGAACATTTTAGCAATTGCATATCAACACCTAAACTCTCACAACACCTAAAACGCATCGCAATACATTAAAATGATTGGAACCTTGTAACACCTGCATAGCAACGCCCTGGCAACCACCAAGAATACTATGGCAACTTTATAAAAACACTCAGAACACTTTAGCAAATGCATAGCAATGCCTTGCTCCCAAAATACCCTAGCAATGCATAGGCAACTATATATAATAAACTACCAACTGTTAGCAACTGCATAGCATGCCCTGGCAACCACCAAATAATACTATGGTAACCTTTATAAAAACACCCAGAACACTAGCAAATGTCTTAGCTGACCCATAATACCCTAGCAACTGCATAGCAACAAATTAAAAATTACTTTTTAAAATTACTTTTTAATTATTTGCAACTGCATAGTAACACCTTGGCAACCACCCGGAAATCAGAATAGTATGGCAACCACATAGCAGCACACTAAAAGCCATTCAGAACACTTTAGCAAATGCATAACAACACATTAAAAATGACTTGGAACATCATAGCAACTGCATAGCAACACCTTGGCAAACACTCAAAAAAACCCAGAATACTCTGGCAAACCAGATAGCCGCACACTAAAACCATTCAGAACACCCTAGCAACTGCATAGCAACCATTTAGAACACCCTAGCAACTGCATAGAAACAAATTAAAAATCACTTGAAACATCTTTGCAACCACATAGCAACTCCTTGGAAACCGCCCACAATCCAGAATAATATGGCAACTACACAGCAGCCACTAAAAGGCGTTCAGAACACTTCAGCAAATGCACAGCAACGCCTTGACTCACACAACACCCTAGCAACTGCATAGCAATACCCTGACAAACTGCCAAGCAAATCTTGTTTCTTTTGTAAATTGATTTGAATTGTATTGCTTCTGCAGACAATGGAAATTCTCGAGCAAGTTCCTGCCTTCTGTTTTGTTGTCATTTATCAGTAGTTTCCACGTGAGAACAGCGTCATATATGTTTGTATTATTGTATATCTATGTACTTGTGAATTAATTGTATGTGATGCTGCAAAGGGACAATAAAGATTTCTATACTCATCATCCTAAAATGGCTCCTCTATTATTTTGATTATTCTAATACAGGGGTTTTCTAACCTGTCCTGGAGGACCCCCAGCCCTGCACATAACTCATCAGCTCATTAGTAGAGACTACAAGAACTAAATTTGGTGTGTCTGATTAGGGAGACATACAAAATTTGCAGGGCTGGGGGTCCTCCAGGACAGGTTTGAAAAACCCCGTCTAACCGACCGCTATTATAAGCTGGTATGTAGAGGAGCAGACGTGTGATTGGGCTCACAGGCCAGCGCAGCAGCCGGGGAAAGTCCCTGAGGTTAACAGTGCCATACGGATGGGAGAAGCGGAGCCGCGGAGGAAGAGGGAGCGATATGGAGAGATCTGATGATTTTCCAAGTATTCAGAACGCTTAACTTAAAACGATCCGCCCTGCTTTGGACTCACTATAAATAATATCCTCTGTGATAATGTGGGGTGTGTGTGTGTGGTTGTTTTTTATATTTGGTGAGGATCTTTTAAGCTTCGACCTGAATACACACAGATCATGGGAGATCGGTCATCGGTGGGGACCTAAATTGAGGTCCCCATGGGTACAAAAGCTTATAAATCATACAGAATTCGTTTTTTTGAGAAGAAAAATTGCATGAAAGCTCCTGTGAGGGGTAGGTTTAGGGGTAGGGTTGGGGTAGGGCAATAGAAAATACGGTTTGCACAGTATAACAACCATTACGCCTATGGGATGTCCCCACAAGGATAGCTGACCAGAGTGTGTGTGTGTGTGTGTGTGAGGTGTGTGCGTTGTGGTACCGGTTTTTCTATTCTGGTGGGGACTTAAACCTGACTACACACAAGACTCATGGGGACTCGTGTCACGGTGGGGACCTAAATTGAGGTCCCCACGGGTAAACATGCTAATAAATCACACAGAATGGAGTGTATTGAAAATCTGAAATAGCACAAAGTTTCCTGTGAGGGGTAGGTTTAGGGGTAGGGTTGGTGTAGGGCAATAGAAAAAACGGTTTGTACAGTATAAAAACCATTAAATATATGGAGAGTCCCCACAAGGATAGCTGACCAGACATGTGTGTGTTTTTTTGTGTGTGTGTGAGTGTGTGTGTATGTATGTGTGTGTGTGTGTGTGAGAGAGAGAGAGAGACAGAAGGAGGGAGATGAGACGGAGACCATCATCTACACATGCAGAAATTCAGCTCATCCACTCATTCACCCAGAAAATCCTTAAAAAACAGTAAATGGGTTTTTCAATTTATTTTTGTTTCTCTTCAAGCAGGAAGGGTGTCTTAAATGTGCATATTGTCTTTTTATAATAGCAATTTATGTTTTTATTGTCAATATTGATTCAGAATAATAAAAAAAACAGCAATTCTGATCTCTAATTCTGCAATTAGACAAAGAAAATGCACGTTTTTAAACAGGAAATAACATAACATAAAACGGAAGGCGCATATCGAGACGCGTAATTGTAAATTGGGAAGGAAATGGACACCATGAAAGTCTGAGTTTGTTTATAAAGAACAGCGAAATGACAGAAAAAATGTGTGATTGAAAACAACAGCAGCGAGACTGCAATCACGTCCATCACTCTTCAGAAACCACTGATAAATATTAGAAATATAAATACAAAGTGACATAGAATATTTTTTTAAGTGACTTGCATATTATTGTAACACTAGTATATCAAATATGAGAATTAGTTAGGTGAAACATGGTTTTTGTTTTGCTTTTAAAAGTGTCCTGAGAGGCATGATAGAAAGTTATGCGTATAATTGATATAATACAGATTTTCTTTATTCTACTGACCTGTGAAATTCAGTGTCAACGAGAAAAATGTAAATAGCTTTAAAAAAAATTGTCTTGCATTATAAGTTCATATCTGACCGTGCTCATATATAGCCTATTATATAATTCTTAGGAAATAATAATGTGTAATTAAATAATTTCGATAAACTGTACAGACAATTATGTATAAACAGCATTTTAATTCGGAAAGATCTAAAACTCTTCCCTGCTTTTCTCTTGTTTCTCCTCTCCTTTGCTTGTCAGTTGTCACGCGACATCTATGTAATTTATTCAAAGCATTTATTGAGGGTCTCAGTCAAGTGGGTTTCATCTTTAAATGTGAATTTTTCATTCTTTTAATTTATGCTCTTTTCTTGCAATACTGGAATTAAGGTAAAATAAATATATATGTATATGTATATGTATATTGATGTTTTGTAAGATAAGTGTTTTGGGGTTCTTTAAAGGACCAGAACAGGTGCTTTTCTAAAGAACTAGAATACAAATGATTTGGAAAGAGTTTTTATATGACCATATTCATTAGTTAAATGGACTATATATATATTTTTTAAGTAGAATCTCAGGATTCATTCGTATGCACATGCGCAAATATACATATTGCAGATATTACGCGTAGTAAATAAATGTCACACATGAACTGTTGGTTGCATCATAATGCTTCATAACGTTCCTTATATGCATCATAATGATTTTAGATTTTAAAAAAGGACATTATATTTAGATAATATAGTGTGTTGTTTATTTGCATGGCGCAGACATGATCGGAATATCGTGTTCCTGTAAAGAGGTCGGTGACCCGAGCAGGAATGAGATGCGCTTTACTGGAGGCGGAGAGACGGGGAGGAGTGCTGGGAGAGACTTCAGAGAGACTATCCACCCTCATCATCCTCTGCCGTGAAGTGAAGCAGAAAATGCTCCCGGCGGGCGCAGGGTGAACTCAGCCCGGTAAGACCGACGCCAATGCTCCGGTCCTCGCGAGTGGAGCGATCGCTCACCTGTGGGCATGTATCAAGGTGTAACGATGACCGCAAACCACGGACCCGCGTCTTACGAGCCCAGTTTCCTCCATAACGCCGCTTCGCCGGTGTACGTGACGCCCACCCGGGTCACCCCGATGATCCCGGCGCTGCCGTACCTCCAGACGCCGCAGCAGAGCAGCCCGGTGTCCGGACACTCGGGATGGGCGCAGCCGGGCGCGGATACGGTCGCTTCTTACAGCTCCACCGGCGGGCACCATCATTCTCCGGGCTCCAGGTTCACGTTCTCCACGAGCCCTCCGTTAACCTCCGGGGTCGCGACGGCCCGAGAGACTGCGAGTTACACGAGTCCGCTGAACATCTCCGCTGGCGGGCGGGAGCACTACGGGACCCGCGGTCTGAGCGGATCCTATCACAGCGGGTACCCGGCCTACGTGAGTCCGAACATCGGAGGCTCTTGGACGGCGTCGCACTTCGACAGCTCCGTGCTGCACGGCCTCCAGAGCGGAGGAGCGGCCGGTGCCGCGCGACACCCGAATTTAGGTGAGAACTCTTTTTCTTAACCGAATCGATCAATTATAAATAAAGTAAAATAGAGTTCACTGAAAAAATGCTATAGCAAAGAAATTGCAAGTCATTTTCACAAATAATCACAATGAAACGGCAGACAGAATGAATTAACAGGACATTCTGAAGCAGAAAGACTTACTCCAATCATTTATTTGCAACTTTGAAAAAATATGTTTTTTTTACAGTGATGCATTTTTGGTAAAAGGGATATTTGAGATCTTAAAATCAGGAAGAGATGTAAGAGGAAAAAACCTGATGTGCATTTGGGGTTGCACGTGTTACGAACTTTAAAGGAGAATTTGCACGACAAAACTTATGATTCATTAACCGATATGAGAATAAACAGAGGCCTACATTTGATTGAACGCTTATAAATGTACAGCTAATTCTACCTGCTCCTTCCGTGAATGTATTTCATTGTTGATTAAATAGTAAAAGAAAGACAGAATGTAGGCCTGTGTTGTTTTGTCAAGGTTGTGTTGCGTTTTGTACGCATGTGGGTGAAAAACTACAAAATAAATATTATTATTGTTTTACATTTATGCCTATTTTCGGTACAGAATAACAATTATAATTCAGTATAATTCAGTTTTGTCAGGTAACCTAAAATTGCTTTACATGGTAAAATCTCAATTTAATTTGGGCTTTTATGGGTATAAACAGCAGCTTTTGGAAAATATGCTGTCTTTTGATCATTTGGGTCTTATACATTTTAGCTGAGATTAAAAACAATTTTTTTTAAATGAAAGATTACGGAGTTGACATGTTTATAATAACCAGTTTTGTACATAATCAATGTATGTGAGCCGAGAATTTATATGATTTCACTCTGATCGAGTTTGTCATAATACATACTGCAAAAATGTGATCTGAATCTGAATATACGACCAATAAATAGTGTATATATATATATATATAGGTGTGGTGTGTGTGTGAAAATGGGCAGCTGGCACTTTAAATAACTTCATTCGCGTGCAGTGTAATCTGAAGATTTGATTCCGTCAATAACTGATGTTATATTGAATCGATTATGGATTGGCTTTCGCAGTTTCATATTATTATGCAGCAGCAATAATATTATTCAAAGGGCCTTGTGCATTTACTGCTAATCATTTTGCCTCGTGTTTAATATGAATGTTTTTACTGTCGCTTAACTTTAAAATCGACAACACGATTATTAATAGTCAAAAATGATTTTTTTTTTAGATTGAAAACTGCGAAATAAATATTATTTTCTATAAGAACTGAATTTATTTTATGTCTTGTGTCTTTAAGGTCGAGACTCGATACAATCGAGACAATGAAAAGGGGGTGAAAAAATTGTATTTCTTCTTTTGGGATCGTTTATTAGTAAAATAATATAAAATCATGCAAAATCTAATATTTCTTTTAGCCTTAATACGTGAAGTTGTTCACTTTTGTTTACTTTCATGAAGAGTAGCGCTTTCATAAAAAAACGCAAATTAAATCAAACGTATGATAGTTTTTATTTATTTATTATAATTTTTTAAGTATGCTCTGCTTATTTTCTGGCGTGTATATGATTACTTTTACTTGCGAGAGACACTTAAAACATGAATTATAGTCGCACAAATCAGTAAGACAATAATTAATGAATAATATAATTCACTGCAAAAAAGGGTAAGCCATACTTTCATTCAATAAATGCACAAATCCAAACGAAAAACGAATAAATTACGTTTCGGGTCAAATAACTCATTTTAACTATTTAATTTGGTCATTTTTAGCCATAATACATCTAAAGGATCAATAAGGGTTAGATTAAAAAATAGATTCGTTCTGACGATTGTTAAAGAATTGCTATATCGAAAGTGTGATTATGTTTTATGTGTTTAATTTGACTTTTTTTAATCCTGTTCATATGTTCAGTTATTATAGGCCACTTTTAACCTACATGGTATATTTAAATAGATTCAATGAAAATTAGATGAGGGTGAACTGACCAATTCATGTAATAATGATAATCAGTCAGTATTTATATCAAGAACTGTTAGTATGATCAGCATTTCTTCAAGATCAAGATCATCATTGCTTTCGTTTTATTGTTATATTGTGTCGTTCAGAGTGAGACACAATCACAAATCTGTGTGCATGATAAATGATGTTTGCCTGAGAAATCAAATAAACTATAGAAGCAGGTTTTTCATTAAACCTAATAACTGATAGGAATCTTGTGCTTTTAATAGCCTGTCATGCATGAACCCAGAGATGGACTTTAACATGAGACTGAAAGAAGCCTCAGTTCATTTTGGTTTCTGTCTTTCTGTATTTTTTGGAGGTTTTGCAGCTAGAGAGATTTAAGAAAAAAAGCAGTTTCCCAAAAAAGGAGAATTTCTCCAAATGGTGCTCGTGTAAAGGTGTGTGCTTGACCTCTAGTCATCGGCACTGAAGGGATTGTCCCAAACAAGCTGTTATTTGCCTGTGAAGCTGAGCTGAATGATTCCAGAGGCTCTTGGCAGGCTTTTGTTCGTGTGGGTTGAAATCTCAAGGTTAGAGCTGCTGTCAGCCTGGAATAAAGGCCACTTACAAAAATACGTTCTGAGAACGTTGTGCTAACGTTGTGGGAACATTCTATTTTATGGTTTAAATATTTTTATTATCAGAAATTTTAGCAGACAGTCACTTGTAATTACACTTTTTAAAATACAAACATATAAAACTTTCATTTTAACAAATAAACATTAAAAAAAAGAAAATGAAAAACAAACAATAGTCATTAAAATAATAATTGAAAAAAAATTTTTTCATACATTTCCCCCCACCCAAAAACTTAACCCATAAGTGCTATCCAGTGGTAAAAGTAGGAACTGAAGGCATAATAAACCTATTAATCACAAGTTTGTAGAAAGGAAATAAAAGGGGACCACATTTTTTCAAATAACAAAATCTTGTCTATTAGGGTATACCTGATTCTTTCCAGATGTAGTGTACCTGTCAACTCTGTCAGCCATAATTTAAGAGTTGGAACTTCTTTTTTCTTCCAAAACAAAAGAATAAGTTTTTTAGCAGATATTATCCCATATGAAACAAACTGTTGTTGTACCCGTGTAAGTCTCAAAAATTCTTCGGAAACTCCAAATATAACTAATATAGGATCTGGTTCGATAGGAATGTCCAATGTATCTGTAAAAACTTGGAATATTTTGTCCCAGAAACTCTGTAATGTGGGACACAAGACAGCGAATCTAAAAACTGACATTTGTCACACAATGGAGACACTTCTGGAAATATTTTATTCAATTTACACTTGGAATAATGAAGCCTATGAAGCACTTTAAACTGAATGAGACAATGTCTTGAATTAATGGAACGTCTGTGGACCAGTTCAAGACTTTGTTCCCAAATTTCACTAGGAATTTCTACTGCAAATTCTTCTTCCCAGGCAGATTTAATTTTCTCCACAGATGGACTTTTCACCTGTTCTAAAGTCTTGTAGAGCAACGAGATGGTACTACCCTCTCGAAGACATCTTTCCAGAAATGTGTCCAGATACATGGGTGAATGAGCAACGTTAGACTTCAAAGGTAACTAAAGAAGTGATTAGAAGGAATACTGTATTTCTCACACAGCTGGGAACATTCTATTTTATAATTGAGCAAACATTATGGCAACGTTACTTTTGAATGTTCTCAGAACGTTCAGAAACAAAGAAGTAACATTTTAAAAAATGTTACATGAACGTCCGACTAAAATGTTTCAGAAATAAAAAAATTTTAATGTGGACAACATTCCCTAAGCAATGTTATTTATGAGGCCAAAATTCTGAGAAACATGGTTTTTTTTTGAAAACATTATTTGTGAAAAGTTCTTGAAGTTTTTTTTCTTTTTTTATGACTTTAAAAGCAAAAGTTAAGAGAAAGTTCCATTTTATAACTGTGGCTAACATATGGCGAATGTACTTTTGAATAGTACCGACAGTGTACATATTAATAATGGGAAAATTGTGCATTTTGAGAACATTATTAAAGACCAGATAGCTCTGAATGTACATTCTATTCATGTTATTTAATTATTGCAGTCTTTCCAGTGTGCAGAATGTGTGCAAATTATTTTGCATTGTTTTTTATTATTGCAATGTGTGTTTTTTATTTTGCACTTTTTAAATACTGCACTGATTATATTTATCTATTTCATTGTTCACTGCTTTATTATTGTAGTGTTTATTTTTATTTTGCACTATTTTTATTATTGCAGTGTTTATTTGTATTTTTTTATTTTGCACTTTTCATTATTGAAGTGTTTATTTTTACTTTTATTTTGTTCTAATTTTATTACTGCAGTCTCTTTGGTGTTTGCAGAAAGTTATTTTTATTATTGCAGTGTGTAGTGTTATTTTTTATTTTTGTTTTACTCTGTGTATTATTTGCATTTATTACCAGTTATATATATATATTTATTTTTCCCTGTTTTATTATCAACTCTTAATAGTGTTTCCTCATTCTTTTTTTCGCATTGAAGAATGTGTAACAACTTGCTGGTAAAACCTGAAAGACTGCAATAATAAAAATTCGTGCAAATAAAAAATAGAAACCCTGCAATATTAAAAAGTGGCAAAATGAAATCATAAAAATATACGCTCTCGCACTCATAGAAGTGCAAAATAAAAATCATAAAACATAAAGCTGTGCACTAATAGAAAATGCCAAAATAACTCAGAAAAATAAATGCTTGCCCTAAAGAAAGTGCAAAATAAATCATAAAAATAAACGTTGCACTAATAGAAAGTGCAAAATAAATCATAAAAATAAACGTTGCACTAATAGAAAGTGCAAAATAAATCATAAAAATAAACGCTGCACTAATAGAAAGTGCAAAATAAATCATAAAAATAAACGCTGCACTAATAGAAAGTGCAAAATAAATCATAAAAATAAACGTTGCACTAATAGAAAGTGCAAAATAAATCATAAAAATAAACGCTGCACTAATAGAAAGTGCAAAATAAATCATAAAAATAAACGTTGCACTAATAGAAAGTGCAAAATAAATCATAAAAATAAACGTTGCACTAATAGAAAGTGCAAAATAAATCATAAAAATAAACGTTGCACTAATAGAAAGTGCAAAATAAATCATAAAAATAAACGCTGCACTAATAGAAAGTGCAAAATAAATCATAAAAATAAACGCTGCACTAATAGAAAGTGCAAAATAAATCATAAAAATAAACGTTGCACTAATAGAAAGTGCAAAATAAATCATAAAAATAAACGCTGCACTAATAGAAAGTGCAAAATAAATCATAAAAATAAACGTTGCACTAATAGAAAGTGCAAAATAAATCATAAAAATAAACGTTGCACTAATAGAAAGTGCAAAATAAATCATAAAAATAAACGTTGCACTAATAGAAAGTGCAAAATAAATCATAAAAATAAACGTTGCACTAATAGAAAGTGCAAAATAAATCATAAAAATAAACGTTGCACTAATAGAAAGTGCAAAATAAATCATAAAAATAAACGTTGCACTAATAGAAAGTGCAAAATAAATCATAAAAATAAACGTTGCACTAATAGAAAGTGCAAAATAAATCATAAAAATAAACGTTGCACTAATAGAAAGTGCAAAATAAATCATAAAAATAAACGCTGCACTAATAGAAAGTGCAAAATAAATCATAAAAATAAACGCTGCACTAATAGAAAGTGCAAAATAAATCATAAAAATAAATGCTGCACTAATAGAAAGTGCAAAATAAATCATAAAAATAAACGCTGCACTAATAGAAAGTGCAAAATAAATCATAAAAATAAACGCTGCACTAATAGAAAGTGCAAAATAAATCATAAAAATAAACGCTGCACTAATAGAAAGTGCAAAATAAATCATAAAAATAAACGTTGCACTAATAGAAAGTGCAAAATAAATCATAAAAATAAACGTTGCACTAATAGAAAGTGCAAAATAAATCATAAAAATAAACGTTGCACTAATAGAAAGTGCAAAATAAATCATAAAAATAAACGTTGCACTAATAGAAAGTGCAAAATAAATCATAAAAATAAACGTTGCACTAATAGAAAGTGCAAAATAAATCATAAAAATAAACGCTGCACTAATAGAAAGTGCAAAATAAATCATAAAAATAAACGCTGCACTAATAGAAAGTGCAAAATAAATCATAAAAATAAACGTTGCACTAATAGAAAGTGCAAAATAAATCATAAAAATAAACGCTGCACTAATAGAAAGTGCAAAATAAATCATAAAAATAAACGCTGTAATAGTAAAAAAAAATACTGCAAAACAAAGCAACATTGGAATAATAACAAATGATGTTTAAAAAGTTGCACAATAAAAACGAATGTTCACTGATAGCTAACAGTGTCTCAGCTCTTTGAAGATCATAATCCTCTGATTCATCTGTGTTCATAAAGAAGAGGATCAGAAAGGTTGTTGATGTGTGACAGATGAGTTATGATGCTGAATGAATGTGACAGAACGCTTGCAGCTTGTTAAAGGGGTTTGAAAGCCTGAAGAATGGTTTAGTGAGAGAGATGAATGATTAGTGTCCGTCGCTCAGTGGTGTAGTTAAGGGCCCCTCAGGGGCCGCTGTCATATGAGAACTGTTTCCATTTATAAAGCTGTCTGATAGAGACACCGCAGACCTCCACACACTGCATGAGCAACAGCGCCTCCTGCTGATCAGGAGCCTTCAGCAAAAGCTAGTCTTCACATTTTGCTGTCAAACATGTCTGACTCTTCCTGTGATGTGAAACATCACTATTGCACTATTTTTATTGCAGTATTACTTTTCTTTATTTTTCACTTATTGCATTGATTATCTATATTTTGCACTTTTTATTATTGCAGTGTTTATTTTTATTTTTTATTATTGCAGTCTTTTCGGTGTTCACAGAAAGTTTATTTTATATTTTGCGTAATTTTTTATCACGGTGTGTGTTTATTTTTTATTATTTTGCACTTTTTATTATTGCATTGATTATACTTATCTATTTTTATTTTTCACTGCATTGCAGTATTTATTTTTCTTTTGCATAGTTTTATTATCGCAGTCTTTTCAGTGTTTGCAGAAAGTAAATTTTTTTCTTTTGCATAATTTTTTTATTATTGCAGTGTTCATTTCTTTTTTATTTTGCACTATTTTTATTGTGTTTGCAGAAAGTATGTTTTTTGTTTTGCATTATTCTTTATTATTGCATTAATTATATTTATCGTTTTATTATTGCAGCATTTATTTTTCTTTTATTTTGACTTTTCAGTGTTTGCAGCAAGTCTATTTTTTTTTTTTATTGCAGTGTTTATTTATTTATTTTATTTTGCACTTTTCATTTTTTACACTATTATATGTTATTGCAGTCTTTTCAGGGTTTGCAGAAAGATTATTTTTACTTTGCACTATTTTTATTATTGCAGTGCATATTTCTATTTTATATTTTGCACTTTTTTTAATCATTGCAGTCTTTTTTAGTGTTTGCAGCAAGTTGCAAATGCTTTGGCAACACAAGTTTAACAACTTATTTTTCAATGCTAAAAAAATCTGACTAACTAGACTAACTAGATCAGCATTTTAAAGCACCAGAACATAGATGCTTTTCTACAGAACTACAGAATAGAAAGGTCTTTGTGCGATGTAAATGTTCTCCAGTGAGCACAGTGCAGGCCTGATGTGGACTGATTTTCAGTGTAAGAGTGCAGGTGTGTGGTTTTGTTTGAATGTTAATATGTGTGAGTGTGTTTGTCTGTCCGTCTCTCCTCAGAGCTGCTGGAGGATTTCTCTGAGGGTCGTGAGTGTGTGAACTGCGGGGCGATGTCCACTCCTCTGTGGCGGCGGGACGGGACGGGTCATTACCTGTGTAACGCCTGCGGTCTCTATCACAAGATGAACAGGATCAACCGGCCGCTCATCAAACCGCAGAGACGACTGGTGCGTTTCACCAGCAGCACTCACGTGAAAATACTCCGATATTTTTCTATTTCAACCTTACAGTCTATGCATGTATAATAAATAAGAATAGTACAAGTAATAGTATAGTACAGTACAGTTCATTAAACACACGTTTTTTATGTTGTTGATCTATCATAATTAATAAGCGGTATAAATTACATCATTTGGAGCATGTGAGAACTTTGCTTCAAAATCAGTGTTTTTTTTTTTGCACTTTTTTACTATTGAAAAATTATATATTTATATTTTTAGAATTAAAAAAAGTTTTTTGTGCAGTCTTGTTTATTATTGCCGCGTTTTATTTGATTACTTTGCCATTGCTTTGTATTATTGCCCAGGTTAGTCTCTGCTGTTTTTATTTTTATTATTGCAGAGTTTTTTACTAGTTTTATAATTGAAAAACACTCTTCTAGGTTATTACATTTATTATTGCATTATTTTAGTGCTTTTGTAGCATTTTTAATTTCACTGTTTTTGATTATTTCAGGTTTGCAACAAGTCGTTTTTTATTTGCATACATTTTTATGGGTTGAGACTTTATTGGGAATTTTGTGATTGCAGGTATTTAGATTTTTTTTTTTATTATTGCAGTGTTTATTTTTTTTGCACTTTTTTCATTGTTTGCAGCAAGTGTATTTTTTATTTTGCATTAAATTGTATTCGTGCTGTATTTATTAAAAAAAATGTATTATTGCATTTTTTTTTTAAATCACTATTGCAATGTTTTCAGTGATTCCAGCAAGTTTTCTTGTTTTGCTTTATTTTTTATTATTGAAGTGTTTTGAAGGTTTGCCTCATATTTGTAGACTATCACTAACCTGCTGGTTTCTGTCTGTCGCTCAGTCTGCGTCCAGACGGGTTGGTTTGTCCTGCACTAACTGTCAGACGACCACAACCACTCTCTGGAGACGTAATGCAGAAGGAGAGCCGGTCTGCAACGCCTGCGGACTCTACATGAAACTCCACGGGGTGAGGCAGACAGAAAAACTCTCTGTTTGTACAGTTTTTGTGCCCAAAACACTGTAGTAACATGTGTGAGCAGCAGATGGAGTCAGAGAATGAGTGTCTGCTCTTCTGTTCAGGTTCCTCGTCCTCTCGCCATGAAGAAAGAGGGAATTCAGACCCGCAAACGCAAACCAAAAACTCCCAATCAGACAGGCCACCACCAAACCTGGTGAGTGCAGATACTGACCACTGCATGCAACAGAAAACTCTTCTCATTCATCTCACTCTCGATAGTATGTCAAGGAATCAGTGATTGTGACCTTTGACCTGTGTGTGATTTGAAGGGTCATCTGAGGGTCAGACGGTGTCCAGTCCACAGATGAGCCGCGGCCCCTAAAGCTGAGCAGACACGGCGTCAATCTACACCACCACACATGAACACACCGCGATCAGAAAACAAATACTGACCCGTTTTAGCAATCATCAATTATAAACAGTAACTGAATATAATACAATCGATATGTATGCATCTTTATTTAATTTAATTAATAATTAATTATAGCCTTTTAAATATCACATAATGTGTATATATAAATCTAAATCTAGTTTAAATATGAATATAATACATTATTTGTCGCAGCATTCTTTGCTCTTTTTAAGTATATGTATATTATTATACATGAAGTTATTTTTTTTATTGAATGTTACAAGAGTTGCAAACACATATAATTGGTATTTTAAATTATAAATAGTAAATTCTAAAATTATAATATATAAATAGTATATTAAATATATAAAATTATTTAGATAGATCACATATTCGGCAGCGTGTCATTTTCTTTATAATTATTGTGCAGTTTATGAGTTATATTCTTTTAAAGAGTGCATATATATAAGTAAATATTGTATTCAATTCAATTAATCTCTATATATATATTTTTAATTTTAAATATTATAAATATTAAGGTAAAACATCTTAATATATTTAATATATTTAACATGTTTTCGAGTACCAATTAATTTAAAGAGGTATTGAAAAACCTGAAAAAAAAAACTTATGTTATATAGATTTATATATTCGTTACACTGTTATTATAATATTTATAAACATTAAATATATGCATAAATAACAATTGTAACATGTAAATATAATACTACATTCTACTAAATAATATAAATATATAATTAAATATAATTACAGTATCTGTTATTCCATTTTATTTAAATTAAAATTCATAATATTTAAGTTTTTTTCATTTAAAATCTCAGTGTAGAAAACTAAATGTCCATGTTTATTTACAGTTATTCATTTATTAAATGCTTTTGTCTAAAGTAATTCTTATGACTAAAACTCCAGCACAAGTGATTGATCCCAAGCAACACAAAGTCTTTCCTTTGTCCATCCAGGTCTCTGCCTTTCCGTCTTATATGGGAACTCCGAGCTCAAGTTCTGCTCTCAAACTTTCTCCAAGTGGATCTTCCAGCTCCAAAAGTGAAGCGTGGAACAGCCTGATTCTGGCATAAGAAACCGAGATCCTCCTGCTGAAAGCGTCACTCCCTGTAGAGCTCAGAGCCGGCCTGCAGAACCTCGTCTGAGACCAGAAGATCTGGTCTATCTGGTGCCAGAACCAACAAGCTTCAAATGAAATGAAGTGGGACCCGAACGCTGTGCTGGATTCACATCAACAGATCAGCTGTTGATCAGAAGCAGAAAACCCTGGAGCTGATTATAAATGTGCTGCGAATCGCACGAACCAAAGACCATGAGAACATTATATAACCTGAATGTTCAAGATCACAGCCTGATGTACTTTACTCATCTTTCAGACGTTGGTTTCATTCATTTTAAACCCTTTGAGTGGCATTCAGTTGCCATAGATAAACGTGTTAAAGCAATTGCTTCATCCGAGATGTAGATGAGTTTGTTTCTTCTTCAAATTTGGAGAAATGTAGCATTACATCACTTGCTCTGCAGTGAATGGGTGCCATACGAATGAGAGTCCAAACAGCTGATAAAAAACATCACAAGTAATCAAGCATCCAGTCAACAGTGAAATTGGAGAAGACAAATAGTTCTGACAACCCATCCAGCATTCAAGACGTTGTGGAACTAGTAAACCATTTACATAGTTGTGCTGTCCATAACCATAATAATTTCTCCAGTGGAAAAAGGTCTGGTTGTGAATAGGAGAGAAATCTGCACAGAAATCAAGACCGTTTTTAAACAGCTCTAAACACATATGTGGCTGGATTGTAAAGTGAGAGACAACAGCAGATGCACTTTATCACTGGAGGAAGAGTTGTTATGGATTATGGACTCATATTTTAGACATTAAAAGCATCTTAATGCTGGATTTGTCTCAGCTTCTGTCTTCTCCAGATGTTAACTGATGGACTGTGACTCAGAGTGCTGAGTTTTATCAGCTGTTTGGACTCTACTCTGACGGCACCAAGTCATTGCTGAGCAAGTGCTACATTTCTCTAAATCTGATGAAGACACAAACTCATCCGCATCTCGGATGCTCTGAGGGGGAGAAAATTTCAGCAGCTTTTCATTTTTGG
>JADLZN010004672.1:0-23612 GCA_018155175.1 Sinocyclocheilus anophthalmus
TTGGTATATACTTTTTGGTAAAGTGGCAGTGTATAAAACTATGTAAACATTTGCCACCACACTGAAATACTATGGATATTTTTAAAAGAAGATCAGACTCTGAATAGTTTCTGTATATATGATTGTTTATATTTTTATTTAAAATACAGATTTCTTAGATATTCCCCAGTGACTCAACTTGACATAATGTGGGGCAAGTCATATTCATTTGGCTCAGTGAAGTCTTCTAAATTCAGCTGATAACAGACATCACACATATATTAAACTAATTACTTCAAAAGTGGCACACAAAATGAGTAAAGAGATTACAATCTGCACACATATCATCCTATCATGTGACACGAGTAGCAAGGTATATAATGGGGGGAAAAACTGATTAAAACCTATTGTTACTTTCCTGATAAAAACCTGTACAAAAATAAAACAATCCTGTTGGTTTACACCCAGATTTGTCTTTGAAGATGCTGCTGTGTCCAGTTCATAAAATAACACATTTGCATGTCTTCTGGGATCCTGGGGGCTCTAGAGCTGCTAATACTGCCTCATCAAATACATTCTTTAGTCCTTTCTGTAACAAAAAAAGTGAATCGGTTTGTTACACAAATAAAGAAAAACACTTAAAACTTGGCTTTATAAACAACATACCGACACGTATAACCTACCTGTGTTAGAGCAGAGCATTCAACATATTTCACTGCCTTTAAGTCTGGCTAGTTTTTCAGCTGTCTCTGGTTTGATTGGCTTTCGTTTGTTTTTTTGCAAGCCTTGTAATAGTTGTAGGATCATCTGGTAGGTCAATCTGAGTTCTAACCAGAAGAAAAGGGGTTTTCGGGGAGTGATAGGTTATCTCAGGCACTCATTGCATTACAAATGAACTGTTGTTAGCAACAAATACATTAATCCACATGATTGACAGATCATTGACAGACTCACCTTTTCTTTTACATTTTCAAAGGAGGAAAGAGACTACAGAGAAACAAACTAAGATGACGTCTGAAAATGTAATGTTAATGTTAGTCTGCAAAATATGATTTTGATTTGAAAACCTCTGAACTAAAAGATTAGTTTCTTACCATTTAAGTGTGAAGTTTAGCTTCACTGCATTTAATCAAAAGATTTTTTTTTTTTTTAATTCGCAAAATTCTCGTCATACTAACATAGTTTGCTTAATTAGAGGTGTAAAATCTTCTCTTAAATCACACTACATATTTTCGTCTCATACCATCACAAGTTAGATTTCAGTGAGATTTTACCACTCCTGACTGAACTAGTAATGTCCCCGGGTTTTTAATATCTGGTCACCTTATCCAGAAGCGCACAGAGATTCCTCTCGGGAATTCTGTTGGAGAGGTATGTTAGGGATTGGCGTATCGATCCGAAGTATCGATATATACCGATACTGACGCGAGTATCGAAAGTAACGATACTCAAACAAAAAATATTGATACTAAGGTGCGTTTTATTTACCAGTGATTTTGTTTATTTAACAAAAAAATAATGCATTGAATTGGACGAATAACCTTTGTTAGCTAGTAATTGTGTAGGATATAACTATTTTCTTGCTCATCTGAACACACGCAAATGTTTGCAAGACAGAACCATTCCATCACAGAGAGCGTTCACTCACTCCTGACGGTGCATTCAAACAGGGCTGCATTTCCCAAAAGTATCATAAGAAAGCATTAAAGCTCTTGGGAACGGCAGCCCCTGAAACAATGCTTATCAGAGGACAGAAGGAAAAAAACATATATGTTTGAGTTATTTCACATTAAACAAACTGAAATTGTAGCCTACATTTTTTGTGCAATTACAGTTATTTAAATTTAACGTTGAAAAGTTATTTATCATGTTCTATTCTGTAATGTTAATTACACTGGCAGTCCCTTCTGAAAATGAACCATGGTTTTACTAAAGTGACCGTAGTTCAACTGTAGTATTTATAGATTTGAATCATGTGTAAACAAAAAACGTATTTGAACCATGTGTAAACAAAAATAACCTAGTAAGTTACAATTAATGCGTATTGAATGTTAAAATGTGTTTTGAACAAAGTTAAGTGGTTATCATTACCCATTTTACGCTTAGTAATTTAATAAATTTCATAATTTAAAAGTTCAGTTTAGAAGTATCGTATCGGTATCGATATTGATGATGCTGCCTTGAAAAATATCGGTATCGAAAATAAAATAAGTGGTATCGCCCATCCTAATGGAGCTCTCTACTAAGTGAGTGTCTCCCGAGTTGCCCGGTTTTCACACAACAAAAAAACTCCCATTTGCTATCAACCTATCCCATGGCACTTCGCGGAGGGTCCCCCATTAAAATCGCGTACGGCATTACAATACACTTTTTGCAGGGTTTGCCCCCGTGAAAATCACATTTCCGGGGCTAAAATCAGCGCTAGTGGGGTTGCCTCAACCCTCTACATGAAAAACAACCCGTCAGCCACAGTGTTCAAGGGGTCATATGATGCATTTTTTTAAAAAATCATTATTTTGTGTATTTGGTGTAACAGATATGTTGACATGCTTTAATGTTCAAAAAACACATTATTTTCAATACTGTACCTTATTGTAGGTCCTCTATGCCCCGCCTCTCATAAATGCGTCGTTTTCAACAAAGCCCCCTCCATTGACAAGCACAGTCTGCTCTGATTGACCAGCTGACCCTGCCTCGTCGTAATGTAACCCCCTTACCAAAGTCGCGACTCGCTTTCAAAATCAAGTAAAGACAGTAATAATGTAATTATTTTTACCATCATGTTCAAGCCTGAAAGGACCAGAGTCTTGTGACAGACACGTGATGAAGCTGGTATGTGATGCATTACACAAGCCGTGGTTAAGACAGCTGAATCTACTGTGATGTGACCCCGTCTCTCTCTCTCTCTCTGCTCGCGTCCGGGTCGCTCAGCATCGCTCACACCCACGCGCTGTGCAAAACTCTCCGCATTTGAACAGTCAATAGCAAACACTAATAATAAAACATACTTACAGTGGCTGATTCAGAAGCTCCAGATTGTCAGAGCAAAGTCAGAATTACCTCCTCTCCTAGGTTCACGAAACGGTCGTCCATAAATGCATTGCTGTTCTGTTGTAAGTAAAAATATTCCTAAATGCATCTACTTTCAGAAACACATAAAGTGCTTTCGCCTAGAAACCACAGCGGCTCCCTGACAGCTGCTTCAACACTAAACTGCGTTTACGCAACCACGCCTTCTTTCTTTGCGTGTACATTTGGGTGCATTATGCAAATATTTCTACATAGTGAGGTAGGTATGTGGGGTCGTGTTAGAACGAGCTGTTTTAGGGGCGTGGCAGAGTCTTAACTTTGATAAAGTATATTTCTTTGGTTTTGAGACTTTAGTCTTTTCAACTTCAGGGATCTTATCTATTCACAATCAGCTTGCAACACTCCAAAGAGAAAGGAAACTTGAAATTGCATCATATCACCCCTTTAAAACCACAGCCTTTGCCCCTGGTGGACTCAATCAACCATTCAAAATCACGAGCTTCAAGTCAATTCAGCGCCATTGGCTGAAGACTGCACGAGGCGTGGCCTAATTTGGGGGTGTGTGTGTCGTGGGCGGTGTCCCTCTGACACCCCATTGGCTGCGCTCCCAGCCAATAGCGGAGCAGCAGAAGGGAGTGTAGCCCGCTCACGAGTACTACGACCATTCAGCTCGGAGTCCTCGCGCGCTGTGGAACGTTCAGCGCGAGTTCTTTGGAATTCTTTTTTTTTTCACGGATGCGAATTCGCTGCATTTTTACGAGCTCCGAATTCCATTTAGCCGCGCACTGGCTGAGGTAGTAGTTTGTGCTGTTGGTTGGGATGTGACATTGCCCGTTATGGAGATGACTGCGCAAGCTACTCCCTTGCCAGTGCTGGTCACACTCTTCGCTTTGGAATCCACATCTTCTGGGGAAATGTGATGTTTCATGTATACATGTGTGATATCGTTACAGTTGTGCATGTTAAAATTGTTCTGAGAGTTGTAGAGCTATGTGTGGTGAGTCTAATTTAAATGCAATAAATGTGTATATTATGAAACACGCTGCTGTGTTAAGCGTCTAATTTGTGCTTTTATTAATTATGTTCCTTTTGTGCCACTATAAGTCGGACACTGAATTGTAAATTCATGGGGATTGGCCACATGCCCCAGTTTTCTTCAGTAAAGTACTGTTTTTTTTTTTGTCGAGCACAGCAAAAAAGCAGATATTACCATCGGGAACACGACGGGTAGGGTTATTAATTTTAATAGAGGCTTGATTGTGCCCTTGGGATGGCTAATACACGTAGGTCATACTCTACTGTTGCTATGAAGAGAGCTGTGACGTGGCTTGTTCTGCCCACTACGGTAGAATCATCGATCGTGACGTCACGTGGGCTGGTGTGGACGCAACCAGAGCACGTGCGTGGAAAATGCATATTTTATGTAGTTAATGGTTTAACCATTGTAGAAAAAGTGGAGTTAAAGGGTTAGTTCACCCAAAAAATGAAAATTATCCTATGATTTACTCACCCTTAAGCCATCTTAGGTGTATATGACTTTTTTCTTTCATACGAATCCAGTCGGAGTTATATTAAATTGTCCTGGCTCGGCCAAGTTCAAGTCAAGCGGGTGTTGGCAGTTAACAGTCCACAAGTCGTACAAATAAGCGCACCATCCCTAATCACTTTGTCTCACACGGCTCCGGGGGGTTGAATTAAGGCCTCCTGTAATGAATCCATGCGTTTTTGTAAGAAAAATATCCATATTTCAATCATAATAAACACTTCCGTTATCTGTCATACGTGGAAGCCGTTCCGGCGGACGACGCAGCACATATGCGCAGCGCGCGCGCCTCTGAGATATGCTAGCCTCGCGAGTTTGTTTATAGGAGCAAAGGAAGCAAAGTTTCCTTCCTTTAGCAAAGTAAAACCCGTCTCCTCTTGGCTTATATCGAAATCCTCTGATATTTTTCTTTGCAAATCTTCGGTTTGTACTTTTATTTCTTGACCGGCGTTTTGTTTTGTTCTCTCGCCGCGTTCGTCACTAATCACGCGACGCCGACGTCTTACGTCATCCGCCGGAACAGCTTCAGTGTACGACAGTCAGCGGAAGTGAGAGAAAAGTGTATATTACATTTGAAATATGGATATTTTTTCTTACAAAAACGCATCGATTCACTACAGGAGGCATTTATACCCCCCCCCCCCCCCCGAGCCGTTGAGCATGTTTATTTATATGCGCACTCTTTATTTGACCGACTTGTGGACTGTTCAACTGCAACCCCACCGACGTGAACGAGGCCAGGACCATTTATATAACTCCCACTGGATTCGTATGAAAGAAGAAAGTCATATACACCTAGCTAGGATGCTTCGAGGGTGAGTAAAACACAGTCTAATTAAAATTTTTGGGTGAACTATTCTTTAATGTACATGCGGGAGTGGAATGATGTGTTCTGATGTCACGAAAGGGCCTCTTTACCCCCGCCCCCCCCCACGACCTCCATTAAACCAGGCTGTCTATAACTTAGAAATATGAGTATATGTGGGTGTATTGAACATGTATTTTCTTGATTGAATCCTTACATTCCAGCTCATCCCAGAAGGGATGGTGCCAATATCTTAACATGAGAATAGCAGAGGTTATAAAATATTAATAAAGAGATAAACAGACCAGTCCTGCCTGTGTATTTAATTTGAACATTTTTGTTAACTGCATACTGTGCAATTTGTTATGAATCTTATCTATCTGACTCTTGATCTGGTGTATATGTTGTAGGTGGTCACAGTTAACTGGATTTTAGAGGAAGTGCATGATTAGTGCAGATAATGCAGTATGTAGGCTGGACGCCTTTCTTGTGACTCTGACAGAATCGTTCAGTATTTCTCTTCTAACCAGGTTCA
The DNA here is from genome assembly GCA_018155175.1 of Sinocyclocheilus anophthalmus. Classification (NCBI taxonomy): domain Eukaryota; kingdom Metazoa; phylum Chordata; class Actinopteri; order Cypriniformes; family Cyprinidae; genus Sinocyclocheilus; species Sinocyclocheilus anophthalmus. Next base: position 5,893 of record JADLZN010004672.1, read on the forward strand.
TGACCCAGAGATGAAACGCCGTCATGTTCAGAATCTCAAGCAGGGTTCAAATCAACTGCATACGATTCAATCCTTACAGGGTCTATCAAACTGGGAATATTATCACAGCTGTTGGCTGGTCGTGGTGGTTAATCCATTCATTTGTCCAATATTTGAACTTCAAGTCACTCCAAGATCATGAAACGAAAGACTACATTACTGCTGCTCCCAGGACTTTTTATGATGTAAATGGCCACAGATGAAGTAATCTTTCTTTCTTGGACAGAATCTTAAAGTTCAATCCAAAAATTAAAACCATTCTCTTACCTAATGTTGTTCCAAATCTGATTTTCTTTCTTCAACAAGATTCTCCATTCCAAAAAAAAAAAAAGAGACAAAACATGAGAGGACTTAGTCAAGATGGACGCATGTATTTGATGTGAATGAAACAGATTCTAGTCCATTCTATTGTTGTCTTAAAGTCTTAAGCTTACATTTAATTTTTTGCTACAAACAAAGTTTAAAAAAAAATGTAAGCAATTTCAGTGTTTTATGATTCAACGACCAACATAAAGGAATGCGTTAACGGCAGTTTTTTCCATTTTTCCAATTTTCAGAAGCGCAAATGAGAATTGAAGGGCGCGGCGGGAATATTTTCAACGAATAACTTATTGAAGTCAAATAAATAATGACAAAACATTTAATTTGGTGTGAATTATGTTTTTATTTTTTTACATAGAGAGTACATTATTTGGGAAAACATTAAATTGTTATTTTAGAAAGATTCTAGTGAAATATCTTCAATGAGTTTTTATTAAAAAAATCTGTGGGCCAGAATTAATGGGGCAACATAAGCAGTTTATGAATCATTTTTGCAGTGCATGTGTGTGCACTTCCCAGAAAGCTCCTTTAGTAAGCATGTGATGCCCTTGCAGCGCCTCCACCCACACAAACGACTGCGCTAAAGTGTGTAAGAGCACCGCATACACACACACACACACACACAATCTCTGGCCAAATTAGTCTTGTTTTGGTCACACTCCGGTTGTGCTGACCAGATGGCCACTCTCTTGGGGAGTGTGTATGAGTGTGTTTGCACATTTGTGTGTGTGTAACGAAATCCTTTCCAATGCTCCACAACTTGCGGGTTTGTCTGTAGAAGAGTAAGGTTCCACGGTGAACATGATGTACGTAATTCACCTCACCAAACCTCCACACAGGAGCCCTGGAGAACAGATTGCAGGTAGGTGTTAATTCACAACGGTGTGTACAGAAATCAAAGGGAACGGTCGCTGAACATCAGACTTCTTTATCGGACACATGATTTATTGTTCCTTAAAAATGTATCATCCTAAGAATCTTACCGTGATGAATGGAAGATCAGATCGGCATTATTTAGCTTAGTACCCATTGCAAATTTACAGAGCACAGGAGAAACAAAAACAATACTAATTTTTCATTTACAGTAACTTGGAGTCACAGGATGTACAAATAACTGCCAGAATTGCTTAGATTTTTTCAGGGAACGCAAAAAACAAATCCACAAAAGAAACAGTCAGAAGATGAATTAATATCCTGAAAAGAAAAACAAAGCGCGCTTGGTTTCGCCTAGCTGCCAGATGAGTGCGGATAAACAAACTGTGGAGGGTGCGCATTTGTCCATGGAGAACTTCAAAGAATCGGACCCTCCTTTAGTCATTGTGCAAAGTTATATCTTATATACTGATCCCACCAACCCACGCGGAGGTAGGGAACGTTGACGTGGGTCTTCAAAGCGAGCAGTCGTCGACTGCTAAGTCTTAAAAGCAAGTGTTCATATTTGTAAATGAGATCAAATGCACAACGGGTTCCTTAAACTCCAGCAGGACGCTGTCTGAGCATTTGAATGTTGGGTTAGAGACGGATTCGGTCCGATTCGGTTGGCGCCCTGCCTTCTGATTGGTCAGCTAGGCTGAGGCTGTTGGCTATTGCCGTGCATTAGAGGAATTATAAAGACCGAAATGTCGTCTCCAGAGCCGAGCCGGTCTCCGGCGATTCTCCAGCCTTGGTCCCTCAGGACACCTCGGGCCTTCATCACCAGGTCTTGAGCTGCCATTGTGTACCTGAAAAACAACAGAGATGCTATTTAGTGGTTAAAGGGATAGTTCACACAAAAATAAAAGTCTGTGCGCAAAGAAACAACAACATTTATTCAACAATTTCTTCTCCCCGAGTACCGTCTTCCCATTTTGCGAGTACCCCATATGTAATCATGTTTTTACATCAGTAACAGCGCGCATGCTCAACACAAACAACGCGATCGTTCTGGGGTTACTCCTCCAAATGTCGGAAGACGTTAACCGGGAAAGAATTGTTGAAAAAATTGTGTTGTTATTGTTTTCTTTGCACACAAAAAGTATTCTCGTAGCTTTGTAAAATTACGGTTGAACCACTGATATCACACGGACTATTTTACCGATGTCCTTGCTACATTTCTGGGCCTGGGAACACTGCAGCTTCATTGCCTGCGAGGGTCAGAGAGCTTTCATATTTGATCAAATATCTTAATTTGTGTTCCGAAGCTTAACAAAGGTCTTACGGGTTTGGAAAGACATGAGTAATTAATGGCAGATTTTTCATTTTTGGGTGAACTAACCCTTATCGTTCTAAGTTTACTAATAACAGGTTCATCCCTCCAAGAGTAACCTGATGTTAAAGCAACAGTTCACCCAAACTTGAAGATCTAATTCATTCACCTTCAGGTCATTCCAAACCCCTATGACTTTCTGTTTTGCAAAACATCAGAAGAAAGAAGCCATACAGGTTTGGAATGACATAAGGGTGAAAAAAAAATAATGGAATTTTTGGATGAAGAAGAAAACGGCTATCTTGAAGTGTCTTTTATGCGCTTTTGTTCTACAGTAATCGTTCTTGGCTTGAACCTACAACCTTTCAGTTGCCTGCCTAGATCTTCAAAACTAAAGGTTCATAATTGGAATTGAAGGTTCCACGAATAAACTTTAACATCCATGGAACATTTCTATTGCACAAAAGGTTCTTTATAGTAGACACTTTTTTTTAGATTACTGAAATCTTCTTCACACTAAGAAACCAATGGTTCTTTTAAGAAGTGATAAATTAAATTTCTTTGTGGAACCAAAAATTGTTCTTCTATGGCATTGCTTGGACAACCTCCTTACTATCCTCCTATTAAAATCAAATTACATTTCTTTTAAGTTGCGCAAATACCCACGTATGCTGTTGTCTTCGAGGTTGCATGAGTATATGGTTGATACGCAACCAATAGACTTAGCAACCTTCCTGGGCTTGTCCTCAGGGTCCCGTTTTCCCAGGAAACCAGATCCACCCTCTGCCAACTTCCTGATTGGACGCACGTCCCAGATCCCTCTGTGCCGAGGATCAGACTCCGCACCAGGGCTCAGCGGAGAGAGGTTATGATCTTCATCCTTAGAAAGGACACATACTTCAGTCATGTTATATTACAGAAACACATGGACTGCAACATTCATAGTATTCCTGTTTTGACCATTTGGGGAGTACTAGTTACATGTAACAGAATTACGTAATTACAAAATTAATGTAACTAATCAGTTACAGTTACTAAGAAAAAAATATTACTTTTACCCCCTTGTAATCTTTAACATTTCACATCGGACGTTTTCCTCACACACCACCACACACCACGACACCACACCGCACGATTGATTTCTTCCCAATTTGCATGACGGCTCTAAAATTATGAGACACCAAGTTTCAGGGTTTTGGACACCTAGGACACTTGCGTTGCATGCGGTTTATTCCTGTTTGGGGATGTATATGCCTTTATTTTTATTTTAAGATGAACATTTTTTTCCAAAGCAGTGCTAGAGCCATGTTGTTCCGGTCATGCTATGCAAAGATTTTGTTTCAAAACGTTAGCAAGCATTAAACTATTTCTTATTATCATAAAATCTTTATTTAACTGCAGAAGATCTCCAGTAAACCAGTTGCTAAAGCTGATTTTGTGGTGGCTGTGCTTTCAAATAAAATTTGTATAATCTTATTTCAAGTGAAGATTTTGAAAGTCCGCCAGTAACCCTGGTTGATCCTACTGTAAAGTTACCCCGCCTGCTTTACAATGTTTGAAAATGATTACCATTTTGGCAAACATTGTTAAATTGTAAACGTAATCAAATGGTATCCGGTTACAGTTATAAAGTATTGAAATAGTTACACTATTACCTTTAAATAGGTACCTGGTAATCTGTAACCTTTACTTTTCAAAGAACCTTAGCAACAACTGTTTTTGACGCACCCTAATTACATCAATATTTTGAATTTTGTGTATTTTCACTGTAACACACCACAAATTTTATACTCAATGGACGAATTATTTCGTGTGATTAGTATCATTAATTTATTTAGTTTTAAGGAGGCACTGATATTAAAATCCTGTAACAATAATATAATGACACTTTTATTTATTCTGAAACAGAAATGTCAGAAAACCGGCTCTTCATTTTAGGATTATATATATATCGAGATATATATATATATAGATATATATATATATATATAAATATATAGATTTACGAAAGTCATATATAGTGGGAGCATTAACATTTTAAAAATATTTTAGTTATCATTCATCATTCATTCTTCCAAGTCATCAATTTTTCATTGCCAAACAAGTAAAAAAAAAAATTGTACTCCAGACTTAATCAAACACATAAATTTTAAACATATTTAAAAGATTTCTTAGGTAGCATTAAGACGACAGGTAATCTAAATGTAACAATACATTTAAAAAAAACTATGGCACAATTCTATTTTCAATATAATCAATGCTGATCATTTAAAAACAATGCAGAGTATTGGGTGATCCCGACTAGGGTAACGTAATATGTCCTTAATATTTATAAATTTTTGTGTCTTATGTAAAGGTAGCTGTCAAAATGACTGAAACTAATTCGAATTTCGCGACTTAAATATCTCAAAATTAGAATATATCAAATTTAAAAGGCGGAATTTCAGTTAGGGAAAAAGCTTTTGGGCTTTCTCAGCCACCATAGGGCTCACCGAGCAAATCTTATTCACGTTTCTTTCAAGCTTAATAAAACACACGACTATCTTTGAAAAACAAGTGCTAATTTTAAAAGAATGTTTATAAACATATATAATTAGTTGCTTCAAACAACTGGGGGGGAAAAAACAGACCCTGCATGCATTAATAGTTGCATACAAGGACCGACAACCAATCAACAAAAGTAGCAACTTTGTTTTCATTTAAACGTGAGATACAGTGGGATGGGAAAAACCTGCCATAAAGTCTCGAGGTTTTTTCAAAGTTGATCTTGCATTAATTTTACATGGCTTTCTGAACATGTGGCTCCTTTGTGTGAGTGCAACGCTGATAGATGTCCCTGTAGAAATTGTGATAAATATGCATTCTGTGTGAACGGTTTGTTTTCGGTTTTGACGTAAACAACATCTTCATGCACTGATGCTCTCGTTTTCAGCAATATATTGAATGAACAACGTAGCAACGCCGCATCTAGTGGGTTCAACTGGACAGGCTAACAAAAACATTAAAATGCAAAGACACTTACATCGTCATCGCATCTCGTGCGCCACTGATAGGCTGCCGGACGCTGACAGCAGACCTAAAATCGAATGCAACGTTTTTGTATTCAATGTGGATAGTTTTTTTTTTTAATTCCAAGATCAAATTCTAATTTTTTTTTTTTTCCATCCTATGTATTGCTTCTGCTGCCGCTGTCGTGCCTAAAATCACTGTAACACATGGCCTCTTGTTGATTATTGCTTTAGTAATACATTCATCTGTCCTGACAGACTCAAACCTTTAGTGTCTATAGTGGGTGTTTTTCTGGAAAGCTAAATTTCACCCTAAAAACAGACCGGCCAAACACGTTCACAATCCCATAAGCCTATTAGTTCTTGTCTGCGGTACATTATCTCGGGCAGACAGAGTCTCGCTCACACATCGTGTCTCAGGGAGCGTGACCGCTGAAAGAACGCAAGCCGATTTCATCAGAGTCGCGCTCTCACTGGAGCAACACCCATCCAGCAACTTCACCACATGATTTGTTTTGATGCTTAAAGCGGAAATACGCAGTAAATAAAGCCATGCGAGGTGTATCTGTGAAAAAAAATTCAAAATATTCACAGATGTTTTCCCAAACTATTCTGTACTAACACGAGAATAGAAAAAAAACTATATTTAAATTATAATATAAATCAATGTATCCTACATAATTGTTTCCATATACATAAATTACAATAGTAATATTTACAAATGAATACATTCTTCAACATTTAAATAATCAGATTTCTGTTTATTATAATACATAAGTACATATATTATATGCTCTAGAAGAATTATACAAAGATAGATAAAAAATAAATGTAAAAAATATTTTTTGTAACAATACTTTTTTCAATGTGCTTTAAACAATTATTAAATTAAAATATTACTCTCCAGTCTATATAACATTTTATTTAGCAATAATATCTTATATATTAAATGTTTATTTAAATTAATTGAAATAATCATTTAATTATAATACTAATCTTATATCCCAATAAATTATTTCATTTTGCTAAATATATACTAGACACACAGAGCTGGGTAAAAACTGATTACATGTAACCTGGTTATGTACTCAATTCCACTCCAACAATTAAGTACTTGTAATATAGTAATTGCCTTTAAAATACTTAATCAAACTACAGTTACAGTTTTTTATGGATTTCCATGATTACCTTATTTTTTTTAATTTACCATTTTTGTAAAAACATTTTAAATTGTTTAATTTTTATAAATTAATACAGTATCCAATATGTATTTAGTTGTCCTATTAGTTTTTGTAAATTACAATTACATACACACTAGGTATATTATTTAGAATAATTAGCTATTAGAAGATAGATGTATATAAATATAATAAATAAAAATTGAACTATGGAATAAATTATTAATTTAATTACATGTATATTTTTGTATTTAATTATCGATATTCAGTAAAAGATATACCACCCATATAACACACACACACACACACACCCACAGTATTAGCTAGAAAGATAAGATAGACAGAAATCATATCTGATGCAAGTGTCTGGTTGTCCTCGGTGACCCATCCTCGACCTTTGACCCAGTATTTGCACAACAGCCGCATGCAGAGCTGACATACTTCTGCTCGTTGCACAAGCACATTAAACAGAGAAAAGTGCATGGAGGAGGAGGACGAATAAGAAAAACAGATCAAAGAGAAGCCGAAAGAGAAAAAAGTCAGCTGAGGAGCAGACGGCGGGATGAACCACGGATGAACTTTACACAGCGTGTGAATTAAAGATCAAGAGAGCTTCAGAAGACTGGTGTCACTGGAGGGATCTGAGCTGCTTTAAGACCACAACTTTATTCTGACGGGATCAAACTGTCTTAGAGGCAGAGAGAGATGGTAAAAATCACGGTAAACACAGGCACTGGAGCTAAATCTGTGGCTTTTAGACTTGATTCTATTCGATTTAACGCTGTTGTGCTGATATGCAGGACATTATATAAATACATCTGTGGTTATATAACATATATGGTTACTTCAATAAGCAGAACAGACCTGATTTCTGACCCAGAAACCCTTACAGACGTACCAGTAATGGCCTCAGATGGGAATACCGTAGTAATTTATTATACAGTAGTATGATAGCAAATATATCTACCTTGGTATTTTCAATGTACTTCAATGTCTGAAAAATGTACCTTTTCCAAACAAACATGGTAATACTATAGTATATGCCCCCCCTCAAAAAAAACCCCGTAAATACCATACAAAACACAGCAATAGTATGGTACTTTGTCCAAATATATAGTAATTCCAGTAAATGTCCACACAACATGGTAATACCATGGACCATACCGAAACACAATCGTATTGTGTTTAAAAAAAAAAAAAAAGCATTACATTCACAAAAAACATGGTATTACTATGGTCCATGTTGAACCAACCATGACTATTACCATCTTGGCCCTGTCCAAAAATCACAATAATACCCTGTATATACAAACATGGTAATACTATGCAACTATTAAAAAAAATAAAACACTTTAATACAATTGTATTTTTCTCCAAACAATATAGAAGTAGCACACTATGGTAATATCATGGTACAATATCAAAAATAATAGCAGTAATACCTTGTTTAAAACACATGATATTAACAAAATGATGGTATTACTATAGTACGTTCAACAAACATATTACCATGGTACCTTTGTAAAAAACCAGCGTGTTACCATGGTACTTTTTCCAAACCATGGTAAATGTCCACACACACACACACACACACGAGTGTTTTTATTTTACTATCATCGATATACTACTGTATTTGTTAATATTTTAATTTGATTTGATATATTTTGCTTTCAATTTCATTTGAGTAATTTTGTGTTTTTGTCATTTTTAGTGTTTTTTGTTTTAAAACATTGTTTTTATAAATTAAAGTTTTAATTGGTTTTTGTAATACTCACGCTTATACAATGAAAAGTTCCGGGTTGTTTTTTTATTTCAAGTAATGAAAATGTTTTTTTATTGTTTTAGTTAACAATATTAACCCTACCACACACACACACCATATATATGGCAATACCATGGTAAAAAAAAAAAACATGACATTTCCTGCATGTGCATGTTCTAAAAACCATGGTACCATGTCCTAAAGGCATGGTAAAACCACGATCAATGACAAAACAACATGGTAATATCAAGGTAAATGTTCACATACCATGGTATATTGTTCAAAACACAACAACAAACATAATATTACCATGATACATGTTCCAAAAACCATGGTATTAACAAAACAAAAACATGGTAATACCATGGTACTTTTTAGTTAGCGAAATAATGAATTAAGAAGTCATGTGGTTATGTGTGCAAATGAACTACAAACCTCTGGAGAGCAGGAGAGGAATGGTTTGATAGCGATGTCGGAGTCGTGAACCTTCAGGTCGTGATCGCCGAGTCCACGAGTGACGCCGATGGTGGCCAAAACACGAGCCTGAGCCACAAAACACAACAACATGAGACGGCTTTCCAGCACATTTGACTTCTCTAATGTGATGTGTTGCTTAGTAAAACTAAATATTCAATTGACCCTTTAGTTACTGTTGCTACATCCGACAAGCCAAGGACAGAGCAGATTACTCTTGGTATGAAACAAAGTCTCGGCTTTCAAATTTGTTTGCTTTCATTTTGCAAGAAATAAATACTATTTTGTGGCTCTTTAATGCATCGCTGTAGCGCCTCAGTTCAAGGGGAACGTGAACCGATCGTCTCTTCCTCGTTACTAGTTATAGCACAAAATAAACAATACCTCCATAAGTATCTGGTTTTCCAAAAACGCGAAGATTCAATACACTGTCTTTTTTCAAGTTCAGTCCCTGACTTGTCTACTCGCCCTCCTGGTTTGTTTTATCAGACATTTTATGGTTAGATCGCCTGTCAATCAAACTCCCGGCGAATGGTGATTCCACCATTTTTGGTTCCGCAAAGAACCTTTCAGTGTGAAGAACATTAAAAAAAAAAGTAAAGAAGCTTTTTCCACTACAAAGGTTCCGTAGATGTTAAAGGTTCTTCATGGAACTAGAGATGCCAATAAAAAAAACTTTATTTTTTTTTAAGAGTGTACTTGAAGATGGTTCAGAAATAACTGATGACGTTTATTTAGACTAAAAGTCATTGTAGTCATTTAAAACAAACCTCCCAACAAATGTCCTTGTTTTTTCCCCAGAATGCCACTGGCTGTGGTTGAAAACGCCCCCTGCTGGTTAATACACATGCCCTCAACCAGCTGCTTTCTCAGACTCCCTCGTGCCGCCGATGCCGAGTGGCTTTTGATATCTGCTCCTGCCGAAGCCTCCAGCCTCCCACAGACAGAGGAGAGAACTGAACTTTATCGAGCCAGAGATGAGGAGGGGGGTTCAGAACAGATCTTGTTGAAGCGAGACTCCTTTAGATACTATAGGGCCGATCTCTCCTGTTTCACAATCACTCACCCGTCACCACAGACTGATCTCAGCTCAGGCACCAACCACAGACTGAACACTAAACCCCGATTGGCGCCAAACGCTGCAGTCTGGCACACACACTCCTCAAAATTTAATTCTTAGTGCCTGGAGGCTGAAAATTAGTTCACGCCACTTATATACTAATAGTTTTTTTATTATATTATTTTTTTTTAATCCTCACCCTCAGGGAATCCAAGATGTAGATGTGTTTGTTTCTTCATCATGACAGATTTGGAGAAATGTAACATTACATCACTTACTCACCCATGGATCCTCTGCAGTGAATGGGTGCCCGTCAGAATGAGAGCTGATAAAACCAATCACAATACGCCACAGCACTAGCACTCCTCCAGCAGTTTTAACCTCTTGTGAAGCGAAAAGCCTTGTGGTTTGTAAGGAACATCCTCATTAAAACGTTTAAAAAAAAAAAAAATAAAACCATTGCTTCTGGACAAAAGTCCAGTCCATAATCCATAATGACTATTCCTCCATTGAAAAAGTCCATCCCCTGTTGCCTCTCACATCAAAATCTACCCACATAGTGTCTTAGAATGCTTTGGACTTGGCGTGTCACTTGTAAATCGGGGCTTGTCTGTGGCAGATTCTCTCCTGATTCAGTCGAGATACTTTTTCACTGGAGGAACGTCTTATGGATTATTAGGCTCGTATTTGGCCAAAGCATGGTTTTGAGTTAAAATGTTTTAATATGGATTGTTTTTAAAAACACACAGCTTGCACCTCACAAGAATTAACTGATGGACTGGCGTGTGTTGATTACTGTACGTTTTTATCACTTTTGGACTCTCATGGGTCCTGACGGCACCATTCCTGCAGAGCAATCAGCTGGTGAGCGAGTGATGTAAATTTGCCCCTTAAAAAATAACAATTCTCCAAGTTTGTTCTGATGAAGAAACAAACTCTTCTATATCTTCATTGACCTGAGGGTGAGTACATTTTCAGCACATTTCAGCAAATGTCATTTTGGGTGAACTACTCCTTAAATATAAGGACTAGTGATGAATGGCTTATGTAGCAAACTCCACTAATGAATTACCCATTTTTCAGCGGTGAGAAATAATCCATCTTTCTGCAATCGCTCGACCTCACTGACATGTGAAATCTCACAGCGCAATAGCTTCTGAAAAAAATGTATTTTTTTTGCAAGCCTTGAACTTCTTCTCTCTCGCTAAAGTTCTCTGATATGATGGTCCATTCTTCAAATTTGGCAAAGATGAACCCAGAAAGTTTTTACCTTTTAATTCTTTCTTAAAGAGACTGAACAAAAAAAAATCAAAGCACATAAGCCAATTGACCTTCTCCAGCCGTCTGGCCTTGATAATATCAGCCAGAAAGCAAGTGGTTACATTCTGATGGAAGATTGTGAAAACCAAGTTATGAATTGTGCACAATAAGTCTTAGAGCATTTATTGATATGGTAGACAGAGACAGGCTGACCCAGACGAGATACAGGCCACGTAACTTGTTTAAAGACATAATTAACTGTGAGATGACAGTCGACAGTCACGATCGAGTGAGCTGTGATTTCTGTCGGCTGTGAAGCAGGAATACGTTCAACTGCAATCTTACCTTTTTTCCCTCTCCGAATACGAGTGGAAACTTCAGATCTTCCTCCTGGACTGTTTTGTAGGCCCTGCGCAAAACACCACGACAAACATCAAACAGCAGCTGAAGCTGAAGTGAAGAGCACTGAGACTTTACAGAGAATTTAAAGAAAGTAAAGTGAACATTGATTTGAAAATGTAAAATAGTTATAAAATTGTCTATGACAGTGTTGAACGGTCACGTACATTACTGTTCAAAAGAGTCAGTAAGTTGATTTTTGTAAGAACATTTACATTTTTATTCAACAAGCTGCATTAAATTGATTGTAAAGACTTTTACATTGTTACAAAAAATGTATTTCAAATAAATGCTGTTCATTTTGAACTTTTTATTCTTCAAAGAATCCTGACAAAAAGTACCATTATCTTTTTCCACAGATCTGAAGCAGCGCACGGTTTCAACATTATATAATAGTCATGTTTCTTGAGCAGCATATAGACTGATTTCTGAGATCATGTGGACACTGAGCTGGAGTAATTATGCTGAATTCGGCTTTTTGTATCCACAGGAATAATTACATTTAAAAATATTTAAAACGAAAACAGTTTGTTACAATTTAAAATTAATTTACCATTTTTTCTTTTCTATTTTTATCTGTATTTCTGATCAATAATACTGCAACCTTGGGATCAAAGAGACCAAAATAGAACATTAAAAGCTTACCACACCCAAACTGTACACACTGTAAAAATGACCGTGGGAAGTTAACGGTCAAAGACTGTAAAAATGCTACAGTAAAAACCTTGTAAATGGTTAACGGTAAATTCCCCTACTATATACCGTGAAAACTGTATTGGACATTAATTTTACGGTATTATACCGTTTTTGTAAGTGAAAAAGACTTTATAATTTACAGTGAATAACCGTAATTGACATTCCCAGAATTCCCTGCGTTACAGTTCAAATTTGATGTTTTTTTGTTGAAATAATGATGTTTCTTCTTAGTTTTTTCTTATCAATTTTGTATATTAGGGTTGTGTGTTACCACTAATGTTGTTAAATTAATGTTTATTACATTATTTCAGTATCATGTGTGTCACCATGATGGTATTTAGTGTTTGTGTGAATGTTATTATTTAAAAGCTGTTTGTGATGGGCTTTGGTTCATCGTGTGATTTTCTCATCACCACCTGCATTTGGTGTTATCAGTGTATTACAAAGGTACAAAAAAGATTTCAGTACTTCAATAGGTTGGTAAATTAACATTATATCAGTTAATAATGAAATTACAGTATTTAAATGTAAATATAAGTTAAAACCGTAAAACCTAAAACATATTTTTTACGGTAAAATTCCGGCAAACACAGCTGCCGTTTCTTTTACCGTAAATTTTACGGAATTTTTTTTTTTACAGTGTAGCATATATTGCCAAGAATGAATATTAATTTCAAATTAATTCAGTGAAACACAAAATAAGAGATTTAAATAATGTATGGTCACTCTTTTCCATACATTTTCCATTCCAATAAATATGGACCAAAGCTTTAGAGTTTCAAAAGTGTTCATAAGGGATGAAGCAATGAGTGAATGAATCATTCTTTCAAGTCAGGTCTTTTCAACGAATCAATCGATCCAGCTCACAAAACCTGGAAATTGGAGTCTGTTTCTCATTCACATCTATTGTACGGATACAGAAGACTTGAAATGTAGTGCAAGCATCATATGGATAACTGTTAAGATGCTTTTGCATCCATCCAGCTTAAAAGATTGGGTCTCCATTGACTGAATGTTTTGAATTATGTGCTTCATACTTTTTTTCCATGTAATTACAGAGTAATTTGGGTTTGGAACGACACTGAGATGACTTTTAGGTGAATTATTCCTTTAATCAATTCAGACATTCGAGCAACTAAACTTGTATGATAAAATACTGTATATGATTCCTGGATGCAGCGGCACTCCCACACGATTCAACATCCCTGTCTGACAGTGCAGGTCGTGAGCTCAATTACATCCCCGAGGACTCTCTCTCTCACACAACACTGACCTTCACACCATCTCTCCCGCGACAATCTCATCTCTCACACACACCCACCACCTCACCACAATCTCTCACACACACACACACACACACGCACTTCTGAGCAGGATCACACACATTCACTCACTAATGGAAGTCCATGTCTCCTGAGGGAGCGGCTCTAAACACTTGATTCAGACTAGATCCGTCTCACAGACCAATCAGATCCAAGTGTCGAACTCTGATGAACCGCCCACGATTGTTCACTGACCATTTGATGAAAATTACACACAAATTACACACCAAATCCATACTCATGGATGGACGGAAAATCTGATTATGTCTGCACACACATTTCCAAAAATGCACTGTGGAAAATATTACGGAAAGGGTTATACATATTGAAAGGTACAAAATTATTTGTTGATTTCTGTACAAATATACAGAGCTAAGTAATTATGTTTACTAAATATTATTATTTTAATTTCAATAAATTGGGTATGACAACTAGTTTCATTTATCTTTTGTTCTTTTCACACCCACAATACATTTTGCTTATTTCGGTAACAAATAACCGATATTTATTTGATTTTGTTTTTTTATTAATAATATTTTATATATTTGTCGAAATAAATAACATCTGATAGTTCGGACCACAAATTAATTGGTTTTTGTGTGTTTTTCACAATATATTACCACAATAATAATAATATGAGTTATTAATTAAGTAATATGAACCACTAGTTTTCACCAATAATTGTTATTTTACTTTAATAAATCTCCATATTAACTAATTCTAGATAATTTATCGACATTTATGTATCAATACTTATTATATTAATATATTCTTATATGAACCTATTTTTATTATTATATTAATAACAATACGAATAGATATTAATTATTTTATTTAATAATTTTTGTATTTTATCGATCAATAAACAGTACACTTGTAGTAATTAATAATTACTATGTTAAACAATACTAATTAATAAATATTACTATATAATTATTGATATATTATTTTATTTGTATACAATAATTTTATTAATACAATAATTGGGTAACAAAAATAATGTATGAGATTAATACAGTGGCTCTCTCCAGATTTTTTTCTGTTCTTTTGGGGGGCTAAGGAAAGGGGGGCTTAACCAGTTCATAGGTGGTGCTAAAAACTAATTAAATTACTTAAATTGAGTGAAAAGTAATGAATAATAATCGCACAACCGTGGGACGAATTCGAGTCCGAGCCCCGGGGGTCGGACATGTGGTTGCCGCAGCCCGCCGGCCGCCGCTCACCTAGAGGCTTGCCGTTTGCCGCTGGTGTGTTTCGTTGTGAAAGCGAAACTACTTTGTTTTGGTCTTCCAAAAGAGGACACGACTAGAAACCAGTTGTTAAGTTGTATTTACAATGCTGTTCCAGAACAGTTCAACCCAAAATTTTCAGATGTGTGCAGCACATTTTATGGTGAACTGTTTCCTGATCCTGGGAGAGTAAGACTACAATGCCGGCTGTTCTGACTCACAGACTATGTTTTTTTTTATTTAAAGGATTTGCCACTGACGATCCAAACGCGAGTTTTTTGGGCAGTGAGTAGTATCTCCTTGTTGGTCATTCTTTTTCCAAACACAATGCAGACTGAGTTTATGTTTACCCCTGGGTGCGCCGATGCAACGCATAAAAAGACAGTATAAGTCATTATAATCCGTAATTATGTCCCCACTGGATGCAACAAATGCCTCGTTTATAATGGGTTTTAATGTTTTTGTCATAGAGGAGAAAAAATAATGTACAGTATGTGGAAAATAATGTTTTTTTTAACCTTAAACCGCATAACCACATTTCATTTTTACACATATTACCAAACCAATACACAAAAGAAATGTCTTTTTAGCAACATCATATGACCCCATTAAACTAACTAAAACCACTGATCAGATAAATACTACCGTCACGAAAACCAAGATATTCCTTTTTTTGTTAGAAAGGTCAAACAAGATGCCAGAATTCAGTTCAATTGAAATCGGGGTTAATTAAGTTCCCATTAAGATGATTTGTATGGAAACCTGTTTCCACTTTAGTTAAAAAAAAGTGAAACATTTTTTTAATTATACAATTACAACAATTGTAAGATATAAAGTCACAATTACAAGACATTAAGCTGCATTAGTGAGATATTAAATTACATTGTGAGATTTAAAGTTAAAATTGGGAGAACAGGTTGTAATTGTGAGGAATAATTAATTGCTATTAATTACATTTTATTACTCTGAGGCAGAAGTGGATTTAATATTGCAGTGATGAATAGACAAAAAAACTCACAAGGACATTATAAAGGTAAAACACTCTTATTTACGAAATATATCTGGCAAGATGAATATTCAGGATTAAGTTTAAGTGTCAAATTGTGTTTATTATTGGAAGGAAGAAAATTTCACTTGAGGCTTAATTCTACAAAGTTAAAATTCAAACTTTAATATTAATCTAATCTGGTCGCAAAGTTCTATGGTTATAATTCAATTCAAAAGAGGACTTCAGATGTACCAAGATACCCCATGACCCAAAATACCCACAAGGCATCTTTCCACACTTTTTTCTCTTTTTTATGCATTTGGCAGACAATTTTTCCAAAGCGACTTACATTGCATTGAATGTACACATTTTTATCCGCTCATGCATTCCCTGGGAATTGAACTTATGACCTTGGCATTGCTATCAGCGTGCTTTTACTCTTTGAGCTCTCAATATAGCACCATGTTGCTCTTCTGTCAGACATGGCGACACACAAGCCGGAGAGCAGGCTTAGGGTCGCAGCACCCATCCTGCTGGTGGATCCTCTTACAGGGATAAACCCACAGGATAAGTGGCTGATATATAGAGAAGACAGAGGCTCAAATACACGCTAAACCCAAATACAGCAGCACAGCAGGTACTTCTATTCAATTAGGAAACCCAGAGAGCTGGACAGTATGAACATTTATTTCTGGAAATTAATTACAAAGTCTTCAAATACCAGTGATCCACCAGAATTTAGTAAACAAGTTCACAATCTGCTTATACTCCTCTCAAGAACAAGATACAGGGCTATGGATTATTATTATAATAGTGGAATAATTGTGTTATTCTGCTAAAGGATAACAAGACGAGGTTAAAATCTACTGCTGCGTCTGATTATTACAACTTGACCCTTTCAGACCACAGTTTGGCATCTATATGTACATTAAATTAACATGAATTTTGGATGAGAAATGTCACACGAAAGAGACAAAAGTTAAAAAGTTAGTGTTTGAGCAAGTACAAACCAACCAGAACTCTGAAGAAAACAAAGCATCACATATGAAGTCCATAACAGGAAATGACAGTGCCAAACACCTTCAAGATCTGGCTTAAAGGGATAGTTTACCCAAAAATAAAGATTCAGACTCACCCTCATGTCATTCAAAATGCTCAACACAAAAGATGATGTTTGCATATGTTGTCCATACATTGAAAGTCAATGGGGTCCAAAACAACTTTTGTTTGGACCCCATTGACTGTCATTGCACAGACAAACAAAAACAAATTTTTTTAATATCTTCACTCAAACCGGCTTGGAACAACATAAGGGTGAGAAATTGATGAATAATGCATTTACTACCCCTTTAACTACAACTGATTTTAATACATAGCTAACATCTAAACTCATAGAACTGCTCTTAGTGTTTTATTAGACATTACACACAAGATGCATATGTGCTTTAGCCCTTTGCTGGTGAAACAAAATGAGAGACACACACAGAGAGAGAAAGCAGTTCATTACATTACACGGATTGGATCAAGGCGAGGCTTTGCCATTTTAATAAATAAGTTAGAAAATAAGCATAAGCACAACTAATAAAGGTTGGAGAAGCAGGAACTATGTGTCCCCTAATCTCTGCCGTCCCCTTTTCTCCCTTTGCAGTCAGCAGTGGAGGACCGGTGTTATTGTAGAGCAGTAATATACGCCCTTATACGAGTGCAATGCTTGTCAACATCATCGTCAAGATTACAATCATTACAGTCATTATCCACTACAACATCACTAGTATCAGCACAAATGTATTCTTAGATTA